>WWET01000672.1:23494-35234 GCA_011038615.1 Limnodynastes dumerilii | reverse complement strand
ACCCCAGTTATTAGTGACTGATTGAATAATTCAGTTAATGGTTTTGCCAGCACCCCTCTAAGCTCTTTTAGTATCCTTGGATGTATCCCATCTGGTCCCATTGATTTGTCCACTTTCAATTTTGAAAGTTCTTTTAATACCTGCTCCTCAGTGAAAGTAGTAGTAATTGCCCCCATTGTATTAATAGTCTTCCCATTCAAAAGTGGACCCTTCCCCTCTCTTTCTTTTGTGAACATTGAACAGAAATACTTGTTAAGATGATCTGCCATAGCCCTTTCACCCTCAATAAGAATTCCGCTCTCCATTTTGAGCCTTACAATACTTATATCTTTAGGTTAAAATCATATATTGAAGTAAACATTGCATTAAGGTCTGAGGACTTTTTACTATTGACACTAATTAAAGACCATGCTCCTTTGTCTTTAGTATGTAGCATCTGCATTAAAAAATCCCCAGATCCTGATCCCCAAAAATCCTGGATCTTAAATACATTAAAATGGATTGAGGAATGAGGATGGCTTACAAGAGTTGGACTTAATGGGGCTGATTCAGAGATGCGATTTCCACGGCACTTAGGTGCGTATATTTAAGATCTATCAACAAAGTCTGAAACCAAGAGGCAAATCAATTTTCCAGGTGTTTGCACTTCCAAGCATGGATTACATGTGTACACCTGGACTTACCACAGGAAATGGGGACTGAATAAATGAGAAAAACATTGCTTAGTTATATATAGCAAACTAGCAACACTGAAGTTTAAAAATCTGTAATACAAAGACGTGTACATGGTGACGATGATTACCTCCTCTCCTCACAAAATTATGGCTCAGCTGTTTATCTGAGCATAAACAACCACCCTTCCCTGCTAAAACAGGGAGATAAGCTCCCAGCAGCGTGATGCTGATGACTTTCAGAAAAGGGGTGCTGGGTGCTTTTTTCTCAGCAATTTCAATGCGCAGTAAGGAGGAAAGGGGAAGTCTGTTTCACATAGTTTCACGTATTTTATTATCCTTGAAATATTTTGGATTAACATGTAAACATTGTTTTACACTGATCAGGAATATTTATATGAATATGGAATAAGTGTGTATTATATCATTGTGAGAATAACTGACCAGTCATAGAGCCTTTATTATCTGTAACTGCCAGGAACACAATAGCTGTTAACATGTACCATTGATAAACACTAGTTTATTATGTAATTTGTGACATTAGGTTTAGCAACTGCATACCATATATAGGCCTGATGTAGAAATGCCTGGTTCAATAAATAACTTGTAGTTACAGATGTAAAAAAAATGTTTACCTAAAGATATTAAACAGGCACATCCAAAATTAGTAACCGCAGAGCTACCTTTGAAAATGCTTTTAGCAACTCCTGAAATGTACACATTGCCTGCATTAGTATTATTTGTATGAAGTGCCTGGTTGTGAGTGGTCTGCTTATAATCAACAAATGTGATTAGTGTTCTTTTTATAAGACATTCTCTGTCAGTATTAATGGGCCTGATCCAGACCTACGCTCGTGTGCGTTTTTACGCTGATTGTAAGCATACTAACTGCGCATTTGTGGGACAGATTTTACGCTGAGAAATTCTATGTGTATGAGCCATGGGCGTATTAGCTTTGTATTAACACTGGAGGGGGCGTGCCTGCTTTACGAGATCCGTAACTACGCGCCGAGGGCGGGTCGAGGCATTTAAATCAAACAGTATGGGCGTGCTAAGCATTGTAACTACGCAATGACCATACGGACGCCCGTGGTTACGAACAGAAAAGTTAGAGTGGGGTTTGCCGAGCTTATGAAAGCCAAACTTAGTACAAACAAGGGGAGTTCCTATTGCCGCGCATCGCAGGTACGCCGGCGTTAATACGCTACGCACACCAGCATAGGTCTGGATCAGGCCCAATGGATCTTCAGGTATAATTGTTCCACTGTTCAAGAATAGTTTGTTCCTGTCTGAAAAGTCTATGTCTAGAGTAAATGGTAAAAATCAGCCTCATGTGGAATTGTATGTTTGCTATGATGTTGGCTTCCATTTTAATAGAGAATTTAAAAAGTACATGTTTTCATATAAACATGCCCCATCCTATGTACAAGTTAGGGCGCGGAGTCTAACCAGAGCCTGGTGTTCACTGGAGCCCCTAATGGTCTGGGCTGCAGGTCGCGGCCCCCAGCGGGTGGACACACACAAAACAGAAATAAGGAACTGTGAAACAGCAATAAAGAGAAAGCACAGCGAAAAAGCCTAGTAACTATCTTAAGTAATCTACGTATTGTTTTGTTACGTAGATTGCGTATATACGGTCTTAAAGACGTAATCTACGCAACGAAACGATACGTAGATTACGTAAAATAGTTACTAGGCATGCGTAGTAGCTATTATCAGTAATTTAAGGATGTATGTGCAATACATCTGGTGCTGTGAATCTGGCCCTTAATCTGTAACTGTAATCAATGCACGGCCTTAGGGTACCATCCATCTTGGAAACAAAGAAAATTCCTGGACCGTATTCAGATATATGTTATACGTCCGGTAGTCTGAATACTGTCACCTGCTCCAACTGGTGACTTGGAAGGACATATTAAACCTTTTTAAAAAGTCTCCTAGATATATGTATCCATTGCTTCTGTTTCTTGGCGAGAAAGGGAGAACAACCTTCATCAAGCTAATATGTAATCTGGAATCAGGTCAATGTCATAGTAATAAGTTCTGTGTGGAGGTAACTTGTCTGCTGATTTTTTTAAAAGAACATCCTCAAAGGACTGGCATGGAGGAGGAAGTTCATACTACAGCAAGGAACTCCAGAGACGAAAAGTGAAGCAGGCCTTTCCCCACTGAATTATTTCACCTTGAATCCAATTGATCTATGAATTATGGAGCTGATGCCAATTATGGCAGGGAATAAGTTGAGCTGATGGATATTGAATAGGGTATAATTCGATAAGTTCCAAATGGCAAGTTCCCACAGAGAGAAGTGGCTGTGTCACTTCAGAGCTTTGGCCACCAGTAAATGGTAGGCCATCCAGACCACATGCCGTAATAGGGGTCTTCAAGCAGTCCACTCAGATTTTCTAACTGCCGAGCAAGACCAACATCAATTAAATTTCCTGCAGCACTGCTGTCAATGAAAACAGACAAGTGCCTAAACTGGTTACCATTCTCCAGCCGGACTGGGACAATCATGTAGTTTTTAGAAGTGATTAGGTGTTCTCCCAGATGGACCTCTACTTTATTCTAATGCCGGATATTGCACTAGGGCGTCTTTTAATTGCTCCAACAGGCCTGCTCAGAACTGACTGCAGAGTGCAGGATCATTCCACCGACAGTCGATGTCCCAACAGCGGAACTCAGTAGCGAATTCTTCTGCAGTTTGTTTTCCTTTGTGGGTGGAGTGAATCTATGACTGGCAGTGGCAGTGGCAGTGCAATCCGAATATTCATAAATTAAACCAAGGGCCTTGAAAAACGCCTCCACTGTCTGACGTGAAGGATGGTCTGAAGGAAATCTAAAGGCACAAGCTTGCGGATACCCTTGGAGCAAGGAGATGATGAGGCTGACCACTGGAATTCATTACCGGACTTGTTAGGTCAAAGTTGGAAATATAGGAGACTATTCTTGAACTGCTGAAACTTTCTGTCTTCTCCAGAAAAGCGGTCCGGTAAAAGTACCTTGACATCCAAGGCAGGAAGTGGAGGATTTGGGTTAGGTACTTGATCCCCTTAAAGGTAAGAGATGGCATTCTCTTAAGAAGTCACGCTGATAGTAAGTGTCTCAACTACCTGTGTAAGATGAGACACCTGAGGAATCATGGCGTTAATGTCAACCGTAGTAGAAGCTTCCATACTACTATGATAAACACCCTTGAGGGGTAACTACTAAATTTCTTTTGGCTGGTTATAATGTTAGGATTGTCCACCAGGGCGTGGTGTTCACTGGAGACTCTAATGATGGTTACAGTGTGGGCTACAGGCAACTGTCTGGTCACGCCCCAGGAGGGTCGAACTCAATGCATGCGGGTAAGAAGGCATACACAGAACAGGAATAAGGAACTGTGAAACAGTGACAACACCAGAGCAAAACAGTAGAACAAACAAGGGCTTTTACTCAAAGATTCACACAAGGCACTCAGTAATCAGGAACAGAAGACTGGCAAAGCAAGCGATGAAAACTGGGTATAAAAAACAATAACCAGCAACGACCAGTGGATAATGAACACACACGGCACTCTGGCATCCTGACTGTGAGGCGAAGAGGGCGTGCCGCAGGTTTCCACAATACACCCTCAGTACATGGTCTCAGAGTGGAGAACCTGTTTCCGGCATCCTGGTTGCCAGGCAAAACCAGGACACTGGTATCTAGGGATCAGGAAGTGACGAGGCTGCGGGAGGTCCCATTTATAGGGTGGTTGAAATAAACCAAACATCTTGGACTCTAAGGGCCTGATTCAATTGACAGTGAAGATGGGAAAAAGCGTGACGTGTGCCTATTCCTATCTATTGCGGTAAGAAAAATTTGCACATTTTTATACATAACTCTATGAGGTGCATATTAAAATCCGCGATGTAAATTTGCAAAAAAAGCTTTGCGACCAGACTTCGCAGAAAATTGAAGCAGGCCGTAAGAGAGATAAAATCCTGGTGTTAATATAACATCTTGCCTTCCACTTGTGAAAAAGCAAAAAGAAATGTGAAATCCTTCCATACAGATCCAGCGGCATCACTAGGGGGGTTTGCAATGAGGCTCTCTGCACCAGCCACACTGCCCTCTATACAGCCCTGGAAGCAGGCACAACAAAACATTGCCTGATTGATTGTCGCTAATAGTGTTCAGCAGTGGCGGAGCAGGCAATGTTTCTCTGTATTTGGAGGCCTCACTGTCACATCAGACAGCAGAGAGAGACTGTCTTGCTGCCGGGTCTGTGCTGTGCAGCCAGCAGGAGAGAAAGGCACAGTAACATAAAGTAAATAATATCGAAATAGGGTCAGAGGTGTGGTAGTTGGAGAGAAAAAGAAGTCAAGAAGGGGGTTAGAGAGACACAAGGGGAAAGAAAGTGGGGAGAGATAATAGGGGTTAAAGACATAGGGGGAGAGAGTGAGACTATCAGGGACACACACAAGGATAGGCTATGGGGGTTCAAGACATAGGGAGAGAGAGTGGAGGTTAAGGATACACAGGGGTTTGAAGAAACACAGGAGGGCATACAAAGAGTGGGGTTTAGACACACAGATAAGAGACACAGACAGAGACACATATAAGATTAACATTGAATAACATTATTAACTCATAGCGTCTTCCATTTCAGAACAGTGGTTAGATTTTTTTTTTATAAACTATTTCTCTATTTATTAACAATCTCACACTAAAATATTTTGTGTGTGTGTGTATAGATAGATAGATAGATAGATAGATAGATAGATAGATAGATAGATAGATTATTGCACGTGGTTAAAACTCAAAATTGACCCAAGGACAACTAAAGCTCTACCAGCTTCCTAATTTTTATCTTTAGGAGCTATTTCATAAGAGGATTAGGAATTTTTGCAGCACAGCATGGCATAACATTCACACTTAGATACTAAAATGTAGAGCTTACATACGAAAATGTATTCAGGTTTAATAAAATGAGCTAGCTATGAGTCACAAGAACGTGTGTTTATGACTCCATCTAGTGGCAATTACTAGTAAATAAAAAATATGTAATGTACATTCTATAAATGTAAAAATGTCCATTGCTCCAGAGTACTGTTTATTAATACACCACAAAGAATTTCTTAAGCATTTGAGAAAATCATAATAATAAACTGTTGATTAAGTTTTGTATTAATGTTGTACTGTAGCTTAAACATAGGCTTATTCAGGCAATGGCATTTCATGTGATTATTCTTCCACTTTTTCCAAACTTAACTAAAAACGATTTATTCTTATTGTGTACATGTTACAATTACCTAAATTAAAAGACTAGATTGCAGACTTTTCTGGTTTCTTCCTTTACTGGAGCACTACTAGTGGTACTGATGGATGTAACAGAGCCAGAGTGATATGTTAACCTGTTTAAAATCCAATACAAACATGCCAAGCCAACTCTGACTGCTCAACCTTAGCATTAAACCAGTTCCATTAATCTATCTTAAGCTAGTAATAGTGACTACATACATTTCACCAACAACAAAATACAAATCAGAACATCAACAATATTTTTTTTTCTTATGGCATACAAATATCACATTTGCTTAGCCCTGTACTGAAACATTTACTTACGTGTCCAGATAGCTACCTTAACTTTTACGACTAGGGCCCTGATTCAGAGATTGAAAATAAGAACTTAAAGTTACACCTGGGCTAAACCATGTTGATTTCAGGGGAGTCAAATTTCATTTATTGCAACAGTATTATAGTTAAAAGGTGATGTTTCCCAGCTCAAGTCTAATTAGCAGTTTAAAAGTGAAGCTGATCAGGTATCTGTGTGCAATAAGTAAAAGCAAAGCATTCTCCCTGCATGCATAGAATAAAATTAACTTGACGCCCCCTGAAATCAACATGGTTTTGCCCAGGTGAAGTTCTTATTTTCAGCCTCTGAATCAGGCCCTAGGTCTGCAACCGTAATGGGGCTTCCCCTCCCCTGACCCCTCATTTAAATAGCTAATGGTAAGTCCCCTGTCGTACCTAGGTCAGGATTTGGCCCATTGCTCCTAAATTAGTCCACCGTGTTTTGATATTAGATCATCTCAGATGCCCATATTATATATAATTATTTATTAACCGCTTTTTGTAGAGAGACACTATATTATGTAGTGATTTACATAAAAATGTTAGGTAAAAGTGTTCAATGCTTTGTAAGATCCAGTCACACAGCAGTTTTGGATGAAAACAGAGGGTAATTTAGAAATATAGAAAAAAGGGTGTGTCAAGTTTGTTTTAATAACGTAACACTAAGGAAAACTGGATAGCAAACTAGCTGTAAACAAGGTAGACATATGGTAAGAAATAGGAAGAATACACCAATATCTCACACAAGACAATGCAAAAACTCTCATCCATGCACTAATTATCTTTCGCTTTTATTATTGCAATGCACTCCTTATTAAACTCCCCCATTATAAAATGACCCCACTACAGTCTATATTGCATGCAGTAGCTATACTGGCTTTCCTTGTAAAACACTCTTTTAGAGCTGCTCCACTCTGTCAGTCTCTACATTGGTTATCTGCATTTTAAAGAATCAATTACAAAATCCTTTTGCTAACCTACAAGGCCATCAAGAAGATGCATATATATCCACACTCATCCCAAGATACATCCCTGCTCACTCTCTCAGATCTTCATAGGACATACAGCTATCCTCAACACTAAACAAATGCTCGAATTTCCAGGTACAGGACTTCTCTTGGGCTACACCCAATCTCTGGACTAACCTTCATTGTCCAGTAAGATTATCCTCTACTCTCCAAACTTTCAAGCACTCCCTTAAAACTCACCTCTTCATAGAAAGAGAGATTAGAGATTGTAGCTAAGGTTGGAATAAGCACAGAAGATAAATATTGACTTGTGAGGGTGCAGGATCAAGAGAAAAAGTAGTAGACTAGAAAAAGAAAAGAGCATCATTTGTTGGTTGGAATGTGGACATTGGGCCAGATCCAGAACTACGTCCGTCTTCCATAGATGGACGTAGTTCAATAATCAGTAGCTACTGCGCATGCGTAGTAGCTATTGTACGCAATCTACATATCGAAATGATACGCAGATTACGTACAATAGCTACTACGCATGCGCAGTAGCTACTGTTTATTGAACTACGTCCGTCTATGGAAGATGGACGAAGTTCTGGATCCGGCCCATTGTGCTAGAGCGTGGAGGAAAGGTGTTGAGCAGTATAGTAAAAATAGTAGTAGGGTATAAGTGTCCGCGCTTAGGACCACTGTACCTTCCCTTTGGGTTCCCTGACTTTTTCTATTGGTGTCCAGGGATAGTCCTTGAAGTCCAGAGATAGTCCTTGAATTCCAGTAAGTGTTCTTGTAATTGTATTCTTTCTTCCTCTTTTCTTCTTCCTTTCTCAGATGCTCCGATCTGCCAGGGAAAGAAAAGATAAGACCTTGTGTGATACAGTTTCAAATAAGTTGAGTACCACTTTACAAAAAATGCCTACTCACATATCATCTATCTTGTTCCTTTTCCTTTAAATAATATCTTTCCCTCGGATCCTATTCTCAATTTCGTTGTAGATTATATATCCGGATCTTTGAATTACCACCTTCTTTCACTCTCCGTATGCCCAAAAAATAAGGAGGAAAATCCTTGTGTGATACCTCACAGGTAAGTGCAAGCTTCTTTTAAGTACTACTTACACTTTTTATATTTTGAATCAAGGCCTATAACTAATCCACCCCATCATGAACTCCCTAATTTCTTCTATAGGTTTCTCTGAAAAAAGGAAGCACACCTCTCTTTGCGCAGTAACAGTGGTAACCACACCTCTAATAAAAGAGAGACTACTCACATTTACCCCCCTTGGGTTTGTGCAGAATATGCGTGTTTTTTCTTCTGGATGTGATGACTGCAAGATCCCGGTCTTGTCTTCTCTTCTGGAAATTTTCCTTAGGGACAGAACATACACCTCTCCTTGTGCAATACCAGCATCAGCAAAATAATACATAAATAAAGTGCTACTCACAATAAACCCCTCTTGGGGTTATGCCTCTCAGAAAGTTTCCTTGTTCCACCTTCCAAAGAATGCAGGAAACCTCCAAAAATAGCACTTTTATTTTAAAACATGATCTGTTAAAAAACAATAAACAAAAAACGTCCAACAATGAGATTTCCAATAATAAAATTCCGACACGTGGAATCCTATTTCTTCTGCCTCTGTTGATAAAAGGAATATACTTCCAAACCTCCTAGGTCCCACTGTCCTCTAAGATGACAATTACCTCCTCATTCTACCGCTGTTAGTCCCAGAAAGGGCCCTTATGGAACGCAACACTTTCAGGGAGGGAGAGGGAGCCAGCTATCTAGGTGTGGGGTGGCGGGTAACTCCTGATCTGGGTGCACTACCAACGCGTTTCAAGCACGCTTGTGCTCTTTCTCACTTTGATTTATTCATAGATCTCCAAAAATGTATCCGTAGACTTACCCTAAAAAAGTTCTTCAAAAGGAATAAAGAGAATGAGAATAGTAATAAGGATAAAGAAACCAAATAGGAAGGAAAAGACAAGAAAATCTTTAAAAAGAGTTCCATCTTCTTCCCACAACACCTCAAAGGATAGAGACCTTTGGGGAACTTGTAGGGAAGGATTTAAAGAAAATTAATGAACAGAATAGGAAAAAAGGGAACATCACTAGAAAAGAAAGGGAGGCGTAGAAATCTTTGAAGGAGAACAAATTGTAATTAAACCCAGTTACAAGGGAGGCAGCATTGTGGTTCAGAATTTAGTGGACTACAATGAGACATGCCACTTGCTACTGAGGGATGAAGGGACCTATAGGAGACCCAAGGGGGACCCCGTTAATCTAAGTGAGAACAAGATTAACAATGCTGGTGGATAAGTACTATAGAGAGGGGGTCATCACTGAAGATGAAAAAGATTTTTTATTACCTGAGAATACCAATGTCCCTGTATTATATGCTCTGCCCAAGGTCCATAAGGACCCCTGTAATCCCCTAGGTAGACCCATCGTCTCTGGCGTAGGGTCAATCACAGCTAACCTGTCCGAGATGGTGGATAACTTTTTACAACCTTTAACGGGGAGGATTCCATCTTATTTAAAAGACACTGGGCACATGCTGAGGATTTTAGATCAATTGGAGATTAAGGAAGATATTTTGATGGTGACAGCAGAAGTCAGCTCGCTGTACACCATCATCCAGTATGACAGGGGCATTGAGGTTGTTCTAGGGATGTTGGAGAGGACCAACAAGGAACTTCATCTTAGATAGTATTAGGTTAATTCTCACTAATAACTCTTTTTGGTTCGATGGAGATTTCTATCAGCAGTGCACTGCGACGGCCATGGGGACTAAATTTGCACCCCCATATACGAATGTCTTCATGGCCGCCTGGGAAGAAAGACAAATATATAGTTATCCTGACATCGAGGACCATCTCATACTCAACCAGAGGTATACCGACGATTTGATATTCCTCTTGAGGGGAGGTCGGGAGTCCCTTGGAGTGTTCTGTGACTACCTAAACAAGAATGAACGGGGTATCAAACTGGCATTTGAGGTCAGTGATAGGAACATTCATTTTTTGGATTTATCCATTTCATATGCGGAGGGGAGATTGGAGACGAAAGTCTACAAGAAACCCACTGACACAAATTCCCTGATCCTGAGGGACAGTAGCCATCATCCTAGATGGCTGGATACTGTCCCAAAAAGCCAAATGATCAGGGTCAGGAGAAACTGTTCCACGATTGAAGAATACCAAAAACAGCCTAGTAGACCAGTTTCAAAGAAAAGGATACAATAGAGCCATAATTGAGGAGACTTATAAGGAAGTGAGGGAAAAGAAGAGGGAAGTCCTTATTAAGGAAAAGAAGAAAAAGAAAAAGTGCTTTGGAGATAAAATACCATTTATTACTCAATTTAATGGTGATTTCAAATCCATAGAGCGGGTTATCCAGAAACACTGGAATTTACTTAAAAATGATAAGGAGATTGAAGAATTCATTCCAAACAAACCCCGCTTTTTGTATAGGAGGGCGAACAACTTGAGGACTACTCTAGTTAAGAGCATTACAACACAACCCAAGAAACACACAGGGGATAAAAAGCCACGGCTTTCATAGATGTGATAATTGCATAACCTGCAGAGAAGTAAAAATGAAGGAGAAAAAAACTGTGGAATTTGTAGCCACCAGCAATGAAAAAAACTGCTAAGATAAAGGATTTTTTTTCACATGTGACACAAGAGGATGTGTCTATGTCATCAAGTGTGAGTGCTCGCTCCAGTATGTGGGAAGGACCTCAAGGAGATTGAGGGAACGCTGGAGCGAGCACTTCCGAAACATCAAGAAAGGTGACATGACACATCCTCTATCTAAACACTTTAGAGAGATTCATGGAAGCAGGATTGAGGCCATTAAGAAATGTTTGGGCATTAAAAAAGTTACAGGGCCATGGAGAAATGGGGACAGCAAAGGTGCCCTAGCGAGAAAGGAGATGGAGACAATTTATAACTTTAACACCATGTATCCTAATGGTTTGAACCAAATATGTGAGATGAAGTTGTTTTTGGGTAAGAAATGAAGAGCACCCATTCCAGCTTTGGGCTTCATTCATTTGTTAGGACTTTAATATGTATTATGGATTTATTTCACTAGTATGGATTTAGTTCACATTTAATTTTATCATTTGGATAGAGAGGAGTTGGGCATTTAAGAGTGTTTTTTTTTTACAAATATACACATTTTAATTTGCACTATAAGGGATTTATATCACTTTAATAATGGATTTAGTTTCACTTTAGATTTAGATTTATTTAATATATATATATGTTTTTTATATTTTTTTCTCTATTTATATTAATTCTATTGTTTGTCTAGGCAGCCATGTGTTTATATGTGTTTATTTAAACTCATTGGGGTAGATCCTGAACAACGTTTGCTGTACGTTAGTTCGCGTAGCGAATTTTCGTGTACGTAAATTCGCTACGCTACCCTTAACACACCCCCTGCACGGACGTATTTTGTGAAAATACGCAACCCAAACCCTACCTTAACTTTTCCAAACGTAAAAG
>WWET01000672.1:0-14812 GCA_011038615.1 Limnodynastes dumerilii | reverse complement strand
TGTGAAATAAAATTTTGCTCATATTTATTAGAAATATTTTGGACAAGAAATAGGATGCGTAAAAAGTGCAGATGGACCATTTATTCATTTTTATTATGTGGCATTAAACATAAATTTCTGCTTTAAACATTACATACGTTGAGTAATAATGATGACAGAAGACAGGTTGTCAACCTATGGAAAAATCAGCTCCCTGAAGTCATTATTGGCTCATGCCTTGATTGTCACCATAATTGTTTTAAAGGTTAAGAAACGTTTGTGCCTTGTGTGACAGCCGTCACTTCCAGGCCAGTGGCTTCTCGTCTTGAATGTCATGCAGGTATTTCTCACCTTTGTCCCAGGTAATTCCGGCTCTCGCCTCGCGCTGTGTTTAGAATAATTAGGAGGGGAATTTCTTCCTCTAGACAGGCCCAGCGCCACCGGACTCTCGGCTAAACAATAGGAGCAGCGATCACCTGACAATCAACCAACTGCCGTAAAATAATCTTTTTACATTGTAGGACCCCCGTGGTGCCAGCCAGACCTTCCTATGTAACCAACATGACATATTTAGCTTTGTATATCAAGAACGGAAATAGTTAGAAATAAATGATAATAACTTGGTGTTGGATGGAGAATTCCGATTTCTGTTCAAACAGATTCCCTGAACAAACCATTCCAAGGGATCTATTAGCGCTGGGTGGAACTATTTCCATATTGTGTATTTGTTTGTAGCTTAAAAAAAAAAATAGTGCCGTGAACAAAATAGAGAAAATGGTGCCCCCAAACCCCGAATTAGTAACCGGTTTAACTCTTAAAATGAAATTACTGCCACCCCATTGTGACCTTGTTCCCTGAGCGACTGCCCCAATTGCCCACCGTTAGTTACGGTCACTTGCGTGGATGGACTTCCAACAACCAGGGACTCCCGCAGGGATGAAGGTTCCGGTTCTCGGTCTGAGCATGACTTTGACGTTGGTTTGGTCCATTGGTCCACTCTTGTCCTGTGCCAACATATTCTACACACTAGTGGTTGACTACTCTATGTAGTATTTACTGGTCAGATCTATCCCACACACGGGCAGGGGCGGCCCTAGCTTTTGCGGAGCCCTAGGCGACAATAATAATAATAATAATAATAATTATAATAATAATAATAAAATAATAATAATAATAATATTTAGATAAGATGAAAGCGACAGGATTGCGTGAGTGAACTATTTGGTTTATAGCCACTGTTTTGCTTGCTGATGTCAAACAATATAAATAAAAAAAAAGCCGGACAGCACCACCTAAAGGTCAGATTATCACGGAAAATTGTGGAATTAGAATTTGCTGTCAAAAGCAACTTCGGATACGGAGTGACCTTATATAACATAAATCATTTCACTTTTTTTGTGTTCATTCTTTTGGCAACATATTATAGAGATCTAAGGGGTCTCGGAGTCGGTGATATTTATACCTACAGAGAATTGTCATCAAAACTCGTCTCTTTAGCTTTGTATAGAAGAATTTGTTGGCTCTGAGGACCTCCCAAAGAGTTTTGCTTTTTTATATATCAGAAGACTGAGGCTACAACTGGCGTACACACAAGCTCACATTTAATCTTTCTAAACAGGCTCTTTAGACAATTTGTTCCAAACTTGCTCTAATTAGGTAATCCAATGTGATCCAATTTGCCAGTGGGTATAAATTAGGGACATTGGGCCTGATCCAGAAAAACGCATCGGAGTGAATTTACGCGTGGCGGAGACGTAAAATCGCCTATTTCTAAGTACTGCGCATGCGCACCATAGAAAATATGCTCATTAACAGAGCGTAATTGTGAATGTATGGGCCATTCACGTATTTGTCACGTAAATACTTACGTGTGGGCGTGCCAATTTTACGTGAGTCAACAATACGTTCGATTTACGTGAAGTAGGTGGAGGTTTGTATGTAAAGTGTATAGTATGGGCATGCTAAGCGGCGTACGTTCACGTAGTCTATACGTTCGTTAGCGGACGTACGCTGTT
Organism: Limnodynastes dumerilii; assembly: GCA_011038615.1. Classification (NCBI taxonomy): domain Eukaryota; kingdom Metazoa; phylum Chordata; class Amphibia; order Anura; family Limnodynastidae; genus Limnodynastes; species Limnodynastes dumerilii. Next base: position 12,818 of record WWET01000672.1, on the reverse strand, counting down.
ACGCGAAAAAAAGTTAAGGTAGGGTTTGGGAAGCGGAACTCAGTGAAATACGTACATTCAAGGGGTGTGCCTATGGGAGTATATAGAACATACGCGTGCGAAAATACATTAAGCGTGGAAACGTATTGCACATGTAGTTCTGGATCTACCCCATTATGTAATTAGCAGAGAAAGGAAGAAACAGCTGGAAGGCTTTGAGGGAAGTCTGCAAAATGGTTCCTACATGTCCATCCTCCGTGGTATAAAGGCGGGATTCGCTGTACAGAGAGGCTGCTAATCTCCTGTTGATTAATTCTTCTGTTTTTGTGCATCGGAATCACAATTAGATTTATCGCCTTGAAGTCGGTAAAGTGCTTAAAACACTTAAACCTGTTCCTACAATCTAAATGACTGTTAATACCACCAGAGGTGCGTATAAAAATGTACAAACTTGCAGCCCGCAAGATAATAGAAACTTATCGGTGACTTCCCTGTATACAGGAAGCCATTAACATTCTTCAGGCCTTACCGGGAAGATAAGCGCAAATCTCAGCCATAGTGAGGTGTTTAGAAATAATACCAGGATTATCTGTGCAATTTTGTGTGGTGGAAATAAGGACGGAACATTTAATTGCATGTGCAGGGATCTGTGATTATCGTAGGAATTTGTCAATGTCGAGGCGCCATATCCACACACCCATGCAATGGTTCTTTTGACCACTCCCCTTATCAATGAACTTCCAATAGCCATAGCTTAAATTTTCTGATTTGCTTAAATGGCGGTGATTCGGACATCACAATAGGTGCGCTGTGTCTCAACGCCTATACTGCATATTCTAAGACACGCCCACTTGCAAGTCCAGCCTCATTGGACAGGATGTTAAAATCCGATCGCCGCCTACCTCACGCGCATGGAGAAGGATTGGAAGTGAGAATCTCGCGCTGGTTGAATCCCCGCCTTTATAGTACATTGTCTGAAACCAAAAGAACACAAAAGAAGGGTCAAATGTCGTAAAGCCAGATCATTCCTGAAGTATTACGATAGGAACTCATATATGTGTGCAGGCGCAAAATGCAAAAACAGACTCATTTGCAAATGTCTAAGACTAAGACATTATGACATTGTTATGTCATAAAGCCATACTAAAGCCCTTTAGGTCCATCAAAGAGGCCCATTTGTCCAATCAGCCCCGCCCATCTGTCTTATGTCTGGATGGGTATACAGAGAGAGGGAACACCTATACTGTCACCTGACTAAAAAAGAGCGCCCACTTGTCACCTCAGCCCCGCCCCTCTGCCATTGTGCCAGCTACAGACATATCAATATTACATTCCCACTGTGTCCAGGCATTCACTTGAGCGCATGTTAGGCCAATCCCCTTAATCGCACACTGCTTTGAGACCAGGACCCTGCCTTCAGATTTCTGATCCGTCCTCACTTAAAATAGGGACGGATTGTAAGTCTTAATAGGGCGACGTGTGTGTAGCAAACCTGTACTGTAACATTTAAATCCCTCTCCACTCCCACTTCTACCTAAACACTCCCCGAGGAGACATTGCGCCGCCTCTTTTAACTAAACTACAGCCTGGTACGTAGATTGCGTAATTGACTTACTATGCATGCATATTAGGTCATTTCGCAACTCTTTGTACCTAAGAAGTGGAAGCTTCTTAGGTATGAGTATGGCCCCATTTCTCTAATGCTTGGATTGGATCATTGTGCATCGTGCATCGGTGGTACGTTTGGCGATAATACGCTACGCACACCAGAATAGGTCTGGATCAGGCCCATATATCGGTGTGAAAATGCTACTTGAGGAGTTTTGTGTTGTCCTGTGGCCATTAGAAGACTGAAGACTAATTTGTAGAATTACGGAGATAGTGCTAAGAACCAACTTAATGCCTGATAGGAAGCTGCTTTTAGCAGCAATAAAATAAACTGAAGAGTTATTGTAGCAAGTTGTAAAAGTCGCTTCTGTTTCCGCAGCTGATGAGACTCAAAGGACGTCATAGATCAGTCTCAGGTCCCTAAAGGGTTTCTGGGCAATAAATTGTGACATCAGCTTGAACCAAAATGGATGCTAGTTGTCTAGTTATTCCATGTCACAAGATGATCTGAATCTAGAAGTCTGAATTCTGGAACCAGCACGCAACACTTGGATGAAATAGGTCTCAGTCTCTAGGAGATAGAGAAGTTAGTAAGAAACTTATTGCTGGTTCTTCTTACAAATATCTCTAGAGGGGCTCAACCCTTGACCCAGAGGCTCATACCTAAGCATTTCAATGACTCCTTAGTCTTGTCTTGTGAAACCTTTGACATGGACTCATTGATTGACCCACAGACTAATAAGAGAGTGATTAAGACAACATGTAGCAATATATTGTCTTAGACAAAGGTGACATTAAAACATGTTGCATTAGACGTGATAGTCTTTGACCCACGATCCCTAGGTGGTAGACTTGGTTGCCTCTGAGCCTAAGCTTGTATCATGACTAGTCCTAAATTCTTTCACACATAAATCCCTGGTCAAAGCTGAAATATTGGACACCACTGTTAAACCCATGGTGCCTCCATATTTATGGACCTGGGAAAGTGTTAACTAACAGCAAAATAGCGTTGTAACATTGTTATGTCATAAAGCCATACTAAAGCCCTTTAGGTCCATCAAAGAGGCCTATCTTCATAACCTATGTAAAGTAAAATAAGTAATCCTATCCAGCACAGACAAAAGAAAAACCAATGTCTTAAATGTAGTTGGATACCTCTCGTTGACCCATTCGCATTAGCACAGGCTCAAGTTCCAACCCACGTTGTAAGTGGTTTAACAGACTTTCAAATGTCTCCTGAATCAAAGGCTCAAGTTGTCATCTTGTAGATGTTTCAAGTTCTACTGTTATCAAGCAGGAGGAGGACTAATGAAGAAAAACAACGCACCACAATGTCCTTACTCAAACTTCCAGAGGAATCAGGATTTAATTTTGTATTAGCTCTGTCACTTGCTTTTGTTTTGTTTATTGTATTTAGATTTGAGAAAATCAGGGCAGGATCCTCGTTCGATCATAGAACATAGAATGTGATGGCTGATATCAAACTCTTGGCCCACCCAGTCTGCCATTTTCTTATTTGCTTAATCCCATTCATGTCACCCCCGTACCTTAGTACCTAATCATCTGTTGTTGTGGGTTTTTTTATTCTGGTGCATGTTGCATGACAAAAAATACATCTGATTAGGTGCGTCCTTACAAAGATGTTTTCTCTATAATTGTGCTCTATCCCTCCTTGATGATAATTAGGGCAGGAAAGAGCTAAAATAAATAGCTGTTTTCTCCGTAATTGTGCTCTCTCCCTCTTTGCTGATACTGCAATGATAGAGCTAAAAATAAAGGATGATTTTTCTATAATTGTGCTCTCTTTCTCTTTGATGATAATTAGGGAAGCCGATAAATGAAATACAAATATGTTTTCACCATATGTGTCCTCTATCCCTCCTTGATAATAAATAGGGTTGGAAAGAGCAAAAATACAAGATGTTTTCTCCATAATTGTGCTCTCTTCCTATTTGATGATAACCAGGGAAGGATAGAGCTAAAATACAAGGATATTTTCTCCATAATTGTGCTCTCTTTCTCCTTGATGATAATTAGGGAGGGAGAGAAATGTAATACAAATATGTTTTCTTCATAATTGTGCTCTCTTTCCTTGATGTTAAATAGAGTGGGAGAGAGCTGAATTACAAAGATATGTCTCCATAATCATGATCTCTCTCTCCTAGATGGTAATTAGAGAGGGAGAGAGCTGAAATACAAATATGTTTTCCCAATAATTCTGCTCACTCCCTCCTTGATGATAATTAGGGAAATAGAAAGTTTAAATCTAAAGATGTTTTCTCCATAGTTGTGCTCTCTCCCTCCTTGATGATAATCAGGGAAAGTGAAAGCTGAAATACAAAGACGTATCTTCATTATTGTACTCTCTTTCTCCTTGATGATAATTAGGGAAGTATAGAGATAGAATACAAAGATGTTTTCACCATAATTGTGCTCTTTTCTTCCTTGATGATACTTAGGGAATGAGAGAAATGAAATACAAATATGTGTTCTCCATTATTGTGCTCTATCCCTCTTTGATGATAATTAGGGACAGAGATAGATGCAATACAAAGATGTTTTCTCCATACTTGTGCTCTCCCTTCTTGATGATACTTAGGGAAGCAGAGAAATGAAACACAAATATGTTTTCTCCATAATTTTACCTAGATGGTAATTAGGAAAGGGGAAAACTGAAATACAAAGATGTTTTTGTTGGTCATAATTGTGCTCACTTTCCTTGATGGTAATAAGAGAGGGAGGACCATATTCACACCTAACTCACCCGCGCCCCAATTTTAGGTACCTTATGGTTCTTTCGAGTGCCATAGGGCTACCTTATCTATGAGTGCAATGTCCGCACGGACATTGCCTCTCCCCGCCTTCCCCGGCTAATCTAAATACCTCTCCACTCCCACTGCTACCTTATCCCTCCCAGAGGCAGCATTACTCCACCTCTTTCTACTTAAAAGACTGCATGGAGGTAATATAGATAGCAAACTGGGACATAGACAGGGGCAGATTGGGAAATGAAAGTGGCCCTGGAAAAAATAATCTTTAAGTGGCCTCGGGGGCGGGACCAAATCAACTGTAGGCGGGGCCAACACAAAGTGGGCGGGATTACCAATTATTGATACCCGCAAAAAGATATAGTGAAGTATCGACTAACCGTTTTGCAGTCATCTGTCTTGGGATGACTTGCTAGTAGTTCTTGACGTGTTGAAAGCTGTTCGGGAAATGTTGATTGAAAATCTTCTCCTCTTGATTGAAGATGCTGCTCCTCTTGATTCCAGCTCCTCCCCCAGCAAAACCCCATTATGTGTCCAGCTCTCCCACCAGCAAAACCCCATCATATGTCCAGCTCCCCCCCAGCAAAACCCCATCATGTGTCTAGCTCCCCCCCAGAAAACCCCATCATATGTCCAGCTCCCCCCCCCTCAGCAAAACCCCATCATGTGTCCAGCTCCCGGTCTAGGTCCTGTCCCTTTTATTAATTTAGCCATCCATATGTCAGCCCCTTATTATTTCTCCAAATAGCTATATGTCCGCCCCATTAATTATTTGTCCAGCCTCCATATGCCTGCCCCTTTATTATTTGTCCAGCCTCCATATGCCTGTCCCTTCATTATTTGTCCAGCCTCCATATGTTTGCCCCTTTATTATTTGTCCAGCTTCCACATGTTTGATGAAGCCTAGTGCCAGCTAACCCCGCAGGCTTATAATGATACTGACTGCCCTATAAATAAAAGTTAATTAACCCTTGAGCTACTCAAGATGCTGACTGCACTTGGCATGCCAGGGCCCTTGTTATGGCTGTTGGTCTCCCTGGTCCTTTCACTGTCTGTATCCCTCCACAACCCATGCAGATAGGACAAGCAAAGCATATAGTAGTTAGTAGGGGCCCCCAGGCCACTCACCAGTCCAGAGCAGGGCAGTGGCAGCAGGGGAGACACGCTGGATGCTGGCTGGGGACACTCAGAAACTCCGCAGTGGTGATTTCCTGTGTGCAGAGTTTTCTCTCTCAGATTGTCACAGCGCCACCTGCTGGACAACTGGCTCATTGCAGCTCAAATAAAAAAAAACAAAAAAACCTCTTCTTTGCTTATCGGGACAAACAGGACAACGGGCGGCACAGTGGGACAGTGCACGGAAATCGAGACAGTTGGAAGGTATGTGTAAACCGCTGCAGCCGGGACTTAGTCAGACTAAGTTTACATGAGGGCTGGCTTGTATCCTAGCAACCAGCCAGCCCTCATGTAAAAGCACTGCAGCCGGGACTTTAGCCAACCGCAAATGGCCAGTGACAGACCATGCGGCCCTGAACCACTAATGGCGGTGCGGCCCGGGGTGCACAGCCTGACCGCGGCCCCTTGGAAGCTCTAAAATCTAGCCCCGGGGCCGGAGGTCAGGCAAGCTTTCACACAAGTTAAGTAAAGGCCCTGCAGTGGCCGCGGCAGCCAGTACAGGGCCGCCGGAATGATGAACCCGGCGGCTCTATACTGGCTACCGCGGCAACTGCAGGGCCTTTACTTAACATGTGTGCAAGCTTTCCTGACGCCGGGGGATGGATTTTAGAGCTTCCAAGGGGCTCTATAATCCATACCTGGGGCCGGGGGTAAGGCAAGCTTGCACACAAGTTAAGTAAAGGCTTTGCAGTGGCCACGCCAGCCAGTACAGGGCTGCCGGAATGATGAACCTGGCGGCCCTATACTGGCTACCGCGGCCACTGAAGAGCTTTTACTTAACTAGTGTACAAGCTTGCTGGACCCCCACCCCCTGCCACCCGAGTAAAAATGCTGTTGATGCTCAATAACTTCCCCTAAAAATACGCCTTGCGTTCATTGGCGTGAATGCATGGAGCTGCCTTGATGTGTCCAAGCAAGTGCACTCGATCGAATTCTGAAAGCGACCTTTTGGACGCTGGAGATACGTTAAAATATTTGCAAGGGGTCATGTCCAAATTTACCATGTATCGTCCCAGTATACATATACATACTTTTTACAGTTTGCAAATAACAGAATAAGCACAAAATAAATGATATGGGCTTCATTTTGTTATAATGAATAAGAGTTGAATGAAAATTTGTGTTTGTGTTTTTTTTTGTTACTGTTAGTTTACTTCGGGAGCCTGACCCCTCCCCATTATTGCTGCTGCAGCCTGACCCCTCCCCAATATGGCCGCCACACACTTTTCAAATGGCCTGAGTGTCTTAATACAGACATATACCCAATATAGCTATATTGTGACCTAAACCTCCTTTTTATGTATGTGCTGATGACACATAGGGCTGGATCCAGTCTTAAGTAAGTGCTTGAAGTTAGTTACTCCTGGTCTAAATTATGTTGATTGCACGGGGAGTCAAGATAATTGTATTCTTTGCATGTAGGTATATATCTTTGAATTGCTTACTGCACACAGATACTGACCAGCGTTTCTATCACACTGTTATTTATCAATTCTCATCTCTGATACTATTATATTATTATTATATTATTACACAGATACTGACCAGCGTTACTATCACACTTTTATTTATCCCCTCTCATCTCTAACACTATTATATTATTACACAGATACTGAGCAGTGTTACTGTCACACTGTTATTTATCACCTCTCATCTCTAATACTATTATATTATTATTATATTATTAAACAGATACTGACCAGTGTTACTATCCTGTTATTTATCACCACCTCTCACTTCTAATACTATTATATTATTATTATTATTATTAGATACTAACCAGCATTACTATCACACTGTTTTTCATCACCTCTCATTTCTAATACTATTATATTATTATTATAATTATAATTATTATTAATTATTATTATTATTATAGTATTATTATATAGATACTGACCAGTGTTACTATTACACTGTTATTTACCATCCTCATTCTGCAGCCTAACCATAACCCTCCTCTAACCCTAGCCATCCTCATTCTGCAGCCTAACCATAACCCTCCTCTAACCCTAGCCATCCTCATTCTGCAGCCTAACCATAACCCTCCTCTAACCCTAGCCATCCTCATTCTGCAGCCTAACCATAACCCTCCTCTAACCCTAGCCATCCTCATTCTGCAGCCTAACCATAACCCTCCTCTAACCCTAGCCATCCTCATTCTGCAGCCTAACCATAACCCTCCTCTAACCCTAGCCATCCTCATTCTGCAGCCTAACCATAACCCTCCTCTAACCCTAGCCATCCTCATTCTGCAGCCTAACCATAACCCTCCTCTAACCCTAGCCATCCTCATTCTGCAGCCTAACCATAACCCTCCTCTAACCCTAGCCATCCTCATTCTGCAGCCTAACCATAACCCTCCTCTAACCCTAGCCATCCTCATTCTGCAGCCTAACCATAACCCTCCTCTAACCCTAGCCATCCTCATTCTGCAGCCTAACCATAACCCTCCTCTAACCCTAGCCATCCTCATTCTGCAGCCTAACCATAACCCTCCTCTAACCCTAGCCATCCTCATTCTGCAGCCTAACCATAACCCTCCTCTAACCCTAGCCATCCTCATTCTGCAGCCTAACCATAACCCTCCTCTAACCCTAGCCATCCTCATTCTGCAGCCTAACCATAACCCTCCTCTAACCCTAGCCATCCTCATTCTGCAGCCTAACCATAACCCTCCTCTAACCCTAGCCATCCTCATTCTGCAGCCTAACCATAACCCTCCTCTAACCCTAGCCATCCTCATTCTGCAGCCTAACCATAACCCTCCTCTAACCCTAGCCATCCTCATTCTGCAGCCTAACCATAACCCTCCTCTAACCCTAGCCATCCTCATTCTGCAGCCTAACCATAACCCTCCTCTAACCCTAGCCATCCTCATTCTGCAGCCTAACCATAACCCTCCTCTAACCCTAGCCATCCTCATTCTGCAGCCTAACCATAACCCTCCTCTAACCCTAGCCATCCTCATTCTGCAGCCTAACCATAACCCTCCTCTAACCCTAGCCATCCTCATTCTGCAGCCTAACCATAACCCTCCTCTAACCCTAGCCATCCTCATTCTGCAGCCTAACCATAACCCTCCTCTAACCCTAAACCTAACTTTAACCCTCCACTCTCTGTAGCCTAACCCTAACCTTGCCCAAATCCTAGCCATCATCATCCCGCAGCTTAACCCTAACCCTCTCCTCTCCTAACCATAATCCTAACCCTCCCTGTCCCACAGCCTAACCCTAACCTGAATAGATACCTTGCCGAAAATGAGCTATGCGACATGGTACCTGGTCCGGAATATAGATTTTTCTCTATAAAATGCATTCGGCAATGGTGCAGCCGAAATGACGCTTAATAATAATGAATCATTCTGAAAAACCGCCCCTTTGTACCGGCAAAAGCATCCCCATTATTTGTGTCAAGGGGCCTGATCCAGAGCTAGCAAGCCAAGCGAGCGTACGCTCATCGTAAGCGAAAATTCGTGAAAAAATTCGCACCGCGCATGCCCAGTATGACAGCTTCCAGTCGCCTGGACGTCATGAGCGAATAGCGGTCGTGAGCGAAATANCTAAGCTAAGCCCGTACGCTCAGCGTATTCTGTGCGAAATTTCGTACGGCCGACGGTCGTACCCAGTGTAGGGTATAGGCGCCGTAAGCAGGTACTTTACTATGGGAGTGTTAGGGATGTTTATTCNCTGGGCGCCCGTTTTACTACAGGGAGGCGGGGATAGCCATTTAAATTGTACAGTATGGGCGTGCTAAGCCCGTACGCTCAGCGTATTCTGTGCGAAATTTCGTACGGCCGACGGTCGTACCCAGTGTAGGGTATAGGCGCCGTAAGCAGGTACTTTACTATGGGAGTGTTAGGGGCTGCATGTTTATTCGCACGGTCGAACGTACGCATTCGCCCGCCGTGCGAATTTTCGTAGCTCTGGATCAGGCCCATAGAGAGGAGACGTTGAGAGGGGATTGACGCCCCATCTATATGAGAGTGGATGGCAGCGACACCACAATCCTGATTCTCTATGGTCAAGCCAACAGCTGGTCCTTGGCTGACCATCTAAACCCACTCTAGATACCACTAAGCACCGCTGCGCTTATATCAAAGAGCGCGTTGATAGGCTCAGCTGCTAGAATTCGCCGCGTGAATGTAACATGAGAGGACGCAGGCGACTGTGCCGAAATAAAGGGCCAATAACAGGAGAGAGGAGACGTTGAGAGGGGATTGACGCCTCATCTATATAAGAGCGGATGGCAGCGACACCACAATCCTGATTCTCTATGGTCAAGCCAACAGCTGGTCCTTGGCTGACCATCTAAACCCACTCTAGATACCACTAACCACCGCTGCGCTTATATCAAAGATAGGCTCAGCTGCTAGAATTCGCTGCGTGAATGTCACATGAGAGGACGCAGGCGACTGTGCCGAAATAAAGGGCCAATAACAGGATAATGCTGACCCTGGCACCTGTGACCACTACTCTTGACGCTGAGCGATCTCAGACGGATCTCGTACTTGTCAACACTGCCGTAAAAACTCTTCCAAGACCCTGACGTCCGAGCTCTCATCATCACATTTTTAGAAGACATAATTAGTACGCTGGGCGTTGTTTTAAAGATGGAGCTGGTCACTGTCCTATATGCCAGAAGTTCTCCCTCGGATATTAACAAATAGACCCCCAAAAATGTAAAACCTTAAAAATAGTTTCACATACAAAATGAATGTCCTTCCTAGGTTATTGTATTTCTTTCAGACCCTCCCAGTCAGAGTCCCTCCTTGTATTCTTAAGTCCTTACAGTTTCAAATAGGAAGATTTGTGTGGCGAGGTAGACGCCCTCGGGTGCGCTTGAAAGTTATGTGCCGTTCGACGCGTAATGGGGGATTGGGCCTTCCTGATATTAAAAGGTACTATCTGGCAGCCCATCTGGCCCAATGCGTTCTCTGGTGCTCCCCTGTAGTTAAACGGTTATGGCCAATGATTGAAGCAAACTCTTTGGGGATTACATCAATGGCGGCGCTATTTTGGCAACACAAGTCTACCCGCCCAATATCCTATCTTCATCATCCGGTGGTAGCCCATTATTTGAGTCTATGGGACGGCATACGTTCACGACGGGACTTGTCACCTTATCCCTGCCCCCTCGTTCCAATCTTTAATACCCTTGCTTTTCCTCCGGGTTGTAACATTATGGAATTCTCTGCATGGGCGGAAAAGGGTGTTTTGTTTCTAAACGATATTGCTCCAACCACTGTTTTTCCATCATTCTCAGAACTTAGAACTACACTCAACGTTCCCAACACCTTATTTTACCAATATTTACAGCTCAGACATTATTATAGCTCGGTTAAATCATTATTATATCACAGGCACTTTAGCACCTTTGAAACCTTATGTCGCAAACGAGCATCTTTTAAAGGCCTTATCTCCGAGCTGTATATGTTGCTAGCGCCGGATACCTCAGACACTAAAGAGTTCTTCGAACTCTCGTGGGATAGGGACCTGGGTCACCCATTGGAACGGGAGGACTGGGAAGACATTCGGGATCGGGTGGCCTCATCCTCTATTTGTGTTAAAATAAAAGAAAACCGATACAAACTATATTATAGATGGTACCTAGTCCCAACGAGGATCGCTAAATTTTCCCCCGGCGCCTCGGACGCTTGCTGGAGGGGATGCTCAGCTTCGGGATCGTACATGCACATTTGGTGGGATTGCCCCAGGGTCCGAGCCCTCTGGTCCCAGGTGAGAGATTTTCTTTCCAATTTATTACAAATCCCCATCCCCTTCTCCCCAGAATTCTTTATCTTATCACTGGGAGTACCTGAAGCCTCCAATGCTCATAATAAGCTTATCCAACACATCACATCGGCAGTTACCGGTCTAAGTGCACTACATTGGAGACAATCAAATCCACCCACTTTCCAAGAGGTTATGGAGAAGGCATGGTATGTTTACCGTATGGAATATATGACTTGTATCCTTAAGGGTTCTGCCAAATCCTTTAATAAAGTATGGGCCCCTTGGGCTTCTCACTTTGGAGTTTCCCTACCCATATTTCATTGACCATCTTAAGTATTACTTAAGTCTTCCCTTGCCTAGGTATGTGTTTACCTTTTTGTCTTTCCAATAACCAGTTTCACACCTCTGTTTTCCGTATTGTAGATGGCCACCCCCCCCTTCCCCTCCCCTCTCTTTCTCTTTTTCTTTTCCTCCTTTCCTCTCTTTCTCTTTCTTTCCTGATTAAACAAAAAAAAATAACATCTTAAAAAAAAAAAAAAAATAGTTTCACATAAAAGCAAAAAAAAATAAAAAAAATATATTTTGGAACATGATCAGAGCACAAATTGCAACTAAATATTTATTATTACCAGACCGGAATACAAAATACCATATTCACAAACATGATCTAACAGAAATGAAATCAAAAGCAAATGTTTTGGAGGAATCTGAAGCGCTGGGTCACCTGACTAAGAGGAAACGCCCACATGTCACCTTAGCCCCGCCCCTCTGTCTTCTGTCTGGATGGGTACACAGAGAGAGGGAATGCCTATAATGTCACCTGACTAAGAGGGAATGCCCACTTGTCACCTTAGCCCCGTGACAAACATAGTGGATCGGGTTCTAAATCATGATTCTAGTGCATTGGCGTGAATACACGGTGTAATACCAAGCCACTTGCGATGAAAACGGAAGCAAGGGAAAATCGTAACTCAGGATCCAATCCACGATCGTCTGAATTCCGGACGCTGTATCACAACACGTCAGCACAGTTATTGGCCGGTGACAGTCTCAGTCAAAATTTTGACTAAGACGATCGCCACGTCCATCCAGGTGAAAGCTATCTGCCGTCTATGCTTTATTTTCCCAAGCGCCATCAGCCTAGAAGAATAAAATTTATTATAAAATGTATTTATTATAAAACGTGCCTGCTGGGAATGCTGCTGCTGACAAACAAATCATAAACAATGGTTCTGAATTCACCGAAAATCTATTGCGTTGGAAAGCAATCAGCAATCATGGTTTCATTACCAGCCCTGAACGCCTGAAAGGAATACCTTCCGTCGAATTGGTGTCTCCAACACACCGAACCGAGTGAAACCAGGACAATCAATAGTTTTTAAATGGGATCGATCAATCTGCCTGCAACGCCAGAAGGGAATATTGAATTTTATTTGATACGTTGCTCTGTACTTTAACTAGCGCTGAGGTTACAAAAAGCTGAAAATGATAAATTTCCTGCCTCAGACTGTCGTTTATTAGCAATGGGCCTGATCCAGAGCAACGCTCGCAA
>WWET01000671.1:558013-568264 GCA_011038615.1 Limnodynastes dumerilii | reverse complement strand
TTTTTTCAGCTTGGTAAATCTGTGGTGGCAAAAACTAAAATTCCTGCAGGCACTGTAATCTCACTTAACATGCTGACAGTGAAGGTGGCTGAACCACGTGGCTTCCCCCCTGAGGAGATTTTCGACCTTGAAGGAAAGACGGTTAAGAGAGACATAGAGGAGGATGAATCTGTCACAGAGGAAGCCATAGAGAACTACAACACAAGAACGAAGTGTTAAATTGAGCACTGTCTAAAAGGCTATATCAGGATGCCTTTCACTTTACCAGTACACGTTATATGTAGAAGTCCGTTGCACAGGTTGTTGGATCCTTCTTGTAACAAACTGTTCAGTGGCATGCCCAGATCGTGTTGCTGTACTAGGTCTGTAAAGTCTAAATGCCAGAAAGTGCTGTCTGTTGTACGGCTGTGAAAAACTGCATGGCAATCACTGTTTTTGGGGTATATTTTTTGTAAGCAGATTACCTTCAGAAATGAATGAATCAAACCATTTTGTGGATCATTGTTATAGCTGTTTGAATATATTCATACATAAAAATATTTAAATATAATCAGTGATTGCTTTGGTGACTGTAATTTTTTTCTTAGAAAATTTTCAACCCCATGTATTGTTTGAGAGATCCCCATCTCTCCCTCACGTGACGCTTGCATAAAGTCATTTAACATTCTAATGCATGAAATGAAATGATACCTTTACCAACCAGTCTTCATTTAAATTCAGTCTTAACTTCTACAGCATGTTTAATGGAATATCTTTTTGCTGTATCTTAGCATGTTTACCTGTCATGCATTTGTAACCACAATCAATGGGGTATTAATCTGCAGTTTAATACAAAGACCTTTTTTCAAATGCACGAGTTACCAACCCGGGGAATTTTCTCTGAAAGCATCGGGAAGACTTTAAGATTTTATTGAATGCTATGTAATTGTTCAAACCCGCTTTTTTCAATTTGTTACTAGATTCTTGCACTTTGTAAAGAAGAACATTTTCTGAATAAACTATCCTTTGTGAAAAGGACTTTGTCAAGAACTCTAATAGTGCGGTGTATTTTTATTATTACTTTGGTAAACCTCGCCAATTTTACTCATACAGACGTTATCTTATCTTTAAAGACCATCTCTTGGTATCCTTGAACATAAGGATGAATGGTAGTGATAACTTATATTGATTTACACTGCTGCTCTTACACTTTACTTTATCTACACTAAATAAAAAAAAATAAAAAAAAATCCATGCTCTAAATCTTATTCAACATGCTGCAGATCAAAGGGCACTTCTGTATCTAATCCTATTTATAACTTTTCCATGTAGTTAGCAGCTCTGTCTATTGTAGACCTCATAATGCAAATCGAAACAGAAGACAAAGTCGACCTTTGCTTTTGAGATTTGGGTGTGGGGAACATTTAGAATGTGGGAATAACAAGTGTGGCTTAGAGTGGTAAGTAGCTACCGTGCAGATGTATCACATAATATACAGCAATTTCTCAAACTAATAAGAGGTGAAAAAGTGCGAACAGTGATGGCAGCGGCTTAAGCGCTAAGAAGACTATACAAAGTTTTTAAATAGTCCAAATGAAACAAATACAAAAAAGGAGGGATTGCTTAAAATACAGAGTTTTAGAATCATGAATACGGACAAAAACATGGGGAAAGAAACAAACTATGTTTTAGTTGGTGTAATTCAAGTGCAATAAAGATCAGGCAACAAAGTATAATTCATACATATAAAACTAAGAATAGCATACAAGTAAAAACCTACACTGTGGTCAGCATAAATGTTGAATGGAAGGCACAGAACGATGGATCTTGCAGATGTGTTAATTTATGTAGGATCGCTCAACTTAGTCAAAGCAAAAGCTTTAATGTGGCATAATAGTGAGCTTCGTCTTAAAGCAAAGGTCTTATAAGCACAGTGAGTCAATGTGCACAGAGCACGGAGTTTAGTTGGCAGATTGTAGTAATATACATATCCCATCCACAGATATTGTTTAGAGATATAAGAACACGGAAATACTATTGTGTAGTTATTCTGGTCTTGTATCCTTTGGCTTCTTGTCATGTGGTGTGCTGTCCCCTCATCTCCAGTGCTTATGAATTGATGTGTATAAAAAAAAAAAAAAAATTATAGTGTAAAAAAAAAAAAAAAAAAAAAAAAAAAAAATTCTGTGGTAGTATTTCAAATATGATCCCAGAAAATCTTTATAACAGGACAAGGAACATGCAATCACTTTGATGCGTTTCTTCAAAGTGTGATTGGTTTTTGTAAATACTCACTGGATTAGAGATCCACATAACCGGATCTCTAATAAAGTGGCTCTTAGGAACTGGTATTTCTGTCCTATTGGCTGTATGGTATAATAGAAATAGGGAGAACCTGTTTACAATATGCAAGTATTAAGAATCAACTGTTGGCATCAATTGTCATATTGTACTGTAAATAGCATGAATCATACCTTGATTTAATGAAGTAGTGTAAAAAGTTCAAACCGCTATATTTGCTAATCAAAACGGCTGGAAAAACCACCTAAAAAAAAATGGAGGTGAGGGCGAGTGCAGGGCGGATTGCCAAACTCCTGACGAAATGCCAATGACCTGTGCTGCATGCATACATGAAAAGTAATGCCTGGTATGTGCATAAAGAAATAATGTGATTAGCAATAAAAAAAAAAACACCCATCGTGCTAGGAAGACGGCACAATGAAAGTGACGGAAGAGACAGACACCAAATATATTTATAAAATGTCTCATGCCACCGCTTATAAACATAAGTGGCACCTTAAAAGAGGATTTTTTTTTTATTTTTTTTAAAAATACATGTATGTCCCAGTTTAGCTAGTACTGCCTGTTACAATATCAACTGTATCATTTTTTTTTTATCTTTTTTTTTTTTTTACTGTATTTTACAATAATTTGTTAAATCTACTTGGTGCATGTTGCACCATGTAATTTTTTTTTTTCTGGATTTTGTTTTTATTTCCTTGCCAAAGCGATTAAGGGAGTACAGATGTATGACTTAATAGTTTTATTTTCTAATATTGACTGAAAAAAATAAACAAGAAAGTAGAAAGAGAGAGGAACACAGAAAAATAAAACAACTTAAGACTTAAAGAACTTCTGCTCTGACACACCATTTCTCAGGACTTTAAAATACATTGAATACTACAAACTCTGGGCTGGATCCAGACCCAAGCAAGCGCTCGAAACTAGCCACTCCCGGGCCAAACCATGTCGACCGCAGGGGAGTCATATTTCATCTGTTGCAAACAGTATTAGAGTTGAGATTTGATGTTTCCTATCCCAAGTCTAAATAACATCATAATCCTATATAACACCATTCCCCTCTCTTGCAATTGTATACTATATTAGGCTATTTGCTGCACCCTTTGTTTAAAGGATATTCGCGTGTAGGGTACGGTGCGACTATCCCCCCTCCCAGCTGCTTCTCCTGGATAAAGCACTCACGCGAAACGCGCGTCGGGGAAACCAGCCACGTGGCATCTCCAGCAATGAGAGACGCCACACTCTCTCCTCCTCCCGGCGGCTATACGGTCTCTCTCTGGATCCAGCTCCAAGCCTCACCAGCATAGGAAGGGACGTTTACATGCCTCGGAAGAGGCGAAGCATTGTCGTGAGACAATTATCTCCTGCAGGAACAGTACCTTCCGGACTAGCATAGGATGGTGCCCTAGTGTATTCGCACCTAGGAGCCTTGGTATCCAGCCTGCTACAAGTGGATAAGTAATATATTAACCTGCACCCTTTATATTTGCTGCACCCTTTATTTAAAGGATATTCGCGTGTAGGGTACGGTGCGACTATCCCCCCTCTTGTCTAAATAACAGTGTGATAGTAAAGCTGGGTAGTATCTGTGTGCAGTAAGCAATTCAAAGATATATCCCTGCATGCAAAGAATACTATTAACTTGATTCACACTGCAATCAACATGATTTAGCCCAGGAGTAACTAATTTCAAGAACTTACTTATGTCTGGATCCAGCCCACTGAAATTTATATATTCCCTCTAGGCTACCAATTCTGTGACTCATTTAGCTGTTTTTATCCCAATGACTGTTTTACATGTTTATTCGAATGTTCATGCATCCAATTTTATGATCGTAAATTGATTCTTGATCCACTCACAATTTTGACACCACAGGTCATTTGTTTTAAATTGTATCCTTTTTCTTACAGGCGGTCTAATAAATATAGTACAATCTTCCATTGAAAAAAAAATAAAAATACTCATCCTGCCTTTCCATTAATAACATGAACAACTGGGAAGCCTTGTAAAAACATGTTTTGAGGAGTTTGATAAAATGACATTATTCCTGCATTACTATTGAAAACCCTGCAGAGTACACAAGATTATGCTCTCTAAATTGCTTGCATCAGAATTGGAGAACATGTCCACAGAGCATATATTACTTTATAAATCTTTCTATGGTTTATATACAGGTGCTTGTTTATATCTATCTGTCTAATTATTTTTACAATGCAATGTGTATACTTGGGTGTAGTTGGGCAGTGCCATGTCCCAATAGCAAGATATGATAAGGGTGCAGCAATGCAGGTACTTTCCTTTCCACTCCTAGGGACTAGAAGTACCATGCTGTTCTTTTGAGTGCAGAGAGTGGAGTACAAGGCAGTGTTACCATGGGGTGGAAGTCTGCTGTTGCAGGGACCCAGGACCCCTTCACTTCTAGGTGAATTAGCGATGCATGCTATTAAGTCACTTTTAAGGGGTATTTGTAAAATAACTCATACAGTATATGTTATTTATTAAATATTTATTTGGAAAACATCTGAAAAATATTAAAAAATCACAGTGAGGCAGGAAAAGGAAAGATACATTCTGATATTAACAGTTAGTTGCTGTTAAGCTTAATATTCTATATCCTAACTATAAAAGTGAATTATATAGTTGCTAATAGATTACTATATGCATAATTTTAATCATTATAAAAAACAAAGAGAGTAATTCCTTAATTGTACTAAACCGGCATATTACTAGCTTGAAGTTTGAGGGGACCTGCTAAATGTTAGTAAAATATATTTGACTAGAGCGATAGTGAAAAATGTTATAGTTAACCCGTAAAGGGCAAACACCAACTCTACATTGAAGGACCAATAGACATCCACAGTCCACCTAGCCACACCACCCTCATGGGCATCACAGAGGTCCCACACTACTGATAATCCAATTGGCCTAAAAATGCAGTCCTTTGTTAAGGGAAGCTGTAAGGTATTTGTGTTTTTTTTCTCCCATCCTGCAAATTCACCTTTAAATTAGAACAAAATAGACCTTTGTGATCTAGGTAGTAGATACATTTTATATTACAATGAGAGACCAGATGCCAGATTTACTAAGGAAGCGTAGAGATGTTTTCCATAGCAACCAGTCAGATTTTAGCTCTTCCTTTCCTATTATATACTAAAAAATCTTTGCTAGAATCTGCTATGTGCAACATCTCTTTTCCTACTCCGCAGCTTAGTAAATTTGGCCCCAGAAATTTGAAATGTTAGGTCAGTCTACACATTGTGATTGATCCATCCCATAACCGCAGAGCAGGATAAACAGGTTCGGTAAATAAACATCGAAAACTATGCAAGAGTTTCATGCCAGATGAGACATCAAAGAAGGAGACCACTCCAGATTCATAGTCCAGGAAAACACCAACTTTTTCTGGAGAATTTTCTAGATGAATAGCTTTTCTCTCTGCTTTGTGGAAGGCCCAGTACTCATCATCATATTTTTTTATGCACCATGATCCACTGGTCCAACCAAGACGACTGAACTCAGAGTCTCCTTTCCTTTGAATAGATGGGTAAGTGATACCAATCCACCATCCACGCTCTGCTTGGAGGACATCTACTTCCCAGTAATGAGTACCAGATAGGTATCCATCCCTGCTTAGTATCTGCATTACTTTATCAAACCTATAAGGATGATTAGAGTAGAACTTGCCTAACCAAGCACAGTGTACTCTAAGGCGGTCTTCTGAAAGTCGTAACTTGGGGTGCATTGTGTCAGGATCTAAGCTTGGACTTCTTGCATCTGTGAAGACATATGTATATGTTTTAAACACTTGTATAAGGGAAAGGTGACAGTGAATGTGTTAGGACATACATTTTGGCAAGAACAGATCTTTGAGGACAAATCAGTATCTTATCTTGAACAATCCAATCTTGATCTGACTTAATATGTATATAACTTCCATCTTCTAGCTTTATGATTTTCATGATTTTCCTAGCTCCCCCAAAAAAACCAGTTTGATAACAGGGAAAATTGTGAGGATTATATACACAGCCCAATACTTACTGTAATTGCAATACTGGAACTCTATAGATGTTAATAAAAGAAAATACATTTTCTATTACGTTTGAACGTGAAACTGCACCCTCTTACTGTTTCAGAAGTTGTAATTAAACATCTCAAACTTTGTACCTGGTTAACTACAGAGTTCCCCTACACATTTTAATGTTTAGAATATCAAGTGCAAAAAACAACCTTTAGTTAGGCATCACTAGTTACTGCAAAAGCTACAATTATAGGCTAAATACATATTAAAATAGAATGTTTAGAAATCTAGTACATTAGTAACATTTAGGAATCTAGCACATTAGTATACATTTTTTATTGCACTGTTGCCCTCTAGTGTATAAATGTTAAATATGTATAATACTTATAAATAAATCAACATGTTTAACTTATGAAACATATACATAGATACACATTACAACAAAACTTACATTTTAAAAATAATTTCCGATCCACAAATGATTTTGTCTTGATTAATTCCCCTGGCTCTTGGACTGACCTCCCGCTTGGCCCAGTCACTACAGTCAAGTTAGAGGAAAAAATAAATGAATAAATACATAGTAATGTGTTTCCAGAAGCACAGCAGTCAGTAATCCTTTCTAGAAATAACTGATTACCTAATGGCTCTTTAAAAACAAATTGCACAAAATATTTCCTGATTATACATGGAGATATTACCATTTATATAGGATTATCATTGACCCAAAACAACAAACAAACCTAAATGGTTGTGTACTGATAGTGGCCTGTGTGAGGTCAACTTACAACCACTGTTTGGAGACCTTATTGTACTTAATGGAAGAGATGTGCCAAAATCATATGTTTGCTTATTGGACTATGATTCTATCATTTATGTACAAAAGAATAGGTTATATTTGACAGTTTTATAAGTCTTTCTGCTAGTGATCTATAAACACTGGTATAATGTTTAAGGCTTACATAGAGACTTATTTGTTCATATATGACATTGCAATACGTTGAAATGTCCTTAATAAGATAAACCAGTGCTTTTTTTTTTTAAGAAAAAGGTGCCGGAACTTGCACGCGACCAATCACATGCTAAACAGCACCACAAGCGGAGCAGTGCCATCACAACCAGCGCTGACGAAGTACGCATGCATCGGACTCCACACGCAAGCAGCTCGCATGCACCATTTTAATAACTTTTAAAACTTGAAAGTCCGTAGAAAAAAAGGTGCCGGTGCGTTCCGGTGCGTTCTATGACAACAAAAACACTGAGATTAACTGTGACTGGTATAACTGTACTTGCCTTTCTGAAGGCGGGATAAAAGATTTCCCTTAAATGAAGATTTTAACGCGTCTATAAAGGAACTGTAGTACTTTTCCACATGGTCAAACATAACTGGCACTGAATGCCAATGCTCTGCGGCAGCCACCTGGCTCTGCATTTCCTTCGCTGTTGAAGTATAATCCTGTTCAAAATCACAAGTTATTTTTGTTTGTAGAGGATAAAGTATTTAATGGTGTCAGTTATTTAGAAGAATTAAGGATATTGTAAGTCATCACAAAGTTTTGTAATAAGTATTGATTATAGTATCTATTAGTAAAATATTATTTGATCATCTGTTCACATAACCTGTAGATTATTAATATATTACATATTACTGAGGTGTTCAGAAACAACAGAGAGGCCAGAAAACAGATGTTTTAAAATTTTGTATAAAATTGAGAAAAACATGAAATTAAAAATATATCTCCAAAAATAAAAGACAACAATCGCATTACTGTAGTACAACAGTCCTTCATATAATCAACAGTAAACACATTTATTTATTATATGCCTCCATACTGGTACCTGTCGCCACCGCAAATGCTGTCTTTTAGAAGTAGAGACAGCTGAAAGCTGAGGTTAGGGATGGGAGTCTTAGGTTTAGGCTGCAGGGAAGGGAGTGTTAGGGGGTCAGGCTGCGAGGAAGGGCTAGAGTAAGGGTTGGGTTAAATTTATACTTACCATTCGGCGCATAGTCTTCATTCCAGGGAGGATCGATTACTTTGCCTCTGCCCCTTTAGGGCGTTCACAGCGGCGACCCACACCCCCCATACTGCAGTGTCAGTTGATACATTTTCTATATCACTGCTGCAACATTAATGTCAAATACAATGATTTTAATCCAGTTTAAAAGGGTGTAGATGTTACTGAAATGCATCACTGAATAATTTAAAATACACTGTTTTATAAGAAATGGAAGCTAATGTTTTATGTATTCTGTAGTACTCTGCATAAAAACAACACCTTCACCATCACTGGCTTTTCTCCACATACTCCCTGCCATTCTTCTCATTACCTTGTTAAACAGGGATCCTCACAATAAATGATAGAACTACCTTTTTTATTAACAGCAGCAATTCTTTTTTAATCGCAAACATTTTGTTGAATGACCTTGTATCACAATTGCAAACAATTTACCTGAATTAGCTGCATATCATCAGATTGTTGATGTATACCTCGGAAAAGGGCAGAAAATTTGTCAATGGCACTTATCTGGTCATGACTTATCTCTATTTTTTCATCATAGGACCATAGGGTCATTTTAGCCTTTTCATCAAGATATTTCTTTGCAATACTTTCCTCTTCATCCAACAATAGTCTTAGCTCTGTAAACATTCCTGACAGTGATTCTTTGCTTGATAGGGTACGAGCCTAGAATTAGATAGGAGTATCAGTAAAGTATAAAAAATAAAGCTAAACACATAATGTATGGAGATGTTACAGGTTGGTCAAGCTTTGCAAACAACTGACAGGTTCTGTAGAGGCATTGGGAAGCAAAGAATAAAAGTTTATAACTATCCAGCTCTCTAAGCAAAGACTGGACGTTTATTTTTAGCATGACCACGGCTTGCTATGGGATGCTACATACACTAATCCAGTAACATAGTTGATGAGGTTGAAAAAAAGACACCAGTCCATCAAGCTCTACTTATTATGGATCTCCTGCAATTCCTTTCTTATAAATGAAATTGATCCAGATGAAGCAACCTGTTTCAATCTGGAAAAATCCCACCTGACTCAAGATGGCAGTCCAACTTCTCCCTGGATCCACTACTATCCTTTCATATTAAATAATGCCCGTAACCCTGGATACCCTTTCCCCGCTAAATATTTGTGTAACCCTTTCTTAAACATATCAATTAAATCTGTATTATCTATACTGATTATCTGATTGAATGGGCATGCTGGAAAATCAGTTAAGCAGACGATAAAAACTAAAATTTAGTTTAGTGCATTTCAGTAGAATTGACTGATTGTGTTTCTCCACACATTATACAATTATCGTCTGTGGGCAGCTTATCAGAAGAGGAATCATTTTGCATTTGATGGTCTATGAAATCTAGGTACTATGTGCTAAAAATAAGACAATATTGTACACTCTTTTGAAAATAGTTTTTTTTCTCTTCATAGGAGGCAAAAAATATATTTCAGGTTTGTATCAATTCATTAATGAATAACGTACACAATACTGACTTGTATTATCCATGGCTGATGTTATCTTAGCACTTAATAAAACTGATAGACAATTTTGTCACAGGGTTCCTCATGTATTATTTTATACTAGTCAAAGGCCCGTCAAACTGACGGGAATAAATCCAGTCTCCCCAGTATTTCCTATTCATGTCATTCCATCTCCCAGTATTCACAATCATGTGATTCCACCCCCCCACCAGTATCCCCCATTATGTCTCTTCAGCCCCCAGTATCCTCCATCATGTTCCCCAAGTCCCCCAGTATCCCCCATCATGTGTCTCCAGCCTCCCCAGTATTCCCCATCATGTGCCTCCAGCCCCCGAGTGTCTGCCATAATGTGTCTCCAGCTTCCAGTATCCCCCATCATGTGCCTCCAGCCTCCCCAGTATTCCCTATCATGTGCCTCCCGTCCCCCAGTATCTGCCATCATGTGTCTACAGCTCCCAGC
>WWET01000671.1:538525-550187 GCA_011038615.1 Limnodynastes dumerilii | reverse complement strand
TTTTATTATTATTATTATTATTATTATTATTTTTATTAATATGCTTTTACACTGCTAGATCATAGAATCATTTTAATCAAGTAATGAATTATAAAACTAGTTTGATGAATAATAGTTTTCTATCAATTTTCATTTTTTGTTTTGCGCAAAGAATTCCACTGCCGCTATGATCGTAACTACATCCGTATTGGCGGTGGGCTTGTGATCTAGGATCACACGTTAGGACTTCTTGTACTCTGGTCCCTACCTTAATTTCATTCCACCCCATCGTAGGAAAGACTTTTGACACTGAATCCTAGATCATGAGGATCCGTGCCAGAAACCTTTACCTCACGCATACGCAGGGCTGAAAATCCGAAGTTTTTCATACGCAGAGTTCAGAAAATGCCTGCGTAATTTAAGATCTGACCCATTGTTATAATCCATAACCAGAGTTTCAATCCCTAAATAATCTCATAAATATTATACTCAGTAGACAATGCAAAAGCTTCATAATGATATGCACAAAACTTTTTTGACAATCAAGGCATGGAGTAAAAAAAAGGAAATTGATTCACCTGGGATCTCACAAAGACTAGATAACAAATCATCTGTAACAAATATTGCTATTTTTTTCCCAGTTTGAACGCATATACTGTCTTAAATCTGCTTTTAACACACTAATTAACAGGTAGCATTTCATTATCCTGCAGTACACTTGTCAGCAATTTTAAGAGAAATTCTTTTTTGATTTTAGCATGTGGCAGTCATTAATCACCAACTTAGAATAAAATAATAATGGACCGTTGGGGCAAATTGCCAACATTTTTCTCAGTGCTAGTGCCAATTCCTTCAAACCTTTGTTATGCTTTGTATTTCAAAAGATCCAGCAGATGTCAGTAGACAACCAGAGCTGTTAAGTAATCTCTCTCTTCTGTGACCTTGAGAACATTATTCTGCTTACACAGGAGTAAGTAAGAATAATGGGACCATTAAGATATATATTTGCAATTCGGTTTATTGCTGAATATTTATTAATTTATACATTTTCTGTGATAACAATAAACTTGCTTTCTACACTGTACTTTACTTACAGTAAACTCCAATATAATAGGGAAAAACAAAATATACAGTACATGACATTGTAGTGGACTACAGATGTAGATACAGATATATGAGTTTAGAAAACCAGGGTAAGATGACCCTGTACCCCTCTGAATGGAACTTCTAAGAAAATAAAAACGGGATTGTACACAATGTAGAACATATGGGGGAATATGAGAAATAACAGGAACAGCTAATGGAGTCTCGAGTTATGGACGTAAAGTGGACATTGAGGATTCTAAAGAGAAAAAAAATCCAGCTACTTGTGTTCATAGACCAACAATACTCCCCCTATGCACTGTTTCTCTTATTCTCATTCTCCTCATTGTTATTTCTATACTCTCCCCAGTGTTGTCTTTATACCCCTCTCTCCACTGCAAGTCTATACCTCTGTATACCTTTTTCTCTAAATACCCCTCTCCCCACTATAACACTTTACTCAAACTATACCCCTCTCCACACTGTTACATCTATAAACCTTCTCAACAACTGTTTCCTTTCTACCCCTCTGTAGTATCCAAACACTTTTTAACTTTACCACCCTCTTCCCCTAGTTTCCTATATACTCTCACCCCACTATTTTCTCTTTACTATTCTCCCCCACTGTTCATTCTATATCCCTCTCCACTGTGCTCTCTCTATAATTTCCCCCCAGTTTTCTCTTTACCTCTGTCCACTCTTCTCTCCATACCCCTCTCCACCTTGTTCTCTCAGAATTCATTACTGCACTCTAAATAAATACACTGCTTACTGGTTAGCATAAGTGTCCTGCTTTATTGTGAGTGATCCATTTCCTTGTCATTACCATATAGAGATGGCTTCTTTTAGTGATAAACTCCATTTCCCTCTTTATTGTGATGTTATTGGTTGCTGCTAAAGTGTAAAGCGGAGATCTAAATCATCAATACATTGCATGCAAAGCACAAATAATACTCTGTGTTTATATTCAAAACCCAACAGAAACAGTAAAGTAAAAACCATTAATGTTTATAATAGATCCCATAGCTAAAGCTTCTTTAAAATAAATATAAGTGTCACAGAATTTTTATTATGTATCAGATTCCGAAATTATTTTATCTGGTAACAGCTTTATATTGCAAGTATAAAGAACCTTGAGGGGATGAAGACAGTGCTGTGCTGACCTGAGAGAGATAGCAATATGAGATAGAGAGAGGGAGTTGTTACTCTCTTAAATAAATGGAGTAATTTGAAATGCAAAAATATATCAGATGCGTTAGCGCAGGGGTTCTCAACCACTGGTGGTACTTGGACAGCTGTCAGGTGGTATTCAGGGCAACTGGGCAAGGTTGTAAGGAAGCATTGTCAGTCTTCGGTCAGAAGCTTTGACTTTTGAAATAGGGACATTCGAAAGTTCCTTTTCGGATGTCCCTATTTGGAATACCGCGCGGTGTAGAATTTTTTTTTTGAATGGCTGAGTATGCCGATCGGCATACTCACCCATTCTTATTTGGAAATACGGCTGCCACCGATATCCTGCCACCATGCCGCCGGACCACCCAACCGCAGGGAAAGGTGAGTAACCTCTCCAGGGTGCGGGGGAGGGAGGGTTAGGGTAAGGCTGCAGGGGAGGGAGGGTTAGGGTCTGGCTGAGGGAGAGGGACGGTTAGGGTCAAGCTGCAGGAGATGGAGGGTTAGGGTTAGGCTGCAAGAGATGGTGTGTTAAGGTCAGGCTGCCAGGAAGGGAGGGTTAAGGTTAGGGTAGTGAGAAGGGAGGGTTAGGGTTAGAATTAGGGAGTGGGGGACTATTTTTTCTTACCTTTTCAGAGTACCAAAAGCTCTGTGCTCCGTGGATTGATTGCTATGCCTGATCAAGGCATATGCAATCGAAATCCCAGCCAGTTCACAACTGGCTGGGAAAAAGTGGCCGTTGTAAGCGGAGACCCACACCCGCAAAGAAGTATGATACCAAATGGTTATGGACATAATCAATTAAATATCTTGTTGATAAATAGCATATGTAGAAAATTTACTTTAAAATCACTGCAAAAGTATGTAAAGAACAACAAAAACCCTGAAAATATATATATATGGGTTATGGGTATGTGTCTACATGATATGAAAAGAGGTACTTGACCTGATTTCATAGTGGATAACTGGTACTCGACAAAATAAGGTTGAGAACTCCTTTGTTAGTGTTTGATAATTTATACATGCTCACAGTACACACACTGTAGTTGTGTAAGTGAAGAAAAAAAAACTTAGTTTTATATGGAATATCTGATCCAGAGTCAGGAGTAATGCTCAAAAAGAACCTTGTTATAATGCGAGTTGGAATTAATTTATATTTTTTGCATGCAGGAAAAGCACTGGCTGATTTTGCTTATTCCACACAAACACTGAGCTGAACTTTATTTTTAAAACTCTTGTTTTGAGCTACAAAAGATTACCTGCCACCTCACTGTGGACCGGATCCAGACCCCCCACGCTCTTTCCGTACGTGCGAGGGTCTCTCCGAGCGAGAGATGAGTGTACGCCCCCTGCCACTCCCCTCTCTCATGTGGGCTTTATGTAAGCCTACCTTAAAGCGCTCGTGCAGATCAGCGGTCCATACGACTGCTTATCTGCTCAAGTGTGGGAGCCACCTCTCACACTGTACATTTTGCATGCTCCCACTGACCACATAATGGGTAATCACACACTGTGCCACCTTGACCATACACTGCCCCTTCATTATACACTGTGCCCCTTCATCACATACTGTGCCACCTTTATCCCTCACTTCCCCTTCGTCACATACTATGCCACCTTTATCACACGCTGCCCCTTCATCACATACTGTGCCACCTTTATCCCCCCACTGTCCCTTCATCACATACTGTGCCACCTTTATCCCCCCCACTGTCCCTTCATCACATACTGTTCCACCTTTATCACACGCTGCCCCTTCATCACATACTGTGCCACCTTTATCACACGCTGCCCCTTCATCACATACTGTGCCACCTTTATCCCCTGCTGCCCCATCATCACATACTGACCCCCTTCATCTGCTGCCCCTTTATCACACACTGTCCTCCTTCATCTGCTGCCCCTTCATCACATACTGTCCCCCTTCATCTGCTGCCCCTTCATCACATACTGTCCTCCTTCATCTGCTGCCCCTTTATTCCAATTGAAACCGTCTAATTTTAAAGGGTTATTATTTAACTGTAAAGTTAAAAAAAAAAAAATTAAAACGTTTGAAACATGCAAACTAGTATTGGCTTCTGCATCACATTTGCGTACGTTTTTACGTGTTTCAAATGACGGCTGGTTTTCAGTTCGTCCTATCCAGAGTTGTGAAAGTTGCAACTAGTTTGCACAGCAGGGGCCGTATTCAGAGATCCATTTTTTAAAGGTACACAATTATACGCACGGCCAGAGCAAGGAAACACCCACCAACAACCCCGACGCTCCCCTCTCCTGGACTTACGGGCCCATAGACCCCTCTGTTCTTTTCATGTGTACTTATGTGCGTATATGTGCTCCGTCCTTGATAACCACGCCTCCATACCTTCATTTAAATGCCTCCCCCCACCCACTTTTATGTAAATTTTTCCATACCTCTGATTTCCGTGCGCATGTCCCCAAGTGCGATTCACATGTACGTCCGTTAGGCACTTATGCGCGTATAAAAAAAAAAAAGGAGTGATGATTGGGAAAGTGCTGGGGGGGCATGGCGAATCTGGTTTCCTGGCACAGATATATCGATGACATTCTCTTTGTATGGGGGGGTACTAAAGAAGAATTATATACATTTTGTAGGATTTTAAACAACAACAATCTTAATATTCGTTTAACTTTTTATTTTAGTGATACGTCTGTCTACTATTCAGACTTAAACATCTATATAGAGGGAGGGATATTAAAGACTCAGAATTTTGTGAAAAAAACGGACACCAACTCCTACATACCTAAGTCTAGTAATCACCATCCCCTCTGGCTTAAGAACGTGCCTAAGGGACAGTTTATGAGGGTGAGAAGAAATTGTATGGATGTAACATCTTATGTAACCCATGCTGCTCTTATGAAAAAGCAATTTACGAGTAAGGGTTATGCACAATCCACACTAGATACAATTATCAATGAAGTGAAAGAGACTTAATGTTGGTGCCCAAAGAAAAACAAGGACTAGTATCGGTAGAAGTACCTTTATTAGCCAATACAATGATCAACATAGGGATATCATAAATAGACACTGTCACGTTCTCAAAGGATATATAGGTCCCCGCCCTAGATTCATCTTTAGGAAGGCCCCCAATCTCAAGAATTATCTTGTTAGGAGTGCCTTTGTAAGCAATTAACCTGTTCCATCTAAAGTGACATCTATAGATGTGGGTATTGTTCCCTATGCAAGAACACCAAGGGCCCTAACAAAATAGAAAAATACACGTCATCCAGTCTGAAAGAAGTGCGGATAAACAAATTTATTACTTGCAATAGTAGTAATTGCGTGTACATAATCAAATGCAAACGTGGAATTGAATATGTGGGGCGCACCTCCAGGCCTTTAAAGGTGAGGTGGTCCGAACACCTCAGGAACATCAGAAAGGGTCTAGAGGTGCATCCCATGTCTTCACACTAAACACCACAATTGTGACCCCTCCTCCATTGTGGGTTTTTGTGGCATAAAAAAGGTTCAACCACACTGGCGCAAGTATGATGCAGGTTCCAACTTGGCCAAATCCGAGATGGAATATATATTCAACTTGAACACCTTAGATCCGTTGGGTTTGAACCAAGAGTTAAAATGGTTTCTTTGAGTTTAATGCATTTCCCTTTTCTTTACAGAGGATATCACCAAGGTCCAGTGAGTACCATTTACCTACGATCATACCTACCTGGATAGCCCAAATCCGTCCGCTCTTGGAAGCCATACAGGTATGGGCCAGGTTGGGACCCCCAGAGAATACCACTAGGTCAAAAAAGACACTCTACGGCAGGTGATTTTCCCTTACCCACGGGGAACCAGCTAAAAAATATATAAGCAATCTTGGTTTTGACGCATCATTTCCTATCCATATTATGTAACCCTATGGTGTATCCACTTCATGTATCCAGAATATGAAGTTCCATTAATAAAGACCTTTCCATATATTATTAGCGAAGAGGCCCATAATCTTGGGAGGGAAGCCGTGTGGCACCATTTTAGAAATATTGGCTAATCTGCTAGTATGATTGAGGTTTATTACATTTTGGACACGTGGAATAGGCCTATATAGAGGGGATGGTGATGTATTGCGGATATGTCAGACTGACTCCCTGAAATTTTAATATACAAAAATCCCAATGAAGAGGAAGATGTTTTTAGTCCCCACTTGTCCATAGAAAGATAGCCCGTTATTAGTCTTAAAACTATGGTGATTGGTGAATTCCCCTTTTATTTAAATATAATAATCCTGGTAGTATTTTTATTATTTTGGTCTGTTAGATACATAATCTGGAATTTTTTTTATACTTATGTTTAAATATAGTTCTTCTTTTTTGATCATATTATCATTTTATTCACACTAGTTTTGTAATATATTTATATAATAAGCCCCACCCTTTATTTATTCACTTAATATGAATTCATAAGATTGTGGTACAGGAATCCACTATAACTTTTTTATATAAATTTTCTCATTGCACTTTATTTATGATTAAATATAATAAGACTGTCTCATCACTGATTTATATGTTGTAATCTAGTAACTCAGGACATTTTAAAATATTGTCCGGTTATTGTTTGTTTATTTATATGGGATTGATTTAATTTCCGCATGTCATCATGTGGTCCTTTTTTTTATATATTCACTTTTGTAGCTATTTATTTGGAATAGGGTTCTTCCCTGTGTGGAATTATGAATCCTTATAATTTAATAAGAAATGTCACTGTAAGGGTTTTTTTCGTATAATCACTTTAGATAGGGTGGACATATTTAGTATATTTTTTATATATGAAGTTCAATAAATTCCTATATGATAATGGTCCATTGATATATGTGATACACCATTTGTCAGACATTCTATCGTTTTAGTACGTTGTCTTATTTCGATGTAATGGTAATGTTTTTATAGTAATAAATAGTTCATTTATTGAGGAAAATCGTTTTTTTTATGGAGATAGTTCATTTATTAAGTATATTCTGTAGCAGCGCCATGCAGGGTTAATTATTATGTTGAGGAACTCCAGATAGGACTTTGTTATTTGGATGAACAGTCTCTATCAGACTCAAAATTGTACACAGCTGCTGAAACACTTTAAAAGACCCATCCACATATAGATCAAATCACTTTTGAGAAAAAGGACATTATTCCGAAACGCGTCAAGTGATTTGTCATACAGCCAGGTGTTTTGATTGAAGACTTCCGCCACAGTAACCGCAGGTCTCCATCCCGCGTGCCTGACGACGCTGCTCTCCGTTCGCGCCCCGTTTTCAAGCCTGTTCCAGCTGCCCGTGGTGTGAACGTCCTTACGGGCTAGTAAGACTGACTGTCATACGGCAAACCTGCTATACTGGGGTATAGGAAGTTTCTTCTGTCGGCCCAGTGCTTTTAATGTTATATTGTTTTAACCTGTTATGTTTTTTGGTACCCAGTAAAAGTATGTTTTAAAGTGGTTGTTCATTCATACTTGGGACCTGATCTCTTACCTTGTTCCTGCATAAAATTTCTGGCTTACCCACCAAATTTTTAAGGGGAATATCGCTGTAAGTGTATCATATAGTTACTACTGGTTACCTCATAGTAATCGATACAGTTACAGATTATTTAATACATTGATGCCATTCTATATAGGGGCTTTAGTTTTCTATCTTCTTCACTGGATGTAGCTTGTGGCTCTCATAGTATCACAGAGCTTATTTTGTATCAGTGGGATTATTATCATGTGGATGGCATGTTGATCTATTCTATCTCCTCATAATCATTGACATTTTTTTCTATTTCTATTTTCCCTTCTATTGTTTGGAGTATCACCGAGTTCTGGATGTTCCTTTAACTCAAGCCTATGGACTGATCGTACTATAAAGGACATCCCCCCGTATGCCGCTGCTAAATTAATCTATGTAATCGCTGGTATACTTATTGTTCTTTGTTTCTTTAATCCATTTACACACACTTCCCAGCGCTTTCTTATTCATCACCCCCTCTTTTTTTCACAGTTCTTTAAGGGTTTTGGACCCCTTGATGATTTAGTGCTGCTGCACGGAACTTTTTAGCGCTTTTAAAGTGGTATACCCCCTATTTTTACTTACACGCGTATAGTCTACGTAAAGTATGGAAATAATGGACCTGATTCACACTTAAGAAAGTTCTAAAAATAAGAACTTAAAGTTACGCCTTGGCAATATTATGTTGTTTTTGGGGGGAGTCAAGTTAATAGCATTCTTTGCATGCAGGAATACATCTTCGAATAGCTTGCTGCACATAGATACTGACCAGCTTTAGTACTACACTGTTATTTAGACATGGTCTGGAAATTATCACCTCTCAACACTAGTGCTGTTTGCAACAGATGAAATATGACTCCCCTGCAATCACCATGCCCAGGAGTGCCTTTAAGTTCCTGGGCTAACCCATGTTGA
The DNA here is from genome assembly GCA_011038615.1 of Limnodynastes dumerilii. NCBI lineage: Eukaryota > Metazoa > Chordata > Amphibia > Anura > Limnodynastidae > Limnodynastes > Limnodynastes dumerilii. The sequence goes on along the minus strand of WWET01000671.1, from coordinate 541,536 downwards.
TTGCAGGGGGAGTCATATTTCATCTGTTGCAAACAGTACTAGTGTTGAGAGATGATATTTCCCAGCCCAAGTCTAAATAACAGTGTAATAGTAAAGCTGGTCAGTATCTGTTTTCAGTAAGCTATTCAAAGATGTATTCCTGCATGCAAAGAATACAATTAAATTGACTCCCCCTGAAAACAACATGGTTTTGCTCAGGAGTAACTTTAGGTTCTTATTTTTAGAACTTTCTTAAGTGTGAATCAGGTCCAATATGTGTATCTATACACATGTGCTTATGGTGCAGTAAAGTCAAATGTTGGTACAGAATAAAGTGTCTTGTAAATAGTTTAAAATAAATGCTTACAGTACAAATGTTTCTTACTGCAAAGGAATAGCTGATGCCTTACAAAGCATGCTGGGACTCCTAGTTCCAGAACACCTGGATAGCCACAGGCTGGCCAGGCCTGCTGTAGATTGTCCTATTAAAAGTAAGGTCCATGGGCTGGATCCAGACTTAGTTAAGTGCTTGAACTTAGTTACACCTGGGCTAAACCATGTTGATTTCAGGGGAGTCAAGTTAATTGTATCAGATACTGACCAGCTTTACTATCACACTGTTATTTAGACTTGGGATAGGAAACATTACCTCTCAACTCTAATACTGTTTGTAACAGATGAAATATGACTCCCCTGCAATCAACATGGTTTAGTCCAGGAGTATCTATACCCGCGTAAGTAAAAATAGGGGGTATACCACTTTAAAAGCGCTAAAAAGTTCCCTGCAGCAGCACTAAATCATCAAGGGGTTCAAAACCCTTAAAGAACTGTGAAAAAAGAGGGGGTGATGAGTTTCAGCACCCAATGGGTAACACTGATGACAATAAAAACATCCTTTGCAGCTCCCACATTTTCTTAAACCTATATTTTGTCATTTTGGGACAGTATTTACAGAAGTGGCTTCTTGTAAGAATATCACCCAATATTTATCAGATTATGTAGCGCTTTACAGAGAATATTTTACATTCACACTAGTCCCTGCCCCAATGGAGCTACATACTAAGGTCCCCAACTTATACATACATACATTCATACAATAGGGTGTGACAAGATGGGTGTGTCCCTGGATGGATTACTTTCCCAGCCCTGGTCATCAACCCTGGACTTAGTATGAAGAACAGCTATTGGGACACTTGTATTAGTAACCTCAGGAATATGTAGACTGTGGGTGTTATATTTTGCATTTATCATATGAAGTTTCTGTAGCTATAGAAGTGTGTTATGTATGTATGTAGCAGTAGTATAAGATGTTATTTGTGTGATGTGTGTAATGCCAGGCAGATGGTTGGAGTGATATGTAGTGGGGGGCAGGAACCCCATATAGGGTCATCCCTGACTACAGACGACAGGAAAAGACCAGGGAGTGACTCTCCCCCCTCCACAGGAAACTGGAGGTGTGTGACTTCAGAAATGACTGGAAAGGGTTAAGTCTGGGAGTGACTGCTCCTTATCACACATCTACATGAGGGCAAGAGTTATGTACCTCAAAGACTTTTCCCTAGCCCTGAGTTAGACTTCATGGAGCCAAAACCGCAGGGGGTCCTCAACTCTGGACAGAGTATAGGGGGCTGGATAATGTCCTAGACATTGATGGACAGCTATTGATTCTCCAATCACCTCTTCTAGAACCATGAGGGGCTGTCTTCAGTGCCCGGAGGTGTGTCCCAGGTAAAAAGCCAGAGAAGTGTCTTGGTGGGCAGTGTGGCAGGCTAGCGGTAAGGTACGACCTCTGCCAGGGCCCAGAAGTGCTGAGGACGCTGGTTCAGGCTGGCGGTGAGGAGAGACCTCTGCCCGCTCTGAGAGTCCTGAGGAATTCCAAGGACCTTCTACAGACTTTCCCTCCCTGGGGAGAGGCTCGCTGGCGCTGTAGTCTTTGGGGGGCCGGCCTGGAGACCAGGGTGCCTGGGACTCAGCGCCCCACCACGCTGGTGGAGAGCATTGGCCGAGCGGCCGGGACAATCAAGACGTTTATCCGGATAACAGGCTGCATCTTCATTGTGACTACCTGGATATTTGGACCTTGGGAGGAGACCCTGCCCAGGGCCGTCAGAGGGAAGTATTTGTTGCCTTGAGGACAGTTGCTGAGTCATGGGATAACGCTATTTAGACTGGTGGGGGGTAACTGTGGTTACTGCCTGGCATTGATTTCTGTGTAAGGATAGGATTTAGTATTGTGTTCGTGTTTTTATAATAAAGTACTGTTGTGTTTTTATAACTGCGTTTGCCTGAGCGATTAGAAGAACCCTAGGAGATACCCAGTAAGTGTTTCTAGCATAGTAACTGGGCCAGGTTAAAGTGGTATCCTCCTCACATAGGGTTTATTTATATACCAGACAATTAACCTACCAGCATGTTTTTGGACTGTGGGAGGAAACCAGAGCACCCAGAGGAAACCCACATAGACATAGGGAGAACATACAAAGTCTACACAGATAAGGCCTTGTTCGGGAATTGAACTCATGACCTCAGCAAGTGCTACTCACTGGGCCACAGTGCTGCTCCCTTGATTAAGGTCTAGGGGGCTGATCCAGACCTACGGCCTCCGCACTAGTTACGGCAGCCGTATGCGCAAAAACGGCATTTCTGCAGTTAGGGAAACCCGATCCATAACTGTTGCGTAGTTATGGCGAGGGGGGCGTTCCTCGCCGTAACTACGCAACCATTACGGAAGGAAGGCGGGGGAAGGTAAGTAAAGGTCTGGATCCAGCCCATTGTCCCAGTAGTCAACAAACAACGGTTAAGTAGGAAAGTTGGAGTTACTAGATGTCTAGGTTGCGTCAACTGTTCTTTTCTTGTTATTGGGGACACTTTTACTGTACCTAACACAGGAGTTGAGTTTAAGATTCAATACCACATTAATTGCGAGATGCCCATTGTATATAGGGAAGAACATACGCATGGTTAAGGAGAGACTGGCTATGCATCGGTCCTCCATAAAAAAAAATAAAAAAAAGCTCTGATTTTCCTCGATG
>WWET01000671.1:475120-486758 GCA_011038615.1 Limnodynastes dumerilii | reverse complement strand
ACAAGGGCCCCATAGTAAGGAGGAGAGCCTGAGTCCGGGAAAATACCCTTCCTAATCTCTGTTGGCAGTGGACAGCACTAAGCTGTCAGCTGCTAAAAAAAAGTTCTTTATAAACAGTGTCATCCTCTTACAATGCCTTTCGTGGGTGTAGGATGCACAGCTGCTACAGGCCCTCCTCTCCTCTGGGCCACAAACAGTCAGACACTTTGCACCCAACGTAGTTATGTCACTGCTGATACATCAGTTGTTGGAAGAAGTATATGATTACTAAATTATCTATATATATATAAGGATATTTCAACAGCTTCAACAGTATACATATTCACCAAAATTGAAATGTATCTCATACCCCTTTCACATCACCACCAAATACCCGGGATTTTTCTGAGACCCGGGTTTTTGACGAAAATCCCGGGTATTTGGTGGTGATGTGAAAGGGGTATGAGATACATTTCAATTTTGGTGAATATGTATACTGTTGAAGCTGTTGAAATATCCTTATATATATATAGATAATTTAGTAATCATATACTTCTTCCAACAACTGATGTATCAGCAGTGACATAACTACGTTGGGTGCAAAGTGTCTGACTGTTTGTGGCCCAGAGGAGAGGAGGGCCTGTAGCAGCTGTGCATCCTACACCCACGAAAGGCATTGTAAGAGGATGACACTGTTTATAAAGAACTTTTTTTTAGCAGCTGACAGCTTAGTGCTGTCCTCTGCCAGCAGGGGGAGGGGCCAAATTAGTGGTGAGCGCTGTTAAAGCTTCCAGCCGTTGACAGCTGTCTGGTTCATGCTCAGAGTGGTTGAAGGTCAGCTACCACAGTGCACACATGCTGGATGAAATGGGGGGAGGGGTGAATTCCCAAGAGGACTGGGTTTCTCTAGTTTTGTGTGTGTGTGTGTGTGTGTATGCAAAACCCATGCAAACAGGGAAGACTCTGCACCAGGAGACAACAATGGCAACCACTATGCGAACATTCAAATCGTCTTAAAATAAAACAAACGAAATGCTGTAGACCAAACATCAGTGATCGGAAAAAGGTGAACCAAGTGTGCTTCATTATAACAAACCAATCATCTGATCATTTATACTCTTAGAAGTATGACTGTGAGGTAATTTTATTAAAGCAAACCCCTTCAAGTTGGGTATCATTTTAAACCCCAGGTCAGGTTATATATTTAATATAATTGTCCTTTTATGTCAAGTTGTAAAACCTGCAGAAAATCAGCAACTTTGCAATACCATTTTTCATTAAATAGAACCCATATATCGTGAGCTTCGCTGTAAACACTCCACATAAAGAAATAATATAAATATAAGAAACACACAGCGCTCACATTTTCATTCTAGGGAGTGTATTTTTTGTCAGTCTGCCTGAGTACATCCTGTACAGCTCCACTGAAATCCGTTAAGATTTGTGGCTTCCCCTTGTAATAGTCCTTTGTTTCATCTGGCATAATAATCACAAGCAAAACACATAAAATGTTGTGCTTTGTAGTGAAAATAAAACACTTCATTAGATGTAAGCATACACATGAAACAACTTTTACCAGCTAAGACAAATGAGTCCATGTAAATAAAAATAGAAAATGCTTCTAGTTACCACCAATAGGAGGAGCCGCTGAAAATCTGCTGTTTCATCTGCTGTAATACTATAGGCCACTCTGAGTGCAATTGGAAAGCAAGATCATGACCCTATGCGGTCCTTCATTATCCCCTTGAAAAGCCTCCATCTCCCTCACACTGGCACAAAGGTATCCATTACCACACATTGTCTGGTGTTCACTTGACAGACAATAAAACATGTACGCTACAGCAAATAAGAAAGTCTAAGGACATGGAATGGTCTAACAAAGCCTGGCCTGCCCAGTCCCACCAGCATAAGGATGTGCTAGTATTTTGAGAACACTGCAAGAGCAAAGTATTCTCCCTGCATGCATAGAATAAACTTAATATGACCCCCCCCTGGAATCAACATGGTTTTACCCAGGAGTAACTTTCCTCTCTTATTATCAAACTCTGAATCAGGGCCGTAATCAGGGTATAGAAAAAACATAAAACAAATAAAAGGACTAGTTTTGACAAATTACATAAAGAAAAAATATGTGTCTAGGTTTAAAATATTGCACATGCCTTGAAAGTCACGAGTTTAATTCCCAGACAAGGCCTTATCTGTGTGGTTTTTATGTTTTCCCTGCTTGTGTTTCCTTTGGGTGCTACGGTTTCCTCCCACATTCCAAAAACATGTTAGTAAGTTAATTGGCTACTGAATAAGATTAAGCTTAGACAGTGTGTGTTAGTGAAATTAGACCATAAGTTCCAATGGGGCAGGGACTGATGTAAATAGCTGCTTAAACATTGTAGAGCGCTACAAAAACCTGTTTTCATTCTAAGTATAAGATGTCAGCGGTGACCCTCCATTGTTTTGAAGAAGCATATATAACCACTGATCACAAATTGTGGCCTTAGATCATGGTTGCCGACTTTTAAAAGCTTCCCTCCGGGAGATCCCAGAGGGAAGCCGTAGATGCATGCAGGGGGCGGGACTTAAAGGCACGATTTATGCAAATCGCATCACTAAGCCCCACCCCTTAACTATCAGTTACCCCTTTTGGGGTTTCATAGGGATGGGGGTGGGGCTTGTAAACTAGTGTTGCCAGGCGACACTAGTCTCAAGTCCCTTGTGGGATACCAGGAAAACTGCCCGAATTTCGGGGTCTCCCGGACATTCTGGGAGACTCGGCAATTATGCCTTAGATTGGTCCTCAATACATTCCTCCAACTTAGGCTAATTTTCACTTTCATGTGTAATGTAAAACAAGATTTTCTGGCTGATTCCTGATAGAACACTGATATACTACAATATTATAGCAATTCTTTTTATGCTAAAGGGGTAATAACAATAAAGTCTAAAACATTCCCCTCAGCATAAAAGAAAACATTTGAAGATATTTATATGCAAATAGGTTTAAAGGATTATGAGCAATGATAAACTACAAAAGACTGTTACAGGAAAACTTTTAACATATGTTGCATCACATAAATGTTTTCACACCTTTTACAAAAGATACGTAAATAATACAGTACTGTTTCATTTACATAAGTCAAAGTAACATACTGTGTTTATTAAGTTCCAGTACAAAATATCTGTAAAATTATTAATTGATAAATTGTGATAGTGTTGTTTATACAATCTAATAAAATTAATTCTTATGACTTAATGCAACTTGTGTATAATAAAGAATAACCTTTTCTCTTGAAAGAGCAATTTAACCTTTAAACATGCTCAACCACACTCCCTGGAGGGAAATCAGTTATGGCAGCCAGTCACACAAAAACACATAAATCAATTACCATAAAAAAGAAAATAAACTTTCCTTAACATAAATGAAAATAAAAAATTAAAAAATCAACACTTTGGACTGCTGGCAATCAGTTCTGTTTAGTGATGACAATAAATGAAATTGTCTTGCTGCTTCTGGAGATTTGACATGTATTCACCAGATTTAAACTACTATGCTATAAGGTTTGGAGTGTAATACACCAAAGCCCAGTGCAGGGCGAGACGGAATTAGCTGAATGGCGCGTGAAGTTTGTGGATGGTTATTGTTGGGATACTGATATGTTTGGATAGAATACCTGGAACAGAGTATTCTGATAATAATAGTGTAAGTTATATAGTATAACAGAGGAGCTAGAGGAGTGGACCTGAATCCAAATCATTTTATACCAAGCTCAAACACAAAAAAAATGTTTTTAGGTTTAGGTTTTAAGATGCTAAAAAGTTCTAATGCTGTATGACAGCGTACAGAAGCCAGGAATAAATACATACAAATATGGTTTATGGAATGCAATTGCATGCCATTAGTAAAATAGCTGTATTTGAGAGGCATATTTGTTTTTCAGTAAGGTGATTTATAGCAAATAAAGGCACATTTTGTGGGAAATAGACTATTAATATGTCTGCTAAAATGGCCAAACCCATGATCTTTACACTGTAGCTGAACTTGGCATAATATGCCTACTTTATAGAGCTTTAGTTTGGCAAAGAACATTCCTTATCGAAGAACATCAGCTACTAAGACCAAAGTTTAGTCAACCGAGCAATGTTGTTATATTATTTTCTCTTATTTCTTTATCTGCAAAACAACTGTTTTTCTTTAAAATCTCGTGTCGATGTCTGTGTAACTAAAAAAAATTAGACCGTCATTTATGTAAATAACGGTCTAATTTATTTAGTTACACAGGCATCTACACGGGATTTTAAAGAAAAACTGTTGTTTTGATGATAAAGAAATAAGAGAAAATAATATAACAACAGATTGAGTTGCACTGTGTGAATTGGTGGCCAGATCGAAAGGGCAGTAATAGAAATAAATGTATTGTCAGTTTCTGGACCTCCTCAGGATACTGTACATATACATATGTTACATATATGTGGGAGCCTCAGTTGTCCGTGGTGAACTGAGGAAGTCATAAGTTGTAACAAATCTGCAGGGGAATGCACACATCCTGACATTTAGCATAACAATAGTGGGAAAAATAAGACTATACATCCCAACATGGGATGTATGGAAATTGAGAACGAAAGAAGGTGGTCTGGTCATGGATATTTGGGGATGCCATTTCCAGTCCGAACGACTACATTCCGACAATGATACAGCTGCCAGCTTAGTGGCGTCTGTATCATTACCAAAATGCTACGAAAAATAGAAGATTGCTATTTGGAGATGGGTAACTATTTCTACCTGTTTTCAGTAGCAACGGGAGCGGCAGTGGCAGCAGGCTTAGGTTAGGATTAGGGCTCCAGAAGGGAGGGTTACGGTTAGGCTTCAAGAAGGCCTGTGCTAGGTCGCACTCATTCATACAGAGCATCAAAGGAGGATTATACACCTGTATGTAGATGTAGGATATTAGCACGACGTTCAGAGTGCCGACAGGGTTAACTATTTGGCATTCCACTAGAGGAGAGAATGGGGACAGGGTGGAGGAGAGAGCAAGTACAGAGCGGAGCAGGAGTGGAGATAATGTAAGGAATAACTTTCTTATTTAGTATACATTTTTTGGCAATCATACAACTGACATTGTATAATTGTTGCAGGGCAGTAACTTGGGGTGTGCGATAGGGGCGGTCGCCCAGAACACAAGGTCAAAGTGAGGTGATAGTAAGTGTATTTTTAAGGTTAAACTGGTTAGTAATTCAAGGTTTTGGGGCACCAGTTTTCCTTTCTGCACCTGGCATTAAAATTGCTAGTTACGGATCTGCATTGCTGAATGGGTTATTGTCGCCGTTGTGAGCGGAACCGCTTTAGACCCTACCCTGCTCAGGGTAAAAGGAGAAAGAGAGCACATAAAGTTTGACTGTTCTACTTAAATCAGTGTTATTAGTAGGGATGTAAGACTCATGTGGATCATTGAAAATTACCCTTTTACAGGGCTCACATTGAGGAATGTATTGGCAAAAGTATTGCACTGTAAAACCACTCCATCTTCATGGGTTACATCTAAAATTTTAAGGCAGTGTTCAATTTGCACACAAAGATAATCTTTGGAGGCGTAAGTTAAACCAATTGTGCAATGCAGGCAAAAGCTACGTCCGCTAATTGAACATCAATTTATTTTAGAATAGGACACATAAAATTAAATAGCCATAATAGCACTGTACTTTAGCAATAAAAAAAATATGAATGGAATTGCTATTGAATCTGCTGCAACATTTACACTGACACTGTTTATATATTAAGAGATTTCAGAATAAAATATATAAAACTATACTTGACAGTAAAAAAAAAAAGAATAGAAATAGCTGAAGTAGCTGACATATTTTTCTAATCACCTTCTTAACTGAATAAATGCATATAATAATGAACTATCTAATGTTCAGCTTTGAATATATTTGAACTGTGCTTAAAAGCAATGCACAGCTTATTTGTAATACACTGTAGTACTGCTAATATGGTATGGTTAATGCTGTAGACAGTGACTCATGTTTTATTACCATAAGGCCACACATGAAAGGTCCTAGTCTCTCATTTCCTACTGATCTCACTCACTATGAATTCAGCACACTTGTGAATCAAGCTAAAAGCAGTTCTCATACTTCTCTACCCACACAAGTTTTTACTTATTATTATTATGTTTTTTTGTGTTGTCCAGAGAATAAGAGAGGCTGGGATTTTGGGGAAAGCAGCTTTGTGAGTCTGTTGACCTTCAAGGAAATGAAGCTTAACCCTATAAGTTATAAGAAGGATCTTGAACCACATGCAACTTCCAGTTAAACATCGTACAAGATACAGAAGAATGCCTTAGGAAATTACATACTGACTATGGACCAGTTGCCGTCTCCGGTTAGAAAGTCTGATTTCCGAAATAGGAACATCTGAAAGTTCCTTTTCGGATGTCCCTATTTTGAATACCCCTTTTTTTCAGAATAGGTGAGTATGCCTATCGGAAACATTCCATTTCGGTAACCAGGCCGCAGGACCCAGACCACGGGAAAGATGAGTAAACTATACAGGGTTAGGGTTAAGCTACGGGGAAGGGAGGGTTAGGGTCAGGCTGCGGGGAAGGGAGGGTTAGGGTCCGGCTGCAGGGGAGGGAGGGTTAGGGTCAGGCTGCAGGGGAGGGAGGCTTAGGGTCAGGCTGCGGGAGATGGTGGGTTAGGGTCAGGCTGCAGGGAAGGGAGGGTTTAAGGTCAGGCTGCAGGGAAGGGAAAGTTAGGGTCAGGCTGCAGGGGAGGGTTAGGGTAATTGAGGGGAGGATTAGGGTTAGAATTAGGGAAACAGTTGGGGTAGTTTTTTGCCTTACCTTTCGGAGCACCGAAAGTTCGGTGCTCCGTGGATCGATTGCTATGCCCCTTCGAGGCATATGCAATCTAAATCCCAGCCAGTTCAAAACTGGCTGGGAGAGAACTGCCCTATCGAAATAGGGCTTTTCTTTCCGGGGACCCACACCCTTATGGACTGTATCCAAACATCTGATTTTGCTGCATTCAGACCTCCAAAAGCAGGATAAGCGTCAATCCAATATCGTAACCCCACAGTATCCACACCTCAATGTGAGCTCGCCTTGTACACTCAGGCGACCTACACCTTAAATTTTCCACCTCACGCAAAATTTAAATATTGGTGGACTAGAAGTCTTGATTGGTAGACATATAGGGCCAAAATTTATCCAGAATTATGAGAAACAGACAATTTCAATGTTATAGGTGTGTAAGCACTCCATGCGAGCGTTCTATGCATGTGTGCACAAGGTAGTTACACAATGAAACGCACTACAAACGATCCCGGATTCCATGCTGTAAGCCTTTTCTGACGGTTTGGCCACCACGAACCACCATGCATATAGCATACGCACATGATGGGCAGAGGGAGATATTTAAAGCATACAGTATGGCTTTGATTAAGCCCTAACATATGATCCTCCATTACACACCAGCCCTATTTTCCCTGGGACAGATGCATAAAAGTTAAAGTAGGGTCAAGGGTACAGAAGTGCCTTATGTGCAAGGGTAGTGTACTATCCTCACACGTATGGAATTTAGGATAGAGACTTTGCTTCCGCTACAGAGTTATGATTGCAGCAACAGCTGACTTCTGTATCCGGACCATAAGGTGCATTTTAATACTCCCCCAATAGTCCCACTTGTGCTCTCATTAGAAGTCTGGAATGAACAAACTGCATTTAGATAGGGCCAGGTCTGAGACGTGAGCGCGCAATCACGTCGTTGAAATTCTGAATCCAGTCTATGACCTATACAGAATACATAGACTTATACTTCCTAGTGACATTTTTTATACAAAGCAATGCACAGATAATAATAATGGTAACAAAAGTACATAAAGCGCTTAATTGGAACATTCTAAAGTTGTAAGAATCAGGTTTAACATAGTACTTTATGCTGTTAGTTTGAGCAGTCATATATACAAAGTACAGATATAAGTGTTTTCACATAATACTAGGGAAACTAACAAACAAGGGGAATGGTAAAGGAATAAGGGAGTGTCATGCAAACCACCCCTAGGTCACAAATCAAATTCACAACCCTAATGTTTCAGAGAAACAGTATATAATGCAACAGTCACAAGGGATAAAGAGTAGTCACCAACTTTCTCATATACGTTTTAATTGGTCAACTGATTATAAGTGCAAAGTTGTGTTTTCAAACAGTTGATATATATTGGATTTATATACCTTCTACTGATTTGATTAATACTATTATTAACTCTATGTTTCCATACCACAACTTCTACATTTCCACTTCGAATACTGAAATACACTATAAAAATCAGTAATGTAAGCAACTTTTCAAGAACTGTAAAATGATTTGTAATAATGCCTTTTTACACATATGTAATCACACACAATGCTAATAAAAAGGTTCTTTGCACAATAATTGCACATAGTTCTTTTCTGGTTTTATATTTCATACCTATATAAACATAAAGCTTATTGTTATGACTACTGTTGTAGACATGACATCCTGCAAAATGAGGTAAGCATGTTTATTGTAACCTAAATATAGATCACCATTTCACCTATGAAAGTTTAGTTTTGCACCTTGACAAAAAAGTAAAAACTGCCTAAATAATTATGTGCAAACAGTTCCAGAGTCCCTGTGTCCTCAATCTGGTCACAGTGAAACTCCATTCAAAACATGTTGGCAGGACCCTCTAATATATTGTTGGCTAACCTGTGGAGCTCCAGATGTTGTGAAACTACAATTCCCAGCATGCTTTGTCAGGAATCCACTATGCTTTTGCAGGCATGCTGGGACTATTAGTTTCACAACACCTGGAGTGCCACAGGTTAGCCAACACTGCTCTAATACCTCCTTGCAAACTGTTACAGAAGATTGGAGCCCCTATTAAGTTGTTGTAGAATCTGCAATGGAACCTGATTGCAAGTGAATGGCTTATAGGTACATGTTATAGATGCCCACAATGATTAGCACTTGTGCCTCACACACTGAGGCCATGAGTTTGATTCCCTGACAAGGCCTCATCTGTGCGTGTGAGGTTTGTATGTTCTCCTTGTGTTTGTATAGCTTTGCTCCAGTTTTCTCCGACCAGTAGCTTAGTTTACTCCTGACAAACTTAACCCTAGTGTGTGTGTCTGTGTGTGTGTGGGGCTCCTGGGGGGGCGGGGACTGATGTTAGTGACCATTATTCTTTGTATAATAATAATTATTGGAAGTGGACGTTAGAAGAAGAGTAGCTTCACAGTAAGGGTGATGGGTGGGTAGTACGTACATACTAAGCATGGCTAGGTGGTTCTTATCTGCTGTCAAATTCTATGTTTATGTCTAATACCGGATCGGCAGGTTTTTCTTCCATCATAGGTAAAATATACATATCATACATAGACAGTAATTATAAACCATGTCCACACTGGATTATTAGACAGGGTATATCAGGGACCTTTTAAAATCTGCAAAATGTCCATGATTGCTATCAATCTTAAGTAATCAAAGTCAAACAACTTATTTCAAACAAACTGTAAATGCAGAAAAGATCTATATAATAAATACTAAAATGTACCTATATTATAAGTAATAGGAGCTTTATGATCTCTAAGTATAAGTTTTAGTTTTATAATTAATCACGTATTATAATATTTTAGTGAAAGCTGTTTGTAGAATTAGACACAAAATAAGGAATGGGAATTTTACAGGAACGCTGTAATGTGTTGTGTTTAAAGACAACCATGGATGTTCATTGAATGTGGTAGGGCAACATTATGTTAAAGCCAGTTACAGTAGTCATGCTTTACAATGGAAGCACGTGATTGGACATGAGCCATACAAGTCAGCGAATGCCTGCTGTTCAATTCCAGGTTTCAGGCTGATCACTGTTTAATACAACAACAGGCTTTGACAACACATGGCAGCCTTTTAATATTGCCTTTTACCTTCAAAAAAGCATAATACTTCAAGATATGATTTGATCTAGGAAATTCTGTAATAGTAAAGCTTTTAAAATGTTTTTGATATGAAGATATAAATTATTTTTTTGCCTTTTTATTCATAAGTTCATACATCTCTGTTGAAAGAATAATATATGCAGCTATAATATAGCAACTTAATGCAAAAAAATACATATTTGACACCAATATGCTATAAATTATATTTACATTATCAAATGTTTTACAAATATTCTAACATAATACATTTATCTAAGGGTGGCTTCTGCTCAGTGTCACCCCTTGTAGGGCATTGATACTAGCTAAAAATCAAGAGGTCACAATTCCAAAATGATGGATATAGCAGTTTATAGGTGCCATATGGCAAGAGCATTTTACTACACTTTCCGTATGTTTACTTGTAGGCTTCACCCTTGGAAAACATATCCTATGCATGTTGAAGATAACGTTTGAAAAATTCAGGATATATGAAAGAGACATATTGTATATTAACTTGTGAACATTTGAACTTGGGTTTATAAACCACGAACACAGTTAATTCAAGGCAAGTCTGAGAGTGATGGTTGCACGTCTGTGCACCTGTCATCTACAGGAAGTGATAGAAGCCATTTTGTATGCTGGTCACAAGGAATGATTATCACTTATCATTTCCACAGTATTTAAACCTGCATTTCTGCGAGGGGAGGTAGAATTTCACATTGCGATGGTCTGCGTCTGATCCTCTATGAGGAAAGTCAGGGTTAGATAATTTTTCCATCCTGTGTAGAACTGCTCCTTTGTATCACATTGATCCAAGACACAAATTGATTCAGAGATAATACGCTATAGAGATATCCTATAGTATAGTGTTGTATATTTACTGCAGTAAAACAGTAGGTCAAGTATATACAAAAAAAAGAAATTAATGTGTCATTTTTATATTTGCAAAATCAACAAGCAGGATATATTTTTTACACAAGTCCCAAAGGGAAGAGGACTTGGTATTTTTTGCATATTTACATTTATTGGTATGCAGGGAAGCAATTATATTGATTGCAAGGCCAAAGTACTGTATAATTAGAGCTGGGATGTGTGGCAGCAAGAAATGGAAGTTGCTTTGGGCATATGAAGCAGGAACGGCAATAATTATAATGCAAGGTCCTAGTGGCAAGGGACATATTCCTTACAGGTCTTCAAAAACAGTGTATCTGTATTTTTCTTCACAGCGTTAAAGTACTTCTTGTACTGTATTTATGTGCATTACTCTCTTGCTTACTTAGAAACTTACATTATTCTGTAGCCCTATTCTTCTTTCTGCAATAGCTATCATATGATAAACCATAAACAATAGGCACCACTCTACCTCTCCAAGCTGTCTCTCCGCTCCTTTGTGACAGGCATTGCAGTTTATGGTGTTCATTTAGGGGCAGAAAATAGAAACATATAAAGTGACGGCAGATAAGTGCCACATGGCCCATCTAGTCTGCCCATTTGTTTATTGAAAACTATACTGACCCTAGACCCTATTTACCCTCAATTTGGGTTACAATTTAGGATACCCTTATATTTATCCCAAGCATGTTTAAATTGTTCTACTGTATTGGCCTCAACCACCTCAGATGGGAGAATAGTCCATTTATCTATCACCCTTTCAGTGAAGTAATTTTTCCGCACATTTCCTTTGAATCTACCACCCTCCAGTTTGTATCCATGCCCTCGTGTTCTATTAC
>WWET01000671.1:447911-474478 GCA_011038615.1 Limnodynastes dumerilii | reverse complement strand
ATCATCCCTCATTTTCTGTAACCCACCTGGTGTGTCTACCCGGTTACATATCTTGGTGTCGTCTGCAAAAAGGCATATTTTCCCCTCAATATCACAGGCAATATCACCTATAAAGATATTAAATAGCACTGGTCCAAGTACAGAACCCTGGGGTACTCCACTGGTTACCTTACCATCCCCAGAAGAGATTCCATTTACTACAACCCTTTGTTGTCTATCCTGTAACCAAGATTGTATCCATGCAACTAGCTTCAAGTCCAACCCTAAAGTTTCCAGCTTATTTAACAGTCTTCACCTTCACAGTACATGCACCAGCCTCTATGAAGGTCAAGAGGACAAGAACGGGGAATTACAGGGTGGATGGACCAATACGATCTAGCTGTGTGATCTGACATTTTTATTTGTACCCTCAGCTTTACAAAACTCTCATATTGCTGGAACAAACAAGTATATTATACTACATTTGTAACTACCCATCTTTGTCTTCATTTGCTGCACTCATTATTTTGTGTTTCTTTTTGCTACCTCTTGTATTTATCTTCAAACACAGAAATGCACATGAATAAATATATTCGGTAATATGTAGGCACAGATTTGAATTTCATGAGAAACATTCTTTAATAAAGGTTAAGCTTCTTCCTTAAGGCATTTAAGACTCCCAGGCTCTGAGCTGAATTGTTTAATGCACTTCTCGCCATGTGTTATTGCTTAAGTAATGAGCAATTATTGAGTTTCTCTTTAAAGTGTGAAAGGTTGTCATGTTATTTATGAGTTTTTAGGAGCAGCCGTACCTTTTCGTTGTCATCGTTGCATATATGGTCTTGATGCACGGGCTGACACTGAAATGAGGCTCCCAAATGACCTACACAAGAAAACAAGGAAGGACATGTGTCATTAGTAGTAATAAATGGCACCTTATGAACACATTGCTAGATCTGTACCTACAATCAGGCAGTGTAGAACAAGTTTTACACAATCACATCAGTGCCAAACGCAGGATTTTGAAAGGGGGGTTTCCAATGTGTGTAATACATGTGGGGTATATTAGCATAGCTGTCAATATTTAGGAGCCTGAAAAGAGGACAAATAAGCTCCGCCCCGTCCTGCTCAAAGCTCTGCTTCCGACCCGCCCAAACTGTCATGCCACACAGGGTTAAAATTACCCCTAGCCTGTGAGGTTGTGTGTGTGCGTGATAGGAATTTAGTGCCGTATTCAGACTTCCATTTGGAAACGCGACCGCAAATATATGCACACACGTAGCAAGGAACACCCACCAAAACCCATCAGTCATTCCCCTTGTTAATTCCAGCTCACCTACTTACACCACCATAGACCACCTCTATCTTTCCTTGTGCAGTCCCGTGCGTATGTGTCCTCCATACATACGTATCATGATAATCGCGCCCACTTTCCTTAATTTAAATGCCTCGCCCCGCCCATTTTCAATTAAATTCTCCCGTGCTCATATTTGCGTCGCATATCCGGACGTATGTACCCACATGCGTATAATACGTTTATATAATAATAATAATTATTATTATATTCCATAATTGTGTTAAAAATGATTTATTTTTATTAATAAATGAATTTAAGTTACTGATCTTTATAGTGAGAAATGGGGGGTGTATTTTCTATTCTCTACAACTAAAGGAAACCCCTAAATAATGCATGACCAATTTGTGGCATTCCAGATGACATGACACTACAAATCCCAGCATGTTCAAGTTACAGCACAGGAATAAATGGCAAAGGTCCTTTTAATATATAATAGTAAATGAATACTAGAGCTCTTTTGCAGAATTATAAGCAGTTAGGCGATAAAAAGGTATTTGCCTGATATAGATAATAAGAAAGCTGAAAGAAGGCAGTGAGGCAGCACAGCAAAATCAGAATAAGGAGGTACAATAAATACAGAACTCCAAGCATCCCCATAGTTTATTACGCAGAGGCAGTAATGAAAGAGTAAACCTAGTAGCCTGTGGTTATTCTCAAATGTAAGATGAATTATAATTGGAAGCATGTTTGCCTGACTTCTTGAATATTAAAAAAGAAACCAGACACACAAATTGTTTTCTAAATAAATATTTTAACAAAATATAGCTACTCACAGTACAGTCTATTTTACATAAAGCCTTATCACATAAATTAGTAATAAGTAAAAGAAAAAATAGTAGGAAGAAACATGCTTTCTGTATATTCTGTGTATATATTTACCCATCGATTGATACATTTGGGGACACGTATGAATGAAGAGGGTTTGCTATACAGGATACAAAATAGCACAGAAAAGGTACATATAGGTAATATCTTAAAATACTTTTAATATACAAATACAGTTCCTATTCTTACTTTTATACTGTAATAAGGATGTTCATGCTATGTCGTAATAGCCAACATAATTCAGAGCTCTGCACAATGATTGAATGACACTAACTCTCATTTACATCAAGGATTGTGTCTCAAGCAATGTCCAAACACTAAAATATCCCAAAATTAAGAACATCTGTTTACAAACAAGCCTATCAACAGAACACCAACCAAAGTATCTCTATAACCTTTCTTGTACAATGTGCTCTCCTGGACATTCATCTGAGACCTGTAACATTATGTTGTGTGACATTTGTGAATGTCACTGACTTGTACTGAAACACAACTAGCATGTTAACAAGTTTGTCCATTTCATGTGCTACTTATGAGAATTAGAGGTTAGGCGATCTTTAATATATTAAAATAACTCTTTCCATTAAATTTTAGTGAGCATCATTTAGTGGCAGTGACCTGATTTATATTACCTTGTGGTCTGTGATGGATGACTATACAGGAGCAGGCTGACACATTTTTATCCTAGGGGGCCTAGGGACTATGTCTGGTAGGCTATTTTAAGGGAGGAAAGGAGATGATTCAATGGCAACAGGGCTGCCACATCACATAGAAGTGGAGCATCATGGACCTGCCGGATCCAATCTTAGCAAACTAATGGGCAGAGGAGACATATTCTTAAGAAGTCCTTAATGCGCAATGGTCCTCTATAGTTGTGCAGTCCTCTAGGAAAGGGACTAACTGACAGGGCCCGTTGGGGGTATCGCCAGTACAGAGCGTGGCCCACCTCTCAGCCTGGACCTGGGACACTGTTACTGCTGGTACTCACCTAAAGGAGGCCCTGACTGGCACAACCCAACTTAGTCCATAATGGGACTGACTGTAATAGAGATTTAAATGTCCTGCATCTGAATCACAGTTAAATGCAGAATCTCTGTGCATATTTTCACGATCGGAAATACTGCACATGCCCAGAACTCAAACATACGCATGGAAGCCATGGCCAACTGATTCATGCATTGGTACATAATGAGGTCCGCATGTGTGGCTAGATGGGCAAGACTCAATGCAAATGAGCTGCACAAGAGCTACTAATGTTCAGTATTGGTGTTCCTCTTATGTTAGGACTGATTCACAAGATAGAGTATATTGAGGAAGTATACATACGCATGGAAAACGACAAGGTAGCCATCTACTACTAAATTGATTTACGTATGGTTTGGTGCTTCCCCATGCGTCTTGTATATATGTTTTTGATGCCATTAAACCATATAACACTATAGAAAACATTTTAATTTAATTGTAAAAAAGAATATATTAGCAATTAGCATACATTACACAGGTAGCTTGTTGCTCCAAGGCACATTAAGGGTTAAACTTACAATGTGGCATTATTATATTAGCAAAACACTAATCGCAAAAATAGCCAGATAATAGTGTAGAAATAAATACAAAGAAGTTTTGAGTTGTTAATAAACATTTGCGTTTAGTTGAGGTTCAGTGAAAGCTGATTAACTTTAAGTACCTAGACGGCCTCCGTGTGATTCACAATAAGGAAACACATCCGCTCTTAAATCCACGCACCTAGAGAACCGCACGTACGTGGCAGTCCCGAGGCTGGTGGTGTGGTTAACTTCATTTTGTAGCAACTCTGAATCTGAATCGCTTTTATGGATCTCGTCTGTGCGTATATTTAGGTACGTTACCAAATTCTCTCTTAAGTTTGAATCAGGTCCCTTGTAATGACCTGTATGAATGCAAATAGCATGTTTCATAAAGCTGTATGCAATTGTGCTAAAGGTAAGTGGTATAAAGGTAAATGTATATAAATTATATTTTTTTATATGACCTGCCCACACTTTGTTGTGTTTATTTTTGCAAATATTCCCTTTTTTGGATATTTTTATTTGGGGAGGGGAGAAGTGTGAGAGATAACATTAATGAGGCCATCATAAAAGAGAAAAGGTCATGATGGAATATACTTGCTAACTCCTGAAAACTAATGGTCCCTCTTACACCCTTTGGGGCAGATCCAGACCCATGCACACATTACGTGCCGGCGAGGCTCTGTAAGTACTATCGCGTAGTGGGGAGTGCACTCTCCGCTCTACGTGTCCAGATTCCTACCTCAAATATTACGACGCATGGCCACCGACGTAGTCGTAACGGGGCTTCCCCTACCCCGACAGCTAATTAACATGGCTATCTCTGCCTCTATGGCGAAGATAAGGCCATCGTAAAATAGGGGTCTGCCCTTTTGCGTACCGGCTGGCGTACGTAACGAAGTTACGTACGCCTGCCGGAATGCACACGTAGGAAATTGTTCGCATGCGCACAAGTTAGATGACAGGGGAATTACACATGCAGTGTGCGTAATTCCCCTGTCGGCCGTACTTGTGAATCTACCCCTTTTGTCTTTGGCACAAACATTTAGCACAAGGATCTCCTTAACCATAGGCGTATCTATAATGGGTGCAGCGTGTGCAGTGCACACGGGCTCCTCAGAACAGGGGGCCCTGTGGCGTGCATCCTGCACCCTGGGTTGGCAGGGGAAGGGGAGCCATTCATTATCTATTTCTTCCCTCTAAGATCTTCTGGAGGGAAGAAATAAATGCCAGATTAGTCCCCCTTCCCCTGCTGTGGGACGGTCCCGATTTGCGGGCGCCCAAAGGGGCGGAGCCTAATGGCGCTGTAAGCCCCTTTTCTGCCCGTGAATCAGGACAGCCCTGTCTCAGGTAAGGGGGGGGGGGCATGTGCAAATCCTGCACAAGGGCCCCCTCACTTCTTAAAACGCCTCTGTCCTCAACATAATCTATGACAGAAGGAAGGGGAAGAAAAGAAACAGAAGTTACAGATTGAGGGGCCCATTTATTTAAGAGAGAAAGGAAATCTATGGTTGTTGTTAACTTTCCCTGCATTTCGAAGTCACTGAATATCACTCTTCTCCAACCTCTTAGAAACAAAGGAAGTGCTCTCACAGGAACATTCAGTAGGCAAAAAAAGAGCAAAGATATGCTGTCAAAATCAATGACATCCTATGAAAGATTCCAGTGCTCCTATGTTAGCATCATGACAAGTATGTAGCAGTGACATTTTTTTACTTTTTGTTTAAATTAATAAGTTACAGCGTTAAACAGTAAAAGGAGCAGGTTGCCTCACAACAAACACATATTCATATAGTTTTATTTAGTGTTGACATGTTTACTTTGCACTGTAACAACATCAGTGAATTTTGCTGTGGGGCTGAAATCACGTGAAAAATAGATTTATAGATTATACATCTATGAAGTCTGAGCCAGAAATTCAGCAAACATTCCTAGGGATATTTTATTGCTAAGCAAGCCCTATAATTATTTGAGGCCCCTTGAGTTGACAAACCTCTTTACGGTGTTAAACTATATAGTAAAAACATACTCTTAAACACAAGTAGTAATTTGCAGTCACTAGTTCATTTAGCTACAGAAGTTCTTATTTATTGATGTAAATTCAGCAAAGACACCACATGGAAGAGCTTGACTTTAAATCTTATTTGTTTAACTGCCAATGAGGAAATTTAAGGGTGCATTTATGCTGTGTAGAATTTGCTCTCTACATCACCATCTCCACATAATAAACAATGTAGTAAAGTCCTAAGGAACTACCCCTTCCAAATGATACAAGTATAACATGTGGTGTTGATTATTGTTATACCGTACTTTACTTTACTGGCTATGTTATTTCTTATAATATACTCGATCAGACAATACTGTTATGTGCTTATCACAAAATAGACCTGTAAACACACCTATCACCATAGGACTGCAATACAGTGATAAGTACTATATCTGTCTGGTAACATGAAATAAAAGGATGCACTACTACTTATAACAATGTATTTGCACCTTATACAGTAAATAGTAACTGACTGAAATAAATAAAAACATCAGACAATAACTGGCATTTTACAATACAGTGAGATGACATAAACAGGAAACAGCCAAAAACTGGAGAAATCCAACATCAACATCCTTACAATGAAATTCTATAATGTTCAACTGAATATACAATATCTAGTGTATATGCAATGTGTATTATAGTATGTGGCATTTTTACTGAGGATATGGCCAAGGAAAGAATGTGGACCTGGTGCAGAGTTTTAGAGGATGCACAAATCCGCTGCGCAACCTATTCCAAAATGAGCTATAGCTGGATAGGACATACTGAAAATGGGCACTCATTTGAAACACACAAACAGATGCATAAAGACAGAGGCTGCAAGTGTAATGCAGCAGCCTATACACGTTTGTATGTTTTAAATTGTGTGATGTATAACCAGAAATGTGTTTTTAAAAATTATTTATGTTAATATTAAAGCTTTTAATATTTTTAACATGTGTAGGGCGGCTTTATGACCGAAAATAGGGTCATATAATGGGGGAAAATCTTCTCCAATTTACACTTACACCAGCCCTGAGTTTTTATGAAATTTTAGTTGGAAAGTGCAGGGATTTCGGGCTGATACTTTACTCGTCGACAGATGAGTAGCCTTGTGTCTGTCTCTCTGGGCCAGATTTACTAAGCTGCAGGTCTGGAAAAGTGGAGATGTTGCCCATAGCAACCAATCAGATTCTATCTGACATTCTCTAGTGTGTAATAGAAAAGTGAAAGCTAGAATCTGATTGGTTGCTATGGGCACCATCTCTTTTCCAAACCCATGCCTTAGTAAATCTGGCCCTCTGTTCAATCCCGTTCTGCAAATGTGTAGAAAGATATCCCACTATGCTTTCACCTTAAAAATTAGGTGCCAATAAATTAGTATGTATAGTATTGGAGGTCAAAAGTGTCTCCAAGCTGGGACCTAGTTTTATACCAGGATGAGCTATTAAAATCAAACTGTATTTGTGATTTATTGTAATAAGCCATGGATCAGTTTTTTTTAATTAAACCTTAATTGGACGCACACCAGATAAACGGACAGTTGCTAAGGTATCAAGTTAAAACATACATTTTATTAGGCATGTTAAAATCAGAAAACCCTTAGGCAAAATATATTAACCTTAACCATAATTAACAACAACGCGCCATGTTGCATACAGTAGAATAAAAGACGTGGCCACAACAATACCCTATCTCAATCAAAAACTATCCCTAGTAATAAACCAGCAACCTCACGGTTGCTCTTCTGTGCAGTAACTGGGAAAAGGGTACAACACTGAGGTAGTAATTAATAAGCTTGTCTAAAAGGCTTGTTTTTTCTCCCTTTTCTTGCAGGCAGAACAGCACTTTTTCGAAAGGGCCATTTTATACCAGCCAGTTTCAAACTGGCTTTCAAATCAATAGCTCTTGCCTCGATGAGGAGAAGCATTCCATCATCCAAAGGACGCGGTTGCAGCAGCGAGTGGTAAGTATTTGTCTAGCCCCAACCCTTATCCTAATCTTTACCATAACCCTTCCCTTCCATTTACCCTAACCCTAACCTTCTCCTCCCACAGCCTAACCCTAAAACTCCCTTCTCCTCAGCCTGAACCTAAGGCCCCCCACCCTGCAGCATAACCCTAAGACTCCCTTCCCCGCAGCCTAACCTTATTAAAATAAATGTATAACTTTACGAGCACTGGTACTAATTTCGCGAACAAATAAAAGTAAACATAAAATCTTCACATGCAATACAATATTAAAAAAAACCTGCAATATAGGCAATAAAAGCATACATAATCCTTCCCAATAATATTACTTCTAATGCGCAAAATTCTCATTAACTGATAAAAAAAAGGTGCCAGGCAATATAGTATAAAAATAAATAAAAAAAGCTCTTTATACTGACAAGATCTGTTCTCCTATTCTGTATTACTCCATTTTAAGAATATTTAAATGGATTACATGTAAATATAATTCCATTTTTATTACACATACATTAAAAATATAGATAAAACACTTCAAAAAATCAATTATAAAATCTTATATATAAATTTCATTGGCCTGTTTGTCTGTCCGGCTATGCATTCAGACACCCCTGCACCGATTGGGATGAAACCAACGTGAGGTGGTCCAGTTGGATCCTGGCCAGGTTTTAGGGGGTTTGGTGTTCTGGTCAGACCTTCTGTCGGTTTACGCTGGGTAAAACATTGTTGTTGTGTACTACCAGGTGTGTGGTCTACATGTTGCGCTGAGCGATGGGGTAAGACTATTTATTAACAAGTTTTTATATAGCGCCATCAGATTATGTAGCGCTTTACAATTTTAACAATCATTATAACAGGACTGGGTGGTAACAGACAGACTGGGTGGGTAAGAGGGCATTGCCACCAGCTTTCACTTGCCACAAGATACTGTCCTAATTTGCGGATCACAAGGGAGGCGGGTCCTATGGAAAACAGAGTGTGGTTTGAACAAAAAAGGTCAGTTGTGGGAGGAGTTTCAATAACTTGAAAATTTAAACCCAGGCAACGCCGGGCACTTCTGCTAGTTAATTATAATATATGCCTCCCCCTTTAAGACCCAGTCTCCCTACCCCAGTACCAAGTTCAGATGTGATGGAGTGGTATTTATACACAGCTAAAGGGTCGCAGTCATCGCATGCACAGGTTATGCACCATTCTGCACATGCGTAAAGCAGCAGCCAAACTGTGCATGTGGACGATTGCTGGATCGTGGGGGGGCCCCTCGAGGGAGATTTCCCCTGGACCCCCTCCCCCACTCTTAGAGGTGGCACTGGTCTCCTGTCCTCCTGGCAATTCAAGTTCCTGCCTATCCAGTGTTCTCTGCATATTGGCCATCCGTGGATCACAGGTCACGGACACCAACAGCAGAACACACTGACTAATATATCTGAACTAGTTACAGGGGTAGGGAGAGTGGGGGCGGTACATTTTATTATATGTGTTGTTAGGAGGTGGTGTACAGGTTAATTTTATATGGTTTCCTTCAAATGTTAGATATAATACCACTCTTCACATTAATCACTCAATGAAAAATACTGAAATTGTCAGGCTTAAGGGTGATGATATACCTAAGAGTAATGTATGTAATTTACTTGAAGAAATCACTAACAAGGGCAGGCAGTGATGGAAGAAAACTGTCTGAGACATGGTCTTAACAATGTGTGTGGCAAAAAATGGACAAGCAGCTCATATTTCATGTATTTCACACATCCTTTATAGAAATCCACAATTTAAGTACCCTGCTTTTATTTCTTGTTAAGGCTTCAAAGAAACGGATTTGGGGATTACAGAGGGTCACTAATGTAGATAAAAAATAGTTTAGATTTGTCTTTATTGGTTTTAGTTTAAAACAATAAAAAAAAAAATGGCAGAAGCTGGGATTTGAGCAGGAAATAAGAACCATATTCCTGTGGAAGAGAAGCAAACCACTACACCCATGCTGTGCTGAAAAGGGAATGAAAAAGCATTTGTTCAATGTAACTGGCTTCTTGTAAAGGAGTATAATCACTATTAATCTGACATGATATGCGACTATGCTACAGACACAGAACAAGTATAGCATTCTCTTTACAAACTGAAAAATAAATATCCAATTTCTGCAGTCCTGGGAATATAATATTGATCATTCGTCTGAAACTCAACTACGGAACAATAATAGAACATACAGAAAACAATATGCCATTGCTGCTACATGATAACCATTTGCTTTGTGTGAATAGTGGAAAAATACAAACACTTGTAAAACAAGTTACTAAAGCTAGTGATAAATGGGTAGATCTAGTAAATCAGTGTATCAGCAAATGCTTATTATTAGCTGCACACATATACAGTATGTAATTGTGATTATTGTCTTCACTAAAAACTTTATATGACCACATTAGCAGCAACAAAACTTGCTGCTTTTAGGAATGACAACACTAATTCCAGTGTCAGGATACACAAGCATATTGTTGCATATATTCTGAATAATTAAGACATAATAAATACAGAATTTTTTATTTAAAAAAAACCATATCCATAACACCAAACAATATTCCTATTAAGCCTTACCCACTAATCTTGGGGATCTATATTATGCTGTTGGATTTTTAATATTGCTTTAAAGCAGGGATGGGGGAACGTCCACCCCCTGAAATCATATGGTCCGGCCCTCAGACAGATAACAGACAAACACCAAAAATATGAAGACCAAAAAAATTAAGACAACATAAAAAAAAATCCATTAAAAAATCTATAAAAAATACAAATAAAACAATATAAAAAAGCATTGGACACCCTATATCTGTGGTCAGTGGTACTGCAGCAACACAAGAGGATCCAAAGAGGAAAAAAAACAGAGAGAAAAGGGGGAAGACTGACCGACGCAAACATGGAAAACCAGTTCCGAGTAGAAACATCATCAATACCAGCTAACTGAGCATACTCCTCACCAAAGAGAAGCAGTTCCAGCCATAACATTAGGGGTGAGTTAATTACATTTTTGACCACATATAGCAGGCTAATTTTAAGTTGATAATTTTGTATGGCTCTTGAATGATTTTATAAATATCCAAATGGCCCTTGGCAGAAAAAAGGTCCCCCACCCCTGCTTTAAAGTAACACATAAAACAACTTTTTTGTTTTCAATGTGAACATCTGAGAACTACACGGTAAAATGCAATTTCTTATTTCTGCTTACCAATTTAAAAGGTAAGACCATTAGGAATCTATTAATTTGGTGATTGCACCTTCTTATTAGCCTAAAAGTTCACACCCTCTGCAGCTTCACACAGCACCTGGATTTTGCTGTGTGGCATTTCAAGGAAAATAATTGTCAGTAATGAACCACCAGGTCTCCAGTCAGTGTGCGCTAGATTGTATTATCTATCAACCTAAGTGGATATGCAGCTTTAAATGTTTGGTACACATCTCGTACTGTTACTACATAATATCCAATATACATTATATAAATGAACTATAATAATATCCATAAAATGCAAGCAATAATAAACTGGGCAGAAGCATGCATATTCTGAAGCTCCAATCAGGTTATGCCAACTGCATTATTGAAGCTTACATTAAAATGTAATGCTTGAGAGCTTCGATAAGCACATGACACCAGTGGCTGGATTACAGATGTTAATGGGTTATCCACACTCTGCTCATGTAAGTGCGACAAGCAGTGAAGACTGCTATTCAGTTCTTATTAATAAACTCTGCTAAGCAAGGTTCTTTTCACAGAAAAGAGTGGGAGAACTGTTTCTATCTTTGGCTGTAACCATATGCTTCAAGTCATGCAAACTTCTGTCATCCGACTTCTTCAACTGGGGGGGGGGATTCTAATTCTAGATCAGGAATGATTACAGGGCAATAATGATCCTGGTACTTATGCCTCTATTTTACCTGAGCATTGTTCAGAATAAGCCTACCTTGCCTTATGCATCGGGAATGTTTGCTCCTCCCACCATTGTGTTGTAACAGGTTAAATTTTATTTTATAACGTTAAAATGGAGAAAGTCAATTTCACTTGCTTTGATGTATGCTATAAATACAAAGGTTTGTACTTGTATAAGTATAAGGATATTTCATGGAAAATATGTTAATAATGCATTACTAAAGCATCATTTTTTTGGGCTAGTTCAGACACTGAGAATACACATAAACTATATAGAAATGCGCAACTGGGCAAAATTGTGTTGCACTGCATGGAGAGGCGTAACTACATTGTAAAAAGAGCTGAGTGGTGAGTTTTCTTTGCTGAATTCTAAATGAAAGATTTTTTTTTTAAATATGCTATGTGCAATACAAAGTATTGTTCCTGCATGCAAGAATGCATTTGCACCAAAGACATTGCTACATGTGTAGACTTGCATCTGCATAGGACACATGATTTCTCTGCTTCCCCACAAAACAGCCAGTATAATCGTACAGCAATTACACACTGCTCATTCCTTGGGCAGTTCTTCCAACCACACGCTGCCATCCTTATAGCACTGTCAAAGTGTTTGTGTTGTAAACCGACCAATACGATTATCAACTGCCAGGGTTTTTGGACCCTTTTGCTGGCAATCCAACAATCAGTCCAGCATCGACACTATGCAATTATCAATCGGCTGATTGGCTCGACTAAAAATTGCTGTACTCTCAAACACCGGGGCCCGGATTCAGGGCTGGGCTTTCGTCTTTCCAGATTCAGAACTGCGCTTCCGTCAGCTGGGGGTCCAGTCTTGTAAGCTTTGGGGGCCTTGGCAAAAAAAACAAAAAAAAACCTTTTTGGACGTCGCAAACTCTGTCCCGGCGCTAATGACAATTTCACTGTCATTGGGGCATATTTATATCCTTTTGGCCAGTGTCTGAATTCTCGTTCACATGATAATTCTGACACTGGCCAAAGGGTATAAATATGCCCCAATGACAGTTAAACTGTTTTTGCCAAGGCCCCCTGGATTAAAAGCTTACAAGACTGGACTGCTAGCTGAGCAGGTAAGTATGTTATCAATTTTTTCCCCTACATTTGGACATTTTTTGGCCATAACTACTGGCGGCACTGTAGTGTATTACTGAGAATATAAAGGCATTTATATGACGCAGCGGGCCCTGGCTGGCAGGGGGTGCTGGCGCTTGTCGCTTGTGGTTCTCCAAGCGCCAGCATGCCCTGGCATTCATGAGCATGCTGGTCGTCTAAGAAGGTTTTTTTTTTTTGCCAAGGCCCCCCCGGATTAAAAGCTTACAAGACTGGACTCCTAGCTGAGCAGGTAAGTATGTTATCAATTTTTTTCCCATGCATTTGGACATTTTTGGGCCATAATTACTGGCGGCACTGTAGTGTATTACTGAGAATATAAAGGCATTTATATGGCGCAGCGGGCCCTGGCTGGCAGGGGGTGCTGGCGCTTGTCGCTTGTGGTTCTCCAAGCATCAGCATGCCCTGTGGGGCCAGAATTATTTCTTTATTTTATTCATTTGGGGGAGATGGTGGGAGAAGGGGTTAATTTATTTTCTTATGTAAAAAGAAAAAAGAAAGTAAAAATTGCTTGTGGTCGGAGCAATTATGGATCCAACTGCTTCTTTTTTTTCTTGCCCGTTTTTGCTAAAGAAACACGCACCTCTGAATAGTACGTTTTAGCGCAGGGGTTCTCAACCCATGGTACGCGTACCACCAGTGGTACGCTTACCTCTGGCAGATGGTACGCGGAGGCAGGGCCAGATTACCTCCGTTAACAGGTCCAAGCCAGTAATATAACTATTACTGGCTTTGGGCCCTGTTCCCAGTAATGCACTGGGTGACGTCATGACGTCACGCCAGTGCCGCACCCCCGCCTCCCGCACTGAATGTAAGTAAGCCTGAGCCCTGCGTTTCTTAGACAAGAGCACAGGCTCAGTGTGACAGCAGAGATCAGGGCAGCAGCTCAGGCACAGTGCAGGTGTCTCTCTTTCTGTGTACTCCATGCATAAGCGTTAGAAGGGAAAGGGGGCCCTGCGTGTTCAGAAAGAATCTGCCGGCTAGTGTAATTAATATTCTGGATACGCAGGGCCCCCCCACAGAAAGAGCAGCAGCTCTGTCTTGAGTACAGCCTGTGCGCCGCTGAGGATCTGTGACATCAAGAGGTAAGAGAAGGGTTTTTATTTTTACAGAAGCGTGTGTATATATATATATATATATATATACACACACACATACACGCTGTGTGTGTGTATATACAGTATATATGTGTGTGTGTATATATACAGTATATGTGTGTATATACGGTATGTGTATGTGTATATACAGTATATATATATGTGTGTGTGTATACAGTATGTGTGTGATACAGTAAGTGTGTATACAGTATATATGTGTGTGCGTATATACAGTATATGTGTGTGTATATACAGTATGTGTGTGTGTGTGTGTATATACAGCATATATGTGTGTATATATACAGTATGTGTGTGTGTGTGTATATATATACAGTATATATATAGTGATATAGGGAGATAAGAGTAGGTGCGGTGTAATATGTAAAGAGGTAAAGAGGAGGATAAGAGTAGGTGCGGTGTAATATGTAAAGAGGTAAAGAGGAGGATAAGAGTAGGTGCGGTGTAATATGTAAAGAGGTAAAGAGGAGGATAAGAGTAGGTGCGGTGTAATATGTAAAGAGGTAAAGAGGAGGATAAGAGTAGGTGCGGTGTAATATGTAAAGAGGTAAAGAGGAGGATAAGAGTAGGTGCGGTGTAATATGTAAAGAGGTAAAGAGGAGGATAAGAGTAGGTGCGGTGTAATATGTAAAGAGGTAAAGAGGAGGATAAGAGTAGGTGCGGTGTAATATGTAAAGAGGTAAAGAGGAGGATAAGAGTAGGTGCGGTGTAATATGTAAAGAGGTAAAGAGGAGGATAAGAGTAGGTGCGGTGTAATATGTAAAGAGGTAAAGAGGAGGATAAGAGTAAGTGTAACATGTAATTTGGGGAGTAGGATGTATCTGAATGGGGGAGGTATAATAAATAATATGAGAAGAGGAAAATGTAATCTTGAGCCTAAAATTAACCTAAACTGAGCCTTACATATAAATGTTACGCTAATTGTTATATTTCTTTAAAGTTAATTATTTTGGACTCAGTAAATGAATCATTTTTGCAAAGTAGTACTTCACCCGGTTCCTTAGCGGGTAAGTGGTACTCGGCAAAAAAAGGTTGAGAACCCCTGTTTTAGCGGATCCGCATTGCGCATCAGCTAAAATTCTGAATCTGGTCCTTGATTGGTGCCTTTGTGTGTGAGCCAATATCCCAGCACAAGTGACATAGCCCAAAAATTTCTGGCTATATTCTCTAATATACAATCTGAAGATCTGCTTGTTTTTGAAAATACCAGAATTAACTTGCATTTCAAATTACTTAACATTAACTCATTTATTTTTCAAAGGCAGATTTGAAAATAGCATCATTAACAATTCTAATAAAATATTTTCCTGACATCAATTCAATAAGCAAATTTAGTAAATGTCTGCATTCTCTAATACAACTAAAATGATTAATCCCAATGGTTATACAACAGGTTGAGGGCAATGCAGTTACCTTCAAAGAAACATTTTGCTTTTTAATACTGCTTAATAGAAATGTAAGTTATTTGTTATCTAGAGACCTTTAAATTACATATGAACATTGTTATGTAATGCATTTACTGAGGGCAGCATTATTAAAGATAAGCTTAGAAGTCGATCATTATCATATCATTGCATTTATTCCATTTAACTTTCTTTGCTGCTACTGATAGCTGCTGATGTTGGACAGGCCAGCTGTAGAATGCGCAAGGGCTAGAATTTGGCAACCAATATATTTAGAAAGCCACAAAAATGTCTCATGTTAATCTACTCAGTGCCGATGGTTGTCACAGATGTCAAGCAAAATATTGTAGGAAAATGTGTTTACTCGGTGGTATTAAAGCCAAATAAATGCTACTGCATACCAAACCAAAAGATTTATTTCCCCTCCAAGAGTTTTGATGATATTTTGTTTTATTTGTATCATAGAGATCATGGGAAAGAAGTATTACAGCTATTTCAAATAGGGCAATATTTCATGCAATATTCTATTCATTTAAAACAGTATATTGCAAAAAGTCAATTCAAAATATTTATCCTAATACTTACATGCATTTAATGTCTACTGAGAAGAAATCAGGGGAGTTTGGTGGGGACCTTATAGAGGTAGTTCTGCCACTCACATATGATGGTTGGAGACATGATGGGGATACTGAGGGACTGGAAACATGATGGAGGATACAGGGGGGCTAAAGACTTTATGGGGGATACTGGGGGACTGGTGATATAATGGAGGATACTGGGAGGGCTGGAGAGACAAGATGGGGGATACTGGGGGGCTGGAGAGACATGATTGGAGAGACTGGTGATATAATGGGGGAATACTGGGGGCTGGAGACACATGATGGGAAATATATGGGAGGCTGGA
Source organism: Limnodynastes dumerilii (assembly GCA_011038615.1). Classification (NCBI taxonomy): domain Eukaryota; kingdom Metazoa; phylum Chordata; class Amphibia; order Anura; family Limnodynastidae; genus Limnodynastes; species Limnodynastes dumerilii. Next base: position 458,314 of record WWET01000671.1, on the reverse strand, counting down.
GAGATATGATGGGGAATATTGAAAGCTGGAGACACATGATGGGGAATACTGGGAGTTGGAGTGACATAATGGCGAATACTGGGAGGCTGGAGAAAGATAAATGGGGAATATTTAGGGAGGCTGAAGTGACATGATGGGGAATAATAATATGGGCCGGAACCACACTTGCGTATGTCAGCCCGTGGTGAAGACACATGATGGGGAATACTGGGGCTAATTTTAAGTTGATAATTTTGTATGGCCCTCAAATGATTTTATAAATATCCAAATGGCCCTTGGCAGAAAAAAGGTTCCCCACCCCTGTTTTATACAGTCAGTAGAAGCAAAAAGAGCACCTAATATACATAAATAACAAATGTAGGCTTTTTGAGTCAAATACAACATCCACAGCATTGCCCATGTTGCTACAAAAATTGATTTAGTAAAGTTTTAACTATTCAAAAAAACAGTCAGGTTTGGCTATTGTCCTACTTTAGTATTAATATGGGTTTGCCTAACTGGATGATGATTTTAGCCTTTTAATAAATCTCCCCTCTTATATGTGTGTTTTCTTAGAAGTTATCCATTGCGAGAAAAAAACATGCATATTTAAAAATAAAGCATATGCCCAAAATCTCTCTTAAAATGAAATTTTTAGTATGTGTTCTTAGTCTGTGCTATTTTTCAATTGTATTTTTAATCAAAAACTATTTTTGATAATCATGTCCAATATTGTTAGCATAAAATTTAGAGCAGGTTGTAGGGTTCCATTTACAAACCAGTGATTACTTCGATTTCAGGTGAAATCAGACTAAATCTCCTGAAAACAAAGTGATTGTTATTTATAATGGTATGCTATGCGATGCTATGCTATGATGACCATGGATTAGCATTACCCCCAAACGCTGGTCCCAAATGAATGCGGACCGGCAGATTGCTATATTTACTTAATGTCGGTACGGATTTTAACAATCTGCATCAATTCTATATATAGCGCCATCTCAGGATGGCGTTAGTGAAAGCATTCCAGTGGTATCCCCATATACCCCTCTTTTCCTCCCCCTAATAACAGCTTGAGGGGGGTAAGTATAGGGAGACTGCAATACACAGCATGGATTAACTTCATTTCCAAAAGAAGCTGAATGTCTCCGGTGCAAATCCCGCAGACCATAGCGGGACCTTGCCGGAGGGGTAAGTATTAGTAAATGCGGCCATCGATATGTCCTAGATAACTTAATTAGCACTGTTTGCACCAATAATAATAAATGAAGCCTGTAGTCTACATTGTACACATTATACTAGTGGTATTTTTATCATGCACTATAGCCATCTTTTCCAGCTATAAATCATTCTTCATCAATCAGGTAAATAATGTAATCAGCAGTCAATAATGTATGAGGGAAATGTCTCAGGGCAGTCAATGGCTGATAGGTTTCCCCACAGAGACACCTCGAGACATTCTGACTGGCAGTACCTGGTGGGAAGTACAGAAGTCAAGCTATTCACCCCCACTGTTAAATGCTGTGATCCACAGCACAGGCAACAGGAACCAGAATTATGCAATTTACTTTGTGTCACATCATTAACACCTGACACCTGCTTTATAATGCTGTGCATCTGTAAAGCTCCTATACTACATGCGACCGTTTACAATAAGGGATAAAAAGATTTTATAATTTGATACAGGATACGGCAAATAAGAGCATTGAAAAGAGGGCTGAAAAGCAAGAAGAGACATAGGATTGCCACATGTCATAATGTTTATGTAACCCATGGCAACCTAGCTACTTTTATTAGGTTAACAGGCACTTCATCAAGTGTAATGTATGGCTTATTCCCGTATGAAACACGTTCTCCAAACATCAGTTGACAAATAAAGAGTTTTTCGCTCTATGGGCAAGTCATTTGCAGTCATTATATTTCTATGAGATGCAGTGTATGCGGCGCAGATGAACGGTACTGGATATATAGAGCTCCTATGGGGACCAAATCTATTTCCATGAATAACGCTACTTCATCTGAATGATGCCAGCCGCATCTGTTATCTGATGCGTCAGGGTGAGCCGCGGTCTATTGTGAGAGCTGTGTGACCTAAAGGAGGACTGCCCTACTGCCCTTTAAGTCATTTAGGGCACGTCACGCACAGCTCATCTGCCCCTAGAAATGGCCCTGGGTAAGTATTCACTGAAAACCAGGGATAGGATCATAATGATCAAAGACTATCATGGCTGCTGTGTAGCTTCAGTTCTCTTCACCTTTACTAAATACACCATACAATTATTTAGAGGCTGACCCAGAGCTTGCACTTACACCTACAAAACAGGTGCAAGTCTATAGCTGAGCAAAACCACGTCACCATGTGAGGGGAAGCAAATTTAAACTGAAAACAAAATAAAAATTCAGTTTCCTAGCTCGACTCTAATTTTCAGACTAAACATAAAGCTAAGCAGTATGTGAGTTCTGTATTCAAAAGTAAAGTTTTTCCCTGCATGCAAAATATATAAGCACCTGCAAATGCACCTGTTTTGTCCTTACTTTTAAACTCTGAATCAGCTCCTTAATGTTATTTAGACATTACTGCACCAATAAAAAGATTAAGGGCCACTTTACTAAGCTGCGGATTCGGAAAAGTGAAGATGTTGCCGAAAGCAACCAATCAGATTCTAGCTGACATTCTCTATCTAGTACGTAATAGGAAAGTAAGAGCTAGAATTTGATTGGTTGCTATGAGCAACATCTCCACTTTTCCAAACCCGCAGCTTAGTAAATTTGGTCCTAAGTCTGATATACAATATTTTTCCTGCTTCTACAAATTTTATCAGGTAGCAAGTGTTATCGACCAATTAAGAGTGCCAGAGACTGTCTCTCCATTTATTATTAAGGCAACAGGCAGCACTTTCCCAAAAGTCCTGCTGCCCTTTCACATGCCAAGACAAGACAGAGCAATCAGTGTTGAGCTACTCCTTTCTCTATAATGAATCAAGTAAAGTGAAGGTCTAAAGTTATTCTGCAGGGCAGAGGTCAGTATTTTGAGAGCGGAAGACATATTATAGGAGAATCTTGAAAAAGAGGTGACTGGAGAGTACTACTTGCAATTGTTAATATGTAAGGTATAAACATGATCTAAATTCGGTGCTGTTATACAGCATATCTGTTTTCAGTTTATTTGATTCAACTGTAAACAGTGTGGCCTTGATCCTATCTTCAGTCTAGACATAGCCTTGTTATAGTATTGTCCAGCAAAGTCAGGAATCAATATCATTTCTAACCAGGCTTATCATCATGCCAGTCAAAGAAAAGAAAGTAAATAAAAGTAAGAAATAAATGACATTCTTCTAAAAAAAAGACTATACACAATATCTAATATAGAAATTATAAAGCAAAAACACTAATAACTAGTCATATGGGGGTAGATCCAGAGCTACGTACACTAGTGATTTTACGCTAGCCGCTAGCGTAAAAGCGCCCATTAGTACTTATTGCGCATGCGCGCGGCAGATGTTACACGACGTAACTCAGAGCGTATGGGTCAGTCACGTATCTTCAGCGTTACGAAGGGGCGTGCCAGCCATACGACCCCCGTAATTACGCTTCTGAGGCGGGGTGAGGCATTTAAATCATACTATAGGCTCGTGTTGCCTAGACGTACGTCAGTAGTTGTGCTGTGTAAAGTTAAGGTATGGTTCATATGGTATGGTATGGTACGTGCGAGGGGAAAGCCAAGGGGAGTGCATAGCAAATACGCTGGTGTAAATACGCTACTCTAGGAAACGTAATGGAAACGTAGCTCTGGATCTGGACCATGGTTGGTACTATGTTGGCAAATGCTCAATCATCATATTGAAACCATTGTTGCAAAATCTACTTCTGAAGCTGGTCATACACTAGGACGATTATCGGTCCCAGCAGGGGGTTGGCCGATAAACAGGACGTTTTCCCGCTATCGGCACCATACACCTCCTCTGCTGGGACCGATAATCCTAGCAGAAGAAGGGAGGCCAGGGCTAGTACTATGCTGCTCTGACAGCTTTGATACCATCAAAGTTGTCAGAGCAGCATAGCACATAAATATACAGCAGCGGTTATTGCAGGCAGTAATACAGATAAGAATCAGCTGAAGCCGCGCTTCACACAGCGTGTTTTCGGCAGATCCCTGTCTGTATTACTCCTGCAATAACCGCTGCTGTATATTTATGTACTATGCTGCTCTGACAGCTATAAAGTATACCTTCAAAGCTGTCAGGGCAGCTTTGTACATAGATATACAGCAGAAGCTTTGAAGAACAGGGAGCCATTCAGCTTGCTGATTGGCTCCCTTAAAATATCAGGAGCTTGCTCAAACATGCCAAAAGAACAAATAATTGCACCAGAGCGTTTCTGGTGCATTTATTTGGCGTTTGAAAAATAGGTCTTGACCAGACACTAGAGCGATTATTTGCCTGATCACCTGATAATTGAGTGATCAGGCCGATAATCGCTCTAGTGTCTGGCCATCTTGAGGCAGCATAATCTTAATTCTGAATTAAGGTGTATGTTTCCAGACCATTGTATCATAATTTTGTGGCTACTACACTAGTTGCTTACCTTTTCTAACATAAAACAAAAGCCATAATGATATCCTTATTAGTTATCTTGATGATATTATTGATGGTATAAATACCTATTATTGGGGGATAACATTTCTACACATTTACCATAACTAACTGTAGCCTTCTGTATCAGATTAAAGAAGCTGGTCTGAACTGTAAATGGAAATATACATTTTCTATAATGTTACATATTGGGGATGATCCAGAGGGGTGTGCATCGCTCTGAAGTTCTGAACCTGCTGGGAAATTGATTGCTTTTGCCTTAGTGGTTCGAACCCTAACCCTCCCCTTCCATTACCGTAACAACGCAGCCTAACCCTAAGACTCCCTTCCCCGCAGCCTGACTCTAAGACTGTCCTTCCATTACTCTAATTCTAACCCTCCCCTTCCATTACTCTAACCCCACCCCCCCCTCCCCTCTGCTTACCATTTCAGCTGTCTCTACATCTAAAAGACCACATTTGCGGTGACAATTCCCACCAATCCAGAGTTTGGGAGTAAGGGCAAAACAGGTGCAAGTGTACAGCTGGACGAAACCATTTTGCAATGCAAGGGGTTCTAATTAATTTGAATTATTTTGCATGCAGGGAAAATACTTTTCTTTTGCACATGGAACTCAAATACTGCATAACTTATTGTTTAATCTACAAAATAGAGTTGAGTTAGAAAACTTCACCTCACAATTATAATTCTGCTTTCATAATATAAATTTGCCTCCCCTTGCAGATCCACATGGTATTGCTCAGGTCTACACTTTGCAGGTGTAAGTGCTGCTATGGATAACCCACGTTAGGTTTTATAATTATATTAGCCAAAATGTCACCCAGTACCGTGTTAATAAAACATAAAGACAATCTAAACATCAAATTTTAAATATTAGAAAACACACTTTCATTTATTTTACACTTAGTTCATTTTATTTTTAGTTGCTTTGTTAGTCCTGTTGCCAGTGTGCAATGATTACTCCGTCAGGTCAGGGAACCAAAGAGGGGCCGTCTGTCATTATAGCAATTCTGCGGGAGTCGGTCACTGCAACGCTGCTATAGGGATCAGCTGCTGGAGGACTGGAAGGTGAGTATAATAAGGGAGAACTAGACTGGGCTTCATGGTAGCTTTTAACCACTTAATAATCAATTTGAGAAACAAAGCTTTAAGAAAACTAATCACATCCCCTGTAAAAATAAAATAAAATAAATAAATATTCAGAATTCTAATATGTGTTTCCAAACCCCTTCATAGCTTAAAGCTATAAAATGAGAAAAGAATAGGACATGAAATGTGTGCAGGTGTAGCTGACTGCCTGTCTCACTTACAGGTTTGAGCAGGTGACTGTCATTTGTTGGAAACGCCAGACACATAGAAACAGACTGTAAGGTAGATCTGGCGGACTTATGATTTAAAGGGGTATATTTACTAAGGTCGATTTGGCTGGCGATATGATTTTCCCACGATTTTTTGTAAAAATTGCGGTATTCACCAAGCGACGCTTTAGCCATCGATTTTTACAGGTATAAATCGCCGTGCTTTTCTATTGAAAAGCACAGCGATTTTCCCTGTAAAAATCGTGGTTGCTTTTTTTAATAAAAATAATAAAATGACAAGCGCATCATGCTTGTAACCCTTAGCATGATGCTAGAGTTAGACGCTAGAGGTCCCCCAGACGTCATTAACAGTATAAAAGGGGACCTCTAGTGTCCGACGGCTCATTACCATCGGTGCAGCTGAACTGGAAGGAGGCTGTTGTCGTCGTGGCAACAGAATGAAGACCGGACAGAAGAACTCCAAGCAACTATCGGCCTTCTTCAAGCAATTGGACCGTTTTCCAATCAAATATTCCAGGACTTCAAGCAGCTCTTCACGACCTCCATGCAAGTCATCCCAAGATAGATGACTTCTGAACGGTGAGTCAATACTAATACACCACAAGACACATAGGACCTGATTCACACCTAAGAATCTTCTTAAAATAAGAACTTAAAGTCACTCCTGGGCAAAACCATGTTGTTTTGGGGGGGAGTCAAGTTAGTTAATTGTATTCTTTGCATACAGGAATACATCTTTGAATTGCTTACTGAAAACAGATACTGACCAGCTTTCCTATTACACTGCTATTTAGACTTGAGCTGAGAATTGCCACCTCTCAACTCTAATACTGTTTGCAACAGATAAAATTTGACTCCGCTGAAATAAACATGGTTTTGCCCAGGAGTAACTTTCCTCTCTTATTTTCAATCTCTGAATCAGGTCCAGAGTCTTTAATGTAAAGTTTTAATTTCTTGCAGTTGATTATTTTTTTAATCTTTTTAAAACAATTTAAGAAAGCTTGATTGCAATTTTCCTTCAAGATCAAATCAATATTGTTTGATCACTTTTGGTCCTTGGCTGCACCTCTCCATTTATATATGCACTTGCACACATTTCATATATTTGAATATAATAGCGGCATTGTGTTTTGTTGTTACTGGGCCGTATTCAGACCTCATATCGGTAGTTCACCGATATGAACTACTGCGCATGCGCAGTAATTTCGTTACGCTATCTACGTTACTTTTTGCAACGTAGATTGCGTATACGCAGTCTTAAAAAGGTCTGAATGTTATTTAGACTTGGGCTGGGAAATATCACCTCTCAACACTAGTACTGTTTGCAACAGATGAAATATGACTCCCCTGCAATCAACATGGTTTAGTCCAGGAGTGACTTTAAGTTCTTATTTTAAGAAGATTCTTAAGTGTGAATCAGGTCCATAGGTTTTTATTATACAGAGTGGCCATCTGTTTAGTTTTAACATGTAAGGGGGGGATAAATACTGTATTGGGAATGTATTTTTTAATAAGTAATGTGTGATCATGTAATTATTGTGTGTTTATGTTTTACTGTTTTTTTTTAACAGCGGGCACAGCGCAGCATGCTTATAACCCTTCGCATGCTGTGCCTTGTAGTTCTATCAGCGCATGCATGCTAAGGGTTACAAGCATGAAGCGCTTGTCATTTTTACAGAGAAATACACGTCAATTATATTGACATGTGTTTTTCAGCTAAAGTGTGTGTCGCTTCCAATGAAAACACGACACACAGAAGGCTTTTTTTTTTTTGGGGGGGGGGGGGGGGGTTTTGGGGGGGGAAAAAAGGCGGTAACTAATGGCGATTTAGAAAAACCACCGTTAGTGAATCTGGCGACCCCTATGTTTTACAAGACAAATAGCTGGACGATTTTTGGCCAGCGATATTTGCCTTCTCGTTTTTGCTAAAGGCTAAAGTTCCGGGACTTTACCTTTAGTGAATACGGCGATTGCATATTTGCCAGCAAAGTCAACCTTAGTAAATATACCCCAAAGTGTGAGGGTTAATTTACAAAAACAAACCATGGGGCTGATTCAGAGCTGCACTTACATATTTTTTAGGTGAAAGTGTAAACCTGAGAAATACCATGATGAACTGCTAGGGGAGGCAAATTTAAATTGTAAAAGCAGAATTAGAATTGAGGTGTGAAGTTTCTTAGCTCAACTCTGTTTCATAGATTAAACATAAAGCTATGAAGTACAGTATTTGAGTTCTGTGTGCAAAAATAATGTATTTCCCTGCATGTTAAAGATTTAAGATTTATGAGCACCCCTCACTTTGCAAAATGGTTTAGCTGAGATGTACACTTGCACCTGTTTTACCCTTACTCCCAAACTCTGATTCCAGGCCATTAAGTGCAGCATGGTTATGTTCCTGTTATTAACCAGATACTCTATTTCTCAAAAAAAAAAGATAATATTTATCTATTATTCAAACATTTTTTATCTATTTATAAAATGTGTTTAAAATATACTCTTTATAAAATTACGTTTCTTTAGTGAAGTGCATTGAGACTGCAATGTGCAAGCTATTTTTCTGTAAACATAAGGATAAAACAGCGTGATAGGATATGCTGTACTGAGACATTTAATACCATATATAGAATATGGATATGGCAATTTTAACCTACACAAAAATATTAAATCATAGAGGTAAAAAAAAATTGCAGTTCTACTAATGCAAACACTAAAGAACTGAAGTAGCGGCAAGTAGATATAATGAGATATTTGTGTGTCTGAAGCCTGTACTCAGTGCTACATCCAGCATTCTCTAAGAATACCGAATTTGCAACAAGCAAACAGATGAGAAATACAGTGAGGGAAGCCAAGGATGCCAGATTACAGTTATGTACATATGCATATTATTCATTTATTCTGGAATACATTCCCTGTCATCTAATTTAATTCAAAGAAACAATTTAATATATGAGACATTAATAAATGCAAATAATTAGATAGGTAACTGTAGAACAATTTATGTGAATAGTAGATGCTTAAATTCCAAGCTTCAAAACTGCAAAAATATACCACATCACTTAACTGTCCAATCAACACCCACTTCTCCTGAGCCTTTCTCATATAGTTAAAAGCTGAACCCTATACTACTAAGCCACTACCTCCAAACTTATGCATTGTTCTGCATAACTGCATATGTTTAATTAGTATAGTCTGCTTTAATTAGACATATAGGGCCCGATTCAATTGCTCAGCTTGGTCGCAAAGCTTTTTCAACAAATTCACCTCATATGCTCATCTTCGCATTCATTTTAATCAGGTCCTTAGTGTTCATGTGGGCAGCAAATTCCTAAAGGCATATTATATAATCAAAACCTTTTAGAACTTTTTTTTGGTTGCTTTTATCGCAACAGCTTCGGTAGACTATAAATAAGGGTGACAATCACTCCTCACACAAAACCCTAAATAATTTTATATCATAATGTCTTGGAAATTTGTTATTGTGAGTACGTTTTTCAATTCGCTATAACATAAAAATGTAAAAACTGACATTTCCCCCCAAAAAGAGAATATTATGTTATAAAAAGCTTTTTGTTAAAAAAAAAAACTGGTTTAAAATTAGACAAAATAAGCAGTTGACTTGGACTCAATAAGACTATTTTGCATTAGCTGTCAACCCAGTTGCTTAATATTGTCTACGATGTGAGGAGTCTGACTTTTTTTGAAGGAGAATTAGGGTTTTGTTATTGTAGAAATTAGAATTATAATGACAGTTTAAACAACAATGTAACACTGGTAGATTTGCAGGGCAAAAGCAGGTGCAATGTACACTTGCGATAAACCATGTTGAACTGCAGAGGAAAACACATTTAAACTGTGAAAACAAAATTAGAGTTGAGAGCTGAATTTTCCTAGTTCAGCTCTTATTTACAGATTAAGCATAAAGCTTTACAATATAAAAGTTCTATGTGAAAAAGTAAAGTAATTCCATGCATTCAAACTAATTCAAAATTAATTAGCTCCCCTTACTTTGCATAAAAAAATCACAAATAACTGACCTGATAAATCCCATGGAAGAATATAAATACACTCTCAGTATACCGTCCTTCAAGCGCTTCTAATCAAACATTGGGGTCTGCTCACCCCAATAGCACAAATTAGACAAAAACAAAATTTGATGAGCACTAGTAGTGACTGATATATACCAAGAAGGAAAAATAAAATGTAAATAAAATAGAATGAAATAGCTTCTGTAAATAGCAATATGAAAACTATTTATCAAACATAGACACAATGGGCTGGATCCAGACCTTGTTAAGTGCATGAACTTAGTTACACCTGGGCTAAACCATGTTGATTTCAGGGGAGTCATATTTCATCTGCTGCAAACAGTATTTATCAAACATAGACACAATGGGCTGGATCCAGACCTTGTTAAGTGCATGAACTTAGTTACACCTGGGCTAAACCATGTTGATTTCAGGGGAGTCATATTTCATCTGCTGCAAACAGTTTTAGAGTTGAGAGGTGATGTTTC
>WWET01000671.1:429562-444890 GCA_011038615.1 Limnodynastes dumerilii | reverse complement strand
TGAATTGAATTACATACTTCAGTCTCCACATCGGAGGCTAACTTACATTATTTGGGATCCTATATTCCATACTTGCACAACCCCAGCACTCCTAGGTATCGGAATGCAGCATTGGCTATACTGTGCTCTGATGCGTCACGCACAGTAAGGCGGCATTAGGCCGCCTCTTTCCAACTAAACTACTCTGCAATCTTTAAATATCCATAGAGTCTATGGACCAAATCCACAATTAAGACTGAATTACATACTTCAGTCTCCACATCGGAGGCTAACTTACATTATTTGGGATCCTATATTCCATACTTGCACAACCCCAGCACTCCTAGGTATCGGAATGCAGCATTGGCTATACTGTGCTCTGATGCGTTAGAGCACGCACAGTAGTACAGCTGACGCATGCGACACATGAATGCAGCTGTCATATTTATGTCTGGAATCGGTCCTATATTCCCCATAATAAAAACCCCCAATAAATCTTTATAATATTGATTCTGCTCTTTATTTCTTCTTAATTGTATTTTAACTATCCCCCCATAATTGACCTTTATATCAAACATCCCCCCCATAATAGGGCTTTATATGATATAGAACAATATTATGGGGGAATATAGAGCAATATAGAATTTTATGGAAGAATAATATGATGGAGAAATACAGAACTTTATTATGGATCATATTGTGTTTTATGTAAATTGGACATTGTTCAGTAAGTAATATAATGCAATGGAGTTTTTTGGTTTCTATCTACACACCTGCATAAAATGGTATATTTAAATGCTTATTAATGTGACTAATCATTTTTTATTAACCTAATCAATAAGCATTTTCATATTAACCATTTAAGAGAAAACATTTTATGCACATGTGGATCATGGCGCTATTTTTATAGTAATGTCAGATGTGCCTGTAAAAGCTATTAACACTTGTGGGCGATGTCTGCTGTTGATGATATTACATATGTGTGTTTCTTTCAAAAATATATTCACAACTGGTGTGTTTAGGATAAAGACATTTTTTTACTGCTAAAATATAATTAAATGAAATAAATAGACTAAAGAGAACCCAAATAGTGGTCAATTCTGAGGAACATATGCCATCTCAAAAATTAATAGGAAAAATAAATAAAGTTCCTGTAAAAACAGCATAGATATTGATTTTATAGAAGTTCTTCAATCTGGAATGCCTACTGGAGCTTTCTTACTTACTGCAAGTGAGGTGAAAAGTAGTTTCACCATGTAAATATTTACACAGAAAATAAAAACACATGTAAGGAATTTCCAAACTTCCAGGAGCATATTTATTTAATAAAATAAATACATAAACACTACGCATGTCTTAAATGATGGAAACAGACCACACAACATTAGCTTATAAATTTTACAACTAATACAGTATATGATAAAAACAGGGTTGCCGACTCTACTGAAATATCCGGTGTGGGTCGACGCCGTGAATGGCTGGGAAATCAACTACTTCTGCCTCACAGAGGAGAAACAATCGATCGACGAAAAAAAAAGAAAGACGTTGCACAGAATGGTAAGTATGAAAGTAACACCAACCCTTATCCTAATCTTTACCCCAACCCTCCCTTCCCTGCAGCCTGACACTAAGACTCCCCTCCCCACACCCTAACTCTAAGTACATACATTAATACATTCATTCATTGATACCTACAAACATTGCTGAGGAGAAGCATCAATCCACCAAAGAAGGAAGATGCAGCAGTGAATGTTGAGTATTATTGTAACCACAAGCCTTATCCTATTTCTTGCTCTAACCCTCCTCTTCAGTCACCCTAACCCCCGGACTCCCCTTCCCACAGCCTGATTCTAAGACTTCCTTCCCCATAGCCTGACCCTAAGACTCCCCTCCCCACAGCCTGATTCTAAGACTTCCTTCCCACAGCCTGACCCTTTGACTCCCCTCCTTGCAGCCTAACTCTCCTAAGACTCCAATTGGCATATTTATCCATACTTACCCATTCATTAAAAAAAAATTTCAAAACAGCGACAGCCAAAAAAAATAAGCTTTTGGCTGTCTGTATTTCTAAAATAGCATTTTCATAGCGGTGACTACCACCGCCCTCTCTGTCTACACACTTACCACTTCTCACACAGTGGAAGCATGTAGAGCTTTCCGCCCTATACTGCCTATTCTCAGTAATGGTGCAGTGATTGGAATCATTTCCTGTTTACGTAACTCTGGATCCGCTCTACTGTAAATAGCAATTCATAATAGCAATAATAGAGAATTCAGTCCACTGCTAAAAAAAATAGTTGTACATCATCAGTGCCAACTTGACCAACTTTTTTTAAATGTTTGGTGTTAGGAGTAAAAGCCAAAACAGTAGAAATTTTGTCCCTGGACAAATCATACTACAGTGTTAGCGATGCAAATTCATTATATTTTATTGCATACAGAGTGTCACTCCTGGAAGTTGCAGTGGGCGGGGGAAGCAGGAGATTAGCGTCCTCCACAGTTACCCCATGCATAAACTGCAACGGTCACTGCTCCCTTATTCCCCTTGCCGTGCTATAAGAACATAGTGGATCATGACTTTTGGCAATATATGTTTTGTTGTTGTGTCATCGCTTAAACCAAGTACAATTAAAGGCACACAGGAACTGAAAGGGTAGTATTAGGGGTCATGTTGGGCTTGACCCAGGGCACAAATGACAGATATAATGTCATGTGACCTGCCCCAGAGTGAAGAAATAGTTCCAATATGAACAATAAAAGTTGGAAGATATGCTTAAAGTTTAGTTTCTTTAGTTGGGATTTATCTAATCTTGCCAGCATGATGAATTCCTTAATATTTAGAGTCTACATTTTTTTCATCACAGCTGTCCCATTGCATTCTAGGCTTGTTATCTGAATGAAGCAGCCAGGCAATCCTTCAGAAGGTGTATTATAGTGTTGTAGAGGACTAAAAAATCCTCCGCTTGCTATTTGTAAAAGAGCATTTTCACAGCGGTGACTGCCACCGCCCTCTCTGTCTACACACTTACCACTTCTCACATAGTGGAAGCATGTAGAGCTTTCCGCCCTATTCTGCCTGTTCTCAGTAATGGTGCAGTGATTGGAATCATTTCCTGTTTACGTAATGCTGGATCCGCTCTACTGTAAATAGCAATTCATAATAGCAATAATAATAGAGAATTCAGTCCACTGCTAAAAAAAATAGTTGTACATCATCAAAGCCAACTTGACCAACTTTTTTTAATGTTTGGTGTTAGGAGTAAAAGCCAAAACAGTAGAAATTTTGTCCCTGGACAAATCATACTGCAGTGTTAGCGATGCAAATTCATTATATTTTATTGCATACAGAGCGTCACTCCTGGAAGTTGCAGTGGGTGGGGGAAGCAGGAGATTAGCGTCCTCCACAGTTACCCCATGCATAAACTGCAACGGTCACTGCTCCCTTATTCCCCTTGCCGTGCTATAAGAACATAGTGGATCATGACTTTTGGCAATATATGTTTTGTTGTTGTGTCATCGCTTAAACCAAGTACAATTAAAGGCACACAGGAACTGAAAGGGTAGTATTAGGGGTAATGTTGGGCTTGACCCAGGGCACAAATGACAGATTTAATGTCATGTGACCTCCCCCAGAGTGAAGAAATAGTTCCAATATGAACAATAAAAGTTGGAAGATATGCTTAAAGTTTATTTTCTTTAGTTGGGATTTATCTAATCTTGCCAGCATGATGAATTCCTTAATATTTAGAGTCTACATTTTTTTCATCACAGCTGTCCCATTGCATTCTAGGCTTGTTATCTGAATGAAGCAGCCAGGCAATCCTTCAGAAGGTGTATTATAGTGTTGTAGAGGACTAAAAAATCCAAAAATGGCCTAGGATAATTCAAAAACCACTGTCAAAAAACTGAGGTACAGAAGTGAAAAAAATGCATACACTGGAATAACTTTTCTGTACATTTATATAACCATATTTAAACATATTTAAGTAACTTAAGGGGATAGTCAATTAGATTTAGTGACACACAAAATTGCAAGTAATAAAGTAGCAGGCTGAAATGTAAGACGTCCCTTAGGGGCTTATTCGTGCTTGGCGGCTTCCATAATATTGAATACTGATTGCCATCTTCATTTTCAGTTAAAATACCCCCTTTAATGGCTTACTTTCCATAAACAGTAAAGGCTCAAGCTAAGAGGCATACAGGGGCTGATCCAGACCTACGCCGCACTCCGTATTTACGGCAGGGAGGCAGCGTAAGAATGGCTGAAAAGCCGTTCTGCGCATGCGCCGGCCAGATGTTGGCTGGCGTAACTACAGCAACGCCTGATCTAGGATCTGGCGTCCGTAGTACCAGCATAGTAAAGGCTGAGGGGGCGTTCCTCGCCGTTACTACGCAAAGGTTAGTGTAGGTAGGCCGGGGGAGGTAGTGTAATGAGGGAGGGAGGGTTTTAATAAATACACTCCAGTCACAGCATATTTACCCTCGCTTATGCCGGCTGAAGTTAGGGTAGCCTTCAGCCAGCGTAAGCAAGGGTAAATACGCTCTCTAATGTTTTATGCTGCAGTATGTGTATTACATATCCATTAATATTACATTGTTATTGGCACACATGGTATACGACGGTCTATACCTTTTGTGGACGAAAAAATTTCTATGGGTAAAAAACTGGTTGGAGGATAAAAGTGTAATGATTCTATTAAAAGTATTAGTAATGTTCAACAATAATAAACAAAATAAGCCCTACCCTCAGTGCTGGATTAATCTCTGTGGAGGCCCCTAGGCAGCTGAAATCTCAGGGCCCATTAAACCACTGTAAGCGTGTGCATGTTGGCTGCTAGATGGAGATGACCATCGCTACTGTACATGTACAAAAGTTTTTTTTACAAACTGATAGCTGACAGAAGATAAGCTTTTAAGAGACAAACTGTGATGTCTATGGTTTCTGTCCTTTACATTTATACAGTATTTTCTCTATAGAGACTTTAATGTAAAGTTTTCGTTTCTTTGAGTTAATTATTTTTTCTATCTTTTAGAAACAACTTAAGAAAGCTTTATTGTAATTTTCTAAACTAAATAATTATTTGGATTTGTTGTTATGGGGCCCCTAGAAGCGTGGGGCCCTTAGGCGGTGCCTACTCTGCCTTTTTTGGTAATCCAGCTCTGTCTAACCTTGTCAATGACCTTGTAGATGCCCACCTTGTGACAGTTATGAAACTACAAGTCCAAGCAAGACCATTGCTGATACCTGACAAAGCTTGTTGGTGCTTGTAGTTTCACAACATCTGGAGAAACATAATTTGACCATGTCTGCACTATAAGCTAGTATTTCCATATTTACAAGTGACTGGAATAGTATTGTAACTTGTTAATGAAAAAAAATATAGTTAATAGAGGTCATGAAAAAATTAGCACTTGCTACACTGAGGAATATTGTTTTACCATTTTTAACCTTTCCAAAAATGTTACCTTTTCCACAGGTGCCAGGTTTAATGTCCCTTGTGACAGAGCCTAAGCTACCTGAGTAATTGCCCTTGCTGGTTGTTATGTCGACAGTCAAAATGTGGACAGGTTAATTTGCAGGTAAAAATGTTGACAATTGAGTATATTGCTAGTACATATACATTACATATTATAACATCCCTGACATTTTTAACAAGCCGTCTGCATTACAGATGTTACAAACAAATACTAACAAAATACTCAACTGTCGACATTTTGACCTGTGGAAATTTTAACCCGTCAACATTTCATACCAGCTATATGAAACTGAATCAATGACACACAGTAAAATGTGGGTGGTTTCTGAGCATCTGATTGATATTAAACTATAGTAAAACCATCTGACTATAAGTAACTTGCACAGCAGTGCACATCTCTCTGCAGACACCAAATACACCTTTTGCGTTTCACGCCACTGACACCAGATGTTTTTTTTTTTCATCTGACAAGCTTTTGGAAGTGAAGAAGGTGCGAGTAAAAGGGAATTGCCTTACATCCACCACCATAGCCAGACTTCGTATCCATCCTCATTTTAAGTGATCAGAAAGCCTAAGGTAGGAACTCTGTGCGTGTGAGGGGAGCGGTTTCCAATGCCAACGGACAGATGGGTCCAGTCCCATGTTTTAAAAATGCAATTGTTAAGCAGCAAGTCACAAAAGTATCACAGTTATGAAACTTAACTACAATGAAGCAGTTCTGTTTGTTGGGGAATAGAGAGCATCATGTCTTAGCTGGCAAGTAACACATTTAGAGCAGAGTCTGCATTGGGGTATAGCATCTTCCCCTATGGGAAGTGCCAGGTTTCACATAGCTGGGAAGCAGCCAGCTCCTGTAATGCTGGCTGTTTCCTTGATTACAGACAGGTGTGACACGCTGCAGAGCATTCCAACCCACACAGGAAATGCTGAAGAGGTTCCACGCTGCCAAGACTAACAGCGCAAAGTAAACAGAGTACAGCACACAAGACAAGGCCCTGCAACACAATAACAGCCATTCCTATATAGCAAATAGCATATACTTTATTACAGCAACAATGTCATTATTCACCAGCAAAGGTGTGGAGGATACAAACCACAGATCTCACTATTTACTGAGATGTTCCTAAACCTGTTCTGTCTGAATAGGATTGAGCAGATCGATATATAGCATCACAGTGCAGTATATACAGTGAACAAATGAAAAGAACACAGCTTTTATCAAGCAGTCTCAGACTGTATAAGGTCTGACCCTCTTAGGAAAACTAGGTCATACAGGATTTCCTTCCTCTGCATCTCTTCCTGTCACAGCAACCTATGGCATCACGTCTGGCTCTCTGTCCCTTTCCCTGACATACTTGTTGCTTATTTTCCAAATAGTTGTGGTAAATAGACTAATTATATTCTGAACCAAATATGATAATATGACCTTGAACCTGCCTCTGTGTCACAGTGATGCAGTGATCTATCGTGTATTCTGTAATAGTGTCCAGTGGGCATATGATTTGAGGGTGTGTACTCGAAACACATGATTGGATTGAAAACAAAAACACGTTTCCTCCTCAGTGCTTAGCAAAGTCAATGATCTGTTTAAATTTAACTCATGCAACTTGAACAATGAACTAGTACTAGTATAAATAGCTGACAATTTAAGAGAAGGTGCATGATATGGAAAAATTGATTACATACTAGTGCCTTTTTCTGTATACCAATGCAGTGACTCCTGTCATGTTCTGTGTAATATTCATCAGCTTATGGTGACTGCTAGTAAATGTAAAGTAAAGCTTTTAAAATATGTTTCAGACATGCAAACACTTATGACCACAAGTAGGAGTGCTAGAGGGTATGAAGCACATTGGAAGCAGCAGATTCCTATCCCATACCTGTTTATACGATTTTACTAGAACCACTTGTGAAAACATGCATTTAGTCACCAGTCATGAGTCCATGAGTACACCTTTCACAAACCTCTGCACATACTCACAACCATTGCAAGGGGGCAGTACTATCTCTAGGATATTTGATCCAGGGCCCATGACTTGGGCCCAGAGCCGGGCCCAGTTAAAGAGCCGCAGCCGTCTGCTAAAGTATGTCAGTACCGTGCTGTTACGCTGTATATGATGATGCCATGAGTAGTAGCAGCGGGGGGTTGGCTAGAAGCGTTACCCGTAATCACGGATAGCGGCTTCAACTAATCCCCATACAAAGGAGGGCCACAGTAAGCTGAAGTGACTTTTAGACAATGCTCAGTGCTGAATAACTAGCCAGCCACAGCACCTAAATAATTCTTTACTGAACAGCAGCGATCAGTCAGCGCATGTGATTTTCAGACGCCATCCTGCGCATGCACTGGATTGAGGAAAGGGGAAGGTGCCCCTATGGAGGGTTTTCTCTAGAGCCCTGCAAGGCCCTGGCATGGCATTTTAAAAAAGATGACAATGAGCCTTATTCAGACCTACTTAAACAATACGCCCTTGTGCGTAGTGTATTTACGCCAGCAAATATACCCCCTCGGTTGTCCGTATTTAAGCCGTCTTATGCCGACCAAACCCTACCCTAACTTTGCTGAGTGTAATATGTAGCATGCATGCGTATTTATGACACTTAGCACACCCATACTGTACGATTTACATACCTCTCCCCGCCCCCACGAAGCATAATTACGGGTTTTGTATGGCTGGCACGCCCCTTTTTGCGTTGTTACAAAGCTGGTATGCTCAAGGCCCTTACGCTCAGCGTTTCTTTGCATAACATCTGCCGCACGCATGCGCAGTATGTAAGTTAGGAAAAGCGTAATTACATGGGCCTGCATTGAGGCTTACAGAGATAACTAATTTCATGGATGCCAAGATGTAATCAATGGGGTATATCCACAAATATGTGCGCCAGGGGAATTACACACGCCACGTGCCTAATTCCCCTGTCATCTAATTGTGCTTCTTACGTGTAGAGACAGACACCTATTTTACGATGGTCGTATCTCCGCCATAGAGGCAGAGATAGCCATGTAAATTAGTGTCGGGGTGGGGGAAGCCCGGTTACGACTAGGTCTAGGGCCTTAGTCCTAATATTTAAGGTAGGAATCTGGACAAGTAAGTGCCCAGATTTCCTACTAAGAGCGGGGAGTGCAGGTGGCATGCACTCCCCACTACGCCTTCGTACTTACAGACCCACACATGCAGGTAATGCGTGATGGCCAATGACATTAGCAGATAGCTAAGACAACATGGCTTCAATAATGGAGAGAGAAATTAAAAATACAGTTTAGTTTCTTGTTAATCAGCCATAGTGCCACCTACTTTTAGCTTTTCTATAAATGTTGCCATTTATATTGAGAAAAAGGTTTTCTGGTCATTTTAGATACACCCATGGGTGGAGTTACTCACAGAACACACCCCTTTGGTGCTAATGGACACACCCATTTAGTGCAGCGCCTAGACATTCATTTGTATGCATGTAGATTGGCAGCCATGTTGTATGCATGCAGATTGGCAGCCATGTTTGTGGTGTAGCACTGGTGTAAATGCCAGTAGGCAGCCCAGGCATATTTGAACATACCTTCCGCTAGAAAGGCTTTGAGCTAGATGCAGGCAATGCAGCTTGTGTTTTGGCAGCAGTTCCATTAGCAATTAGCATGTGCTTCTTTTTGCAGATAAACTCTAAATTAGACACCTATGAAATCCTAGCAAACGTTACAAAAGTATTTACTCAACTCTGTAACTACACATGCATGATATTCTGTAAATTGAATGCTAATGCTAGGGATCCATACCCACAATACACTGATAAAAGCCTGCTCAGGTACATTGTGTATGTATGCCAATTCAAAGGGATGATCTCCTGATTATAGTGTGTGGTTAAACAGCTTAGAACATAAGGCACCCAAAAAGTCCAGCTGACTACTGTGATGAAGCAGCACACTGTGAAGCTTTCTTGTGTTATGCTCACAAATTACTACCCTCACAAATGTCTTATGTGTAACAGAAAATGTATAGAAACATATCTTCCCAATGTTTTTGGATCTATATAATTAAACTTATAAATAGATGTCTTGAATTGTTGCTGCATAAATAAAAGATAAAGTAAACACATATTTGCTTATGGAAGTCAGCCACTTGACAACTATAAGATCATTTATTAGTTGCATTTGGTTAATGTATCATGCTGCAAATATGCAATGTAGGCCTCACCAACCCCACCACATAATACTAAATACACAGGGGGCAGAAACCAACTGGAATATTTACCAGCTTCCATAGTGTATTTTGTGTTCAACTGGAAACAGATGCATTGTGGATGTCTACAGTAATCCACGAGTGTGCAATTATTCTAGCCTCATTCTGTCTGTAGAGCGTTATAATTTCACTCATATGTGGCATAGCGTATTTTCGGCTTACCTTGTAAAAAAAAAAAAAAAAAAAAAAGGAATAAAGAAATAAAAAAAAAAGATTTTTATTTCTTTAAAGACTTTTTTGTTTTTATCTTTGAATTAGTATGCGCCTCTTTTTATTTCACAAGTTTTTCAACAGTTTCTCAAAGGCAAACACAAATCCCTAGTCTCTCAACAATACATAATATTTTTGCTGCCTAATTAATTAGCTCAAAGCTAAAATCTGACACCAGTAAAACTAAAGTGTTTAAATAACTTCGCTGCACTGTCTTGTTGGGAAAAACATGGAAGGATGGGGATATGTATCTTTGGAGAGGTTGGCCCAGATCCAGAGCTATGTTTCAATTACGTTTTTTTAGCGAAGCGTACTTACGCTAGCATATTTAACTTCTGACAACCATAATGGCTGCACGTACTTACGCACCTAAGCGTACCCTTACTGTATGATTTAAATGCCTTACCCCACCTCCGAAGCGTAATTACAGGTGTCATATAGTTGGCACGCCCCTTCGTTAGTAGTTAGGCAGGTACGTACGTTCAAAGTTATGTGTCGTAACATCTGCCGTGCGCATGCACAGTATATGCAAAATACCATTTTTAAATCTCCGGCTAGCGTGAATACGCTATCGTACGTAGTTCTGGATCTACCCCGTTGTCTAATTGGTAATAAGATGATAAAACCCCAAGTGCTAAACTGTAATTTAATACATTAAAAGACAAAATTATTGTTGGCGGGGTATAAAAAAATTCTATGAAATGGTAGTCTCCACAACTTTTTATCCTTCTTGTCTCCTATATTCAGCTTCTAAATACTGATAAAGTGGCTGATCCAGAGCTGAACTTAGACCCAATAGATCGTATTCACGCCTAAGAAGCAGCTGCTTCTGAAATACAGTCTTTTATGAAATGACCTACTTGGCATGTGTAGTAGGTCACTTATGCATTCTACATACCATTTAGATAAGTAGATTGAGTTAGTGCGGTCTTTAAGAACACACGTTCTACGGAAGTAGAAAGGGGCGTGCCACGGCAGCCTCTGCGAAGAATTAAGAAGAGTTGCTGGGGGAGGTCTTAAGAAGGAGAATATGATGAATGGGAAGTTAGGGAAGCCCTAGGGCACTCTTAAGTGACAGGGGAGGGAGCTTAAATGTGAGGGAGGTGGCAGGGAGGTCAATCCCCGCTAAGAAACTCTGTTTTCCGAAATTGGGACATCCGAAAGTTCTTTTTCGGATGTCCTTATTTCGAATAAAGCAGAGTTTCTATTTTTTTTTTTTATGAATGGGTGAGTATGCCGGTTGGCATACTTCACCCATTCACTTTTGCACTTACCAATATCCCTCAGCTGTCTGCGATATCCCTCCACTGCTGCTATTGCTGGACCAGAAACAGGTGAGTAAACTATGTGTGCGGGGTAGGGAAGGTTAGGGTCAGGCTGCAGGGAGGGAGAATTAGGGTCAGGCTGCAGGAGATGGTGGATTAGGGTCAGGCTACAATTAAGGGAGGGTTAGGGCAGGATGCCAGGAAGGAAGAGTTAGGGTTAGGGTAGTGAGAGGGAAGG
This sequence comes from Limnodynastes dumerilii, assembly GCA_011038615.1. NCBI lineage: Eukaryota > Metazoa > Chordata > Amphibia > Anura > Limnodynastidae > Limnodynastes > Limnodynastes dumerilii. The sequence continues at coordinate 433,489 of WWET01000671.1, read as the reverse complement.
GTTAGGGTAACAATTAGGGAAAGGAGTGGGGGGACTATTTTTTTTACAACTTTTTGGACCACGGAGCTTTCGGTGCTCCGTGGATCGATTGATATGCCTCATCGAGGCATATGCAATCGAATTCCCAGCTAGATCGTAACTGGCTGGGGAGAAAATGGACGATTTGAAAATCGTACGTTTGTACCGGAGCCCCACACTCGTGCATATACAAGTTTATTCGCACCTTTTTAAATCTTTCTTAAGTATGAATACGATCCTATATGTGTATCTTGGAGTGATTTTGCATTGAATGGCGTTTTGTGGGAGGGAAATGGCAGAGACAAGTAGTCAGTGTCAAGTAAGGGCGTGCTCATGCAATTACAGGAGACCCAGAAGTGAAAGCAGACATTAGTACGCACAGTTTATGGAAAAGCATTTGCACCAGCTACATATCATGTCTTGGTTTTGGTGGCTGACACTCCACAGCCTATTTTGGACCATTGTTTTAGCATTTCATACTCCAAATGCAATACAAAGGTTATGGAATTGCTGCTGGAGCATGTAAAAAATATTGTAAGGGCGTGTTCTCGAAAATAAGCCCAATTCAGACCCAAAAGTTAACGTAAACGCACACAATGTATAGCTAAATCTTTGCACCAACCACAGGACATGTCTAAGTCTAGGAAGCTGCCCATTGCTATAGAAGACCATTGCAGTAGCATTTAACATTGCTTCACTAAAAGTATTTAAGTGTTGCATATACATAGTGCTGTCTGTTGGTTAATTTCTTTCATCATTTTATTTTTAGTAAATTAGCACTGCTTTCAGTCTTTTTATATAACAGTGTTGCTTGTTTTACGTACGCAAGCATACCCAAATTACGCACTACTAAGGATAATGCACCCCCCCTATCACTCCCCTCACCCGCACGTAACTTAGCTGACTTACGTGTTCAGAACCCTACCTTAACTTTTCCTTGCGTCCTCTGTGCGTACCTAATGCCTTGGCGTATGTAAGTGCCTATCCCAGCCCATACTGTACTGTTTAAATGCCTCACCCCACCTACAATGCATAAAATCGGCTTGTGTAGGGATGTCACGCCCTATATCGTATAGAGTTACGTACAAGTTCCGCACGATCAGAGTTACGATGCATAACACCTACCATGCGCAGTGCGTTCCCACGACCAAATGTGCGTGAATTAACTGTGTATATAAAGTCTGCATCAGGTCCTATATCTGTATTGTGGTTGACTGTTGTGTATATACATAAACTGCAGCACTTACTATGTACTGCAGCACTTAGCATGTACTGAATCATACATAAAAACTAAATCTGTCAAAGTAAGACTAAGAAAATAGGAATATCCCCAACAACCTATATTTTGTAGGCCATAACCTACATAACAAATAAAATAAACATTTTTGAGCCTTGATAAACATGGTACTATTTTATCCCTAGTGGAAAACAGGAAGTTGATCTTTGATAAATGTTCTCTCTGTGCAAAATGTTTTGTGAAAACAACTGGTGTGATAGCATCAAGGTACAATCAATTATTCAACTAGAGAAGAACACAAAGTAGGATGACAAGAAGACACTGTCATTTGTGCAAATGAACACCAAGCTAACTAGTGCATAAGCAAAGCCTGCTAAAATCATTTATTTCATGTCCTTATGCTTTCGCTTAATAGTAATGCAAAAAAGAGTGTGACATATGTGTTTATATTGTTTGCCTATAAACTTGCAAATCTACTCAGATGCTTAATAAAGTGATAAAACTTATCTATCAAAATGCAGTGATAAGTAAGTTTTATTGTATTTTTTTTTAATAAAACATTGCTATTAAATGTACCCATACTGGCCTGGACTGCTAACTTGCTAATTCAACAGACTAGTATCATAGGATGGGGGGCTCAGGGTTGTAACTAGGGTGAGGTTCATAGGACACGCGCTGATGGACACCCAGGTCCAAGGGGGTGCCATAATTGAATATTTATTATTATTGTCATTATTATTATATTATTATTATTGTTATTATTATTATTATTAGTTAAAACAGTAGAATAAGGGTTAGGGGTGCATTTATTCCATTTACCCTGGGTTCTATCAGCCCTAGTTGCTCCACTTTGGGGGGGAGGGGTCTACATGCACCTAAGACTTGTATGCTCAGCATTACCCAGGTTTTTCAAAAGTGATAGGAAGGTGATGGGCTTATTGGGCTGATCAGCTGATTGACTAATTAGTCCAATTATTGTACATTTTGTGACATGGATTCATTTGTTAGAATGCCCACAAAATGGTGTGAAAACACTCTTGCCCATAGTAATCTGAATACGAATGCCACAGGATGTCGATCTGGTAGTGTGTGGCCACTATGCAATCTCCGTCCTAACCGCAGTGTTATATCAGCTTAAAATGGCTAGCCAACGTCTTCCTGAGCAGCAGAACTAATATGCCCAGATATGGGATTAATGCTACAATGCAGAAGAATGAATGACTTGTTTTAAAAAGTTCCACCAAAAATATTACTAAACTTTTATCACCCAAAAAAAAAGGCTTTGTTCAGATAAATAAGCATTTTTAAGGATTATCATTTATTACTATGGATTAGATCCACGTATGGAAAGTGTGCGAGGGTCTGTCAGTGAACTCCCCTCTCTCGTGCGGAGATGTTGCAGCCTTAAGTCACGCCTGTGGATCATCCGTCCGTCTGACAGCTGATCCACTCGTAGCCCTTTATTCCCACCCATACTGTAAAATTAAAAGGCTCCACCCATCTTACAGAGTTTAGGTGGGTGGAGGGGATGCACCTCCCATCAGACAGATCTCCACACACACAGAATAAAGTTCTGTACGTATGAAGATCCGGCACGGAACATCTGGCATGCGCATTTCCAGTATTTAGCCAAATTCTGCATCTAACTGAGGATCTGGCCCAATATGAGTATAGACTAACAGGACAAGTGTAGGCACAGTAAAAACGCTAGTCCCACATCTGCATGTATGGAGAAACAAGGACGCAGAGATGAGGAGATACAGAGATAAATGTGATGCAAAACTTGTAACTACAGTAACCAGCATATTATATTAAATTGCATGTTATAAAATAATAGCAACAATGGGCAGCATGCACAGACAACTCGCTAGCGTATCATTAACCACATATTGTTAATGAGTATTTCTATCTAGTTTTTCCCATCCCATGAAACGTCCAGTTAATTAATGTTATTTAATATGCTGATTATCTAAGGTACAACACAATGCACATTTTTCTTATCTCTTAAGTTTTGCTACTGACCCAGTCAGCACCTTGATGTCTTCTTTCAGCACTTCTCATTCACTATATTGTATTTTACTTCTGCATTCTGTGATTGCAGGTATAAACTCTGGCCCATTACTCCTCAACTAGGCAGCAACCCTAAGAAATTATAAGACGTATAATTATAGGTATAATTGCAATAGGTTTGTATATAATACAACATCACTGTCTAAAGTAAGACAATATGAAAGCTTTAGGAAATTTGAAAGTGTTGACATAAATTAGCAAACACGAGATTTCATAGTGAGTAACATATTAGTCCTAAAGATAAGCTGACATTTTTCTGATTTATAGAAACAGTAAGCTATGTATCTTACTAAAATTCCGTTGTCAATCCCCACTAAGAAACTCTGTTTTCCGAAATTGGGACATCCGAAAGTTCCTTTTCGGATGACCCTATTTCAAATAAAGCAGAATTTCTATTTTTTTTAATGAATGGGTGAGTATGCCGTTCGTCATACTTCACCCATTCACCTTCACACTTACCGATATCCCTCCGCCGCACCTCAATCGCTGCTATTGCTGGACCAGGAACAGGTGAGTAAACTATCTATGCGGGGGTAGGGAAGGTTAGCCGAAAACAAAATAAAGCCGCGCTAGGGGGGGCCCAATGTAGCTTAAATATACTA
>WWET01000671.1:407130-421998 GCA_011038615.1 Limnodynastes dumerilii | reverse complement strand
ATTCCTGCTCCCGTATATAACAGTCTATACCGGGGAAGTACTAGCTATTTTTCCTTCCATTTCACCAACATACATTATTTTAAGGGTACTGTGAAACAAAATGACTACCTGGAGAAGATCTTGTAGTAGACCATGGCAGAAAGTAAGTGGAAAACTTTGAGGATAATGGGTCTAGTCCAGACCTATGGCTGCCCAGGGAATTACCTGTTTTGAAGGTTGTGCGCATGTGGCGGCATGATGGAAAGGGGGCTTCCTCCCCTTTACGCATGCCGTATCTCCGCCGTCAAGGTGGAGATAGGCATGCAAATAAGGGAACGAGGCGGAGGAAGCCCCGTTACGATCAGCAATGCGACAGTAAGGCCGCAGAACTGATTGTAATAGTTAGGGTAGGAATCTGGACACATAAGTGTCCAGATTTCCGGCCACCAACGGGGCTTGCACTCCCCACGACGATGACGGCCGTACAGACCTCGGGCGGATCAGGATCAGGCCCAGGCCCAATGTGTATGAGGATGGTACCGCTGATTTTTCAAACCTCTGAAGGACTCTATATGTGTCTGATAATGTAAGTGAAGATGGTCTATAAATCCTTTACTATTGTCTATTTTTTCCCCCCTCTTGGAACAACACAGTGTGTGGGTGAAAAGAGAAAAAAGAAATAGAGAAATTTCAGAACAGAAGATAAATCATTAAAATGCTGTTTCTGGACTTCTCCAACTTACTTGGAATAGACTGTGGCCATATAATATTAATATAACATTTAGTTTCTATTTGCTTTTATGTTCACTGATTTTTTGGAAGAATTGTAAACATTTGAATGTACAGTGTGCTTTGATTCTCTAGTGGTTAGTAATCAACTTTTTTTTGGTGGTTTAGTAATCAACTTTTTTCCTCATATCCCAACAATAATGTGGCAGAAATATGAAACACATATTTATGTAAATGATAGATTGTACCCACATTGTTATTTTATTTCATTTAAAATGTTACAAATGGACAACATGAATGATTGTTCAAACTTTCTATTTCCGGTGCCTCAGGCCTTGTGTCTCACCGAATGTAAACTTAAAACTTTTGCAGACCTTACTTTTGGTTCCCTAATCATTGGGACAGTGATGACTTTTCTCCGGATGGGAAGTCCATATATGGCAACGCCTTTCCCCTTCAAATTTTTTGCCTAGGACCCCATAAAACCTAGGACTGTCTCTGGCAGAGGGACAAGGTAAGACAGTGGAGGAGAGACTCAGGCAGAGCGGAGGGCAAGGTATGACAGAGTAAAGGAGAGACATGAACAGATTGGGGCACAAGGTAAGAGAGAGTGGAGGAGAAACACAGACAGAGTATAGGGACAAGGTAAGACAGAATAGAGAAGGGACACAGACACGCAAAGACAGAGCAGACAGGAGAGCCACTGGTAAGTCAAGCATGTAGCAGTTGGTCTGGTACCCTACCAACATAAAACATGTCTTTTTGTTTTTCTGTTAAACAATGATACAGTTGAAATTACAATGTTGGCTGTATCATTGCCGATCATATAAACATAAGTCTTATGACGTGGCATCTGCAACCGGTTATGGTAGAGGGAGAGAGAGAAAAAAAAAAGAAATAATTAAGTTTGCGCACAGTTGCTCAGGACCCACAGAATCAGCTGGAAATGTTACACTAGAAAAGTAAACGTATTTTGCATACACCCACATATAAAATGTCCCAAAGCACTTAAACTCTTATTTCATCCTACACTTTCAATAGAATATACATTATAAAGCATTAAAAACTGTCTGCTCTTTTGATTTGCTTTCACCCTTCCCCCTTACTTAAAAACTGCCTTGGAGGACATTTAAATTGACAAACACATTACTTGCTATGTCCTAGTGTGCCAAAGTAGCCATAACCACTATGATAGAGCAGGTGAGCAGAGAATGGTAATAATATGTTTTGGATTATAAGAAGTAACTGACATTTGTCAATGACTTTTCATGTCTGACCTTTTTCTTTATTATGATTTATGGAAAGGGCCTATTTTGTTGAAAATCTGAATTCACATTATTATTGTTATTATTATTATCATTGTTGTTATGATTATTATAATTATTATTATTACATCATCATTATTATTATTTATTATATAACTGCCTACACACTGAATACAATGATTGATTGTTTTAATGTTTTGGTAAAATGAAGCAAAATTAATTTACTGCTATTCAACTGATAATTATTTGCAGTTTTTGTTTTGGGATGTATGATATAGGGAATTTTAACATGTGTATCATTGATGTATTTTTATCATCTAGCTTTTATTCTAAACAATAGCATTCCAAATAATGATAAATTAGATTTATATGTATAATAATATTGTAAAGCTAACATAGGAACAGATTAAGAGATTGAAAATAAGAGAGGAAAGTTACACCTGGGTAAAACCATGTTGATTTCAGGGGAATCATATTTCATCAGCATTAGAGGTGAGAGGGGTGTGGGTCCCCGTCGAAAATGGCCCTATATCAATAGGACCATTCTCTCCCTGCCTGTTCCAAACTGGCTGGGAAATTGATTGCTTCTGCAACCTCCCTTCCCCACAGCCTGACCCTAACCCTAATCCTCCCTTCCCCAGAGCCTAACCCTAACCCTCCCATTAACCCTAAAAGTCCCCGCAGAGGTTACTTACCTCTCCGGTGGTGTCGTTGGCAGGTGTGGCGGGTTCAGTGGGTGGCGCTTAGAAACTGAATTGGTTAGTATGCCGATCGGCATACTTACCCGTTAATAAAAAAAAATCTAAATTCTAAAAGAACTTTCAGCTGTCTCTACTGCTCATAGACGGCCATTGTGCCAGGGACTCCCACCGAGTTGAGAGGTGATGTTTCCTAGCCCAAGTCTAAATAACAGTGTAAAAGAAGCTTGTCACTAGCTTTGTGCTGTAAGCAATTCAAAGGTATATCTCTGCATGCAAATGAATACAATTAACTTGACTCCCCCAAAAGTCAACATGGTTATGTCCAGGAGTAACTGCCCTCTTATAGTAACTGCAAATATCATGCAATATATCTGGAAAGATGCGTTTGATGTGTTTTAAGAAGCGAGGGAGCCCTTGTGCAGGATTTGTACATGCCCCCCCTTACCCTGAGACAGTACTGTCCCAATTTGTGAACCTCAAAAGGGACGGTGCCTAATGGGCGCTTTAAGTCCCGCACCCTTTTCCAGCCTGCAAATGGGGACAGTCCTACTGCAGGGGAAGGGGGGCTTATTCCATATCTATTTGTTCCCTCCGGGAGATCTTGGAGGGAAGAAATAGATGCAGAATAGGCCCCCCTTCCAACCCTAATATGCGGACTTGGGTGCAGGATGAAAGTCACAGGGCCCTGTTCTGAGGGGCCCATGTGCACTGAACACCCTGCATCCATTATAGATACGCCTATGCCTCTTCCCCCATCTTGTGCATAGAAAGGAGAACAGAGCAGACAGCAGGGCTTAAATACAAAAGGCGAGCCTTGTCATCTTCCCTTCCCCAGCTTGACTGCGGACAGACGTAACACAACATTCCTTTGCACACACAAACAAAAAGGACATGGTCTGGGAGGCGTAACTAATACTTCAGAGCTTCCAAAGTTCTAGACTCTCATGCACCCTTTCCCCTGACTCACAAAATTCTTTGAACTGCCAATGCATAAGTGGCAGATGTACGTGGCATGTGTCTTCTCATGCAGATATCATTGCTATAAAGCAGAGCAGGCAAATATCTCCTGACCTTTATCAAGGTAAATGCTCTGACTAGAAAGAGCACTTTTGCCTATAACTGGACAGCTGAGAGGTATGTACATGGTCTGAAAAATACTAAAGGCCAGATTTACTAAGCTTCAAGGAAGGAAAGGGGAGATGTTTCCCAGAGAAGCCAAAGGAAAGTAAGAACTAGAATCTGATTGGTTGCTATGGGCAACATCTCCACTTTCCCGAAGCTTAGTAACTCTGGCCCCAAGTCTTCTAAAATATAGTACTTATGCCTATAAAGCTCAGAACTGTTATTGGTTCACATACAAGCCCTAAAAAGACTCATGTGTCTTGTGTACCCAATGACAGGTAAGCGGTGACACAAAATCTTTTCTATTAAAGTACTGCTCTATACATGTAAAGTTGTAGAAGCCCCTTCTGGAGCCTGATTTCCACATGGAACGCAGAATTGGGTGGCTGCAATCTGCTGCCTCTACAGAGCTGACTTATGTATGTTGCGTACACAAGTCAGCTCATTGACTTAATTTGCTTAGTTATATGCTTAGTTAAATTCCATGTTACAATAGAAATTAGTCATTTGCAGTAATTTGTAAAGACCATAAAAATCTATATTTTTTTGCATACATGATATATATTAAGACACCTTGATAAAGGATCAGTGTAAACTGACACACGTGTTACATGCCATCAAGCTAGTTGTGATGGTATATTACCCTTAACTTATTCCCCAAATAAGTGGTCAGCAGCCTATTTAAGATTCGGCAGCTCTACAACACACTGAAGGGTAGAGCATTTGGATTCCCTGTGCTCACCTGCTTTTGGTCTCTAGTCTTCTGGACGTTTGGCTATTATCTTTGTGATTTCTGAGAGTGCCAAGTCCTCTCCTTGTTCCTTTATGTGGTGTCCTTGCTTCTCCTGTGTTCTTTGCCTCACCCATGTTTCCTGCCCTCATTCCCTGTGAGAGCCCCTGTCGCCATTTTTGTTGTTGTCCTTTAAGGCATTTTCTATCTTCCCTTTTTGGCAAGTGTGCTTTTATCTTATACTGTTGGTAAATATAGTGTTTGTGTGCATGTATGAATCGGCATGCTTGTACTTGTAATGCTTGTAATCGCATTTGGTGAAAGTTTATGTAGTGTAAACCCAGCTTCATTTGTGTTTTAGTAAAAAAAAAGATATCTGAACCCTAAGAAGCAGAGAGCAAATAAAGAAGGGGTTCTCAATCAGTGGTACTGGTACCACTGCTGATACTTGGACCACTGCCAAGTGGTACTCAAACTGGTCAAGGTTGTAAGGAGGTATGATATCAAATGGCCGAGGACATAATTAATAAAATATCTTGTGGATAAATGGCCTAGGTAGGAAATTAACTTTAAAAACATTGCAACAATATGGAAAGAACAACTGATATGCAAAGTGGTCCTCAGTATGATTCCATAGTGGACAATTGGTGCGCACCAAAAAAAAGGTTGAGAAACACTAAATTACAGTAAACAGTTCACATCCATAAAACCTGTCAGACACTTGTAGAAACATTTGTCAAAAAAGAGTTAAACACTCGCACCAACACAAGGAGTAGAGGGAGATAAGTGTTGAATTAATCCAAAATGTATCTGATTTACACTTTGGTGCTGCTAAGTACCAAAATACATTCAGTAAACCAAAAAGAAAAAGCGTGCAGTTAATTGTGCGCACACCTGTCCTCAAAGAAAACCCCACAAATGTGTCTTTATTTCTGTTAAAACTTTCGTTTATTAGGTACACATAAAAAATGCTAAATGTTAACAATAGTGATGGGAATAAGGGACGTGAATCTAAAATGTAATATTTACAAATTCTGTCTCCTCACAATTAATCTTATGGGTTTGTGCCACGATCTGCTATTAATTAGTTAGAAAGTAGACTAGATTCAAGAGGACCTTTATGTCATCCAAGGTCTAACCATATAGTATTCTATATATATTTTAGTAGTTGGATTTGACTCTAAATTGTTTTCTTTGGTATTTTTGGTTTATTGTTTATTTTTATATAAATCATTTTTTGTGATTTGAAATGTGTCACATAGCTCTCAATAAAGACATTTTTTATACTTGAATTTTTTTGTCCCGCAGTATTTTACGGTTTATTCCCAATGGGGTAGATCCAGACCTAAGTGCTTGTTACATTTCATCACATAGCGTATTTAGTAAAATAGAAGAGAAAAACCAGCGCTGAAGGAGGGGATGGGTCAGGATAGGGCAAAGGATCCGTCGGCTACCAAAGTGTAGATACAAATTGTAGGGGGGTAGTTCCCTAGTTGCGGTAATATGTAAACATATGGTATCTGAGGTGCGCCAGACAAGTGATGGAAAAAGAAATGGCAAAAAAAGGGTGGGTGAATTAAAATTGTTTTATTAAATGCGGTAATAAAGAATCTAACGTGCTAGGTGAGGGAGTGTGGGGCAGATATCAGGGATAGTCCGTGATAATCCTATAAACAAAATCCAGGTTCCAATGTATCACATAAAGTCAGTATTTAGAAAACTTTGCAATGCAACAGTTCATATTAGTACACAGTGGTGTGGATGAAAGTTCCTTGTCCCTGTAGATGGTTGGTATACAGAATGCCCGTGGGTGCACGTTGCTCCTGGTGCACAGTGTGCTTCAAAAAATATATATAGGTAAAAAACCTTACCGGTAAGGAGTAAGTATGAGAGGCTACGGGGAGCTCACCCGTGCCTGCGTGCAGTCGCGGTCCCGATGTCTCCTTTGTGCAGACTCCTGTATGGTGTCGGGCCTGGCAGGATAGAGATGCCACCGATATATGGGTCCGGTTACCTTGGAGTGCTGATCGCAAATAGGAGCGTTGCCTCAGGTTGTATCGTGCTGCAAAATTGAGTTTACCCTACGCGTTTCACCTTTCGGTTTCTTCAGGGAGAGAGTGATGAAGCAGGTCTGTGTGCTGGGCTAGTGCTGCCATGTTGTCTGGAACAGTAGGGGTCCCCGCGGCACATCTGGCGGGACTTTAAAGGCCCAGTTCATGCATATGCTAATTTACCTCTCGTGCTCTGTACAGAGAGGATGGAAGGGGGCATGAATGTTTACCTTCCGCAATCAAGGGGTCCGGTGTTGGTACAGTCTGTTTTACATAGCGCAGATATCTAGCGCTAGAGTTCACATAGCGCTGTCTGGAGATATAATATTTGTATAGCGCTGACCGGAGGTCCGATAGTGGTGTAGTCTCTTCCTAATGCTGATGGAAAGTACATATTTTTAGGAAGAGAGATACATAATGGATACATTGTATCAGCAAGAGTGGTTACTTTGTTTGCATCAAATACATAGTGTCACTTATACCTGTTCATAAGTGAACTGGGCAGTTTCAAGAGTAAATGACGCTGATGTAAGCTGAAAGTACGGACCATTATACTTCATTTAAATAGAAAAGATGACAGATCGAAATCTATGTTTAAGCCAGAGGGGGTTAACGTGTCCATGTCATAGATCCATTTCGTTTCCTCTCTGGAGATGATGGAGACAAAGTCCCCACCTCTCCATGGTTTGCTAACCTTTTTGATGCCTATAAAGGATAGTAATGAGGGGTCTGATTTATGGCACAAATTAAAATGCAGAGGTACGCTGTGCGTAGTGGATTTGTTTTTGATATTGCGCACGTGTTCTGCAATCCTCTGTTTTAGTGTTCTTGTGGTTCTCCCGATGTACTGGAGACCACATGGGCAATTCAATAGGGAGATAACACCTTCCGTGTTACACGTAATTTTCTCACGTACTTCGAAAGTCCGACCGTTCTTGTTAGACTTGAAGTTAGTGGTGCTTTTTGTGGAATTTTGGGTACAGGTTCTGCACCCCATACAGTTTAAGCAGTAATAGAAACCTGGGCGCGTCTCATTCAGCCAGGTATCTGTTTGAGTACGTTCTGTCCTTAGTGCACTAGGAACTAATATGTTCCTGAGGTTTTTTGCTTTTCTGAACATGAGTGAGGGCTTTGGAGGTAGGAAGGGACGGATTTTCTCGTCCTGTAAGAGGATGGGCCAGGAATTGATGTAGTCCACAAACTCGATAAGTGTGTCTCTCGTGCCATTCCAGATGCAGATCACATCATCAATATACCTATTCCAGGTAATGATGCGTTCTTTGTGCGGATTATTGTTCCAAATGAAGGTATTCTCCCTAAGGGCTACGAATAAATTCGCATACCCCGGTGCGAATTTCGTACCCATTGCGGTCCCTTTGAGCTGCCTGTAGTGGGCGTGATTGAACCAAAAGTGGTTGTGTTCTAAGATAAATTGCATAGAATAAGTTAGGAATTGGATATGGTTAGATGGGAGGTCTGAGTCTGTGGTGAGGATGTTGCGAGCTGCCTCACATCCCTTTTCGTGGTCAATGACCGTGTATAGGGACGTAATGTCGCAGGTCATGAGATGGTAGCCTTCTTTCCACTCTACTTGTTGTAGTACCTTAAGGATGTAGGAAGTGTCCTTTAAGTAACTCTTTTGCTTCACTACTATGGGCTGGAGGAAGCAATCGATGTATTCAGACAGATTAGCAGTAAGTGAATTGACACCAGAGACTATGGGGCGGCCTGGAGGATTAGTGATAGATTTATGCACCTTGGGTAGGTAGTAGAAAACAGGTAGAATGGGGTTTTTACCATAAGATACTCAAATTCATTCTTGGTGAGGAGACCATTGCTTCATGCTTTACTAAGAAGGGATTGTAATTCAGTTTGGTAAAAAGGGTCTGGATTTGAGGTGAGTTTGCTGTATGTGTGGGGGTCGTTTAACAGCCTGTTTGCCTCATGGATGTAGTCTTTTGTGTTAAGGATAACCAGGCTGCCACCTTTATCAGCCGGTTTGATTATCACATCCTTCTTTTTCTGTAGGTCTTTTAATGCGATTCTTTCGGCTTTGTTGAGGTTGTGGGATGGGAGGGAGTTACATAGGGGGGGTAGTTTTTTAATGTCTGCCTCTACCATTTTATTGAAGGTCTCAATAAATGGGCCCTTGAGGTGTGCTGGGAAGAATGAGGATTTTGGTCTCAGGTTTGTATGAGTAAAGGTGGGGCCCTCGGGTAGGGGATCTGTAGAGGGGTGAGTGGTGGATTGGGTTTGGGTAGGTACGTGAGTGGAAAAGAATTTCTTAAGGGTTAGATTGCGGGAGAACCTGTGTATATCCATACAGGTAGAGAATTTATTGAGGGAGCTGCTTGGAGCAAATTTAAGACCCTTGTTGAGAAGGGAAATGTGGGCTTTTGTGAGGGATAGGGGACTAAGGTTAAATATCCCTTCTGGTTTTATTTCCTTAGTTTTGTTCTGGCTCCCATTCTTAGATCCTCCTCGCTTTCCTCTAGATCTTCTGACCTTCCTTTCCGTTTGAGGGAGGGGGGTGGTGGGAGAGTATTGGTGTTTTGGGAGGGGTTGTGGGATTTGGTCATTGGGGAGGGACGGTTCGGTGAGGTTAATCTCCTCTCCACCTCTAAAAAATAGCTCATCAAAGCTTCTGGATCTTCTTGTGAATTTTAAGTTGATCTGGTGCATAGTACGGGGGTCCTTAAACTAAGGCTTTCTAGTAGAGAGGTCTTGTGAGAGTTGAAATCCTTAAGGGCTGCTTGAGCACCTTTCTTATAGTGTGAGAGTGCTTTATGAGTGTGTTGTTTATGGTTGTTGTTATGATGAAACTGAGGATGCGTCGACTGAGTTTGATTGTATTTATTATTGTTGTGTTTGTGGTAGTGGCGTCCTCGTTGATAGTTTTTGTTGTTGTAGGGGTGATTGCGAAAATGGGGTTGTTTGGGGATTCTGTTGTGCCACTGTGTTGGAGGATGCGTTGGAATAGAGAGTAACGGTGGTGGGTGGGTCTGTGGAGCAACTTGGTTGTTATATTGTTGTTCCGGGTTCAGATTCTGGGAATTTGGAGAGGGGTGGGGTTGGGTGTTGGATGTCCCTTTTAGGTGTTTATAAAACTTAGATTTCTTCCTGTCAATGATCTGATTTTCAAGTTATATATTTACGCTAGCGTATTTTCTATGTACTCCCCTCGCTTGTACGTGCTTTGGTCGTTTTACGCTTTCCAAACCCTACCTTAACTTTTCAAAGCGTAACTACTGACGTACGTAAAAGCTACACGTACGTAAGTGTCTAAGCATACTGCACGATTTAAATGCTTCACCCCGCCTCCGAAGCGTAATTACGGGTGTCGTACGGATATCACGCCCCTTCGTTCATAGTTACGCTGTTGATCTTAGGTTGGTACGTACTGCCATGCACATGCGCAGTAAATACTAATGGGCGATTTTACGTCAGCGGCTAGCGTAAAATTGCTCGCATATGTAGATCTCGTCCAATGTTTATACAGTAATGTAGCACTCTGCTTGTTTATTAAATCTTCAAATTAGTTATTATAATTGAGACAAACACAAAAGTAGGGAAGTTGCATCCAATGAGGGTGATATTATTATAGCAAAATATAGTGTCGGGGAACTTTTCTGAGGAGAGGTGTGCGCACAATTAAGTCCACACTTTTTCTGTTTGGTTTATTTGTAGAAACATGCTACATTGGTCAGATACAGAAAAGTGCTTTGAAGAATAAATGTGTTCCAGTGATTTATCAGTTACGTGTTTTCTATCATGGAAAGAGTCATGAATGGTGTAGCTTGCTGCTGTTAGTGCTGATCCAGAGTAAGAGTCAGGTACAAGTGTATTTGCATGCTGGAAAAATACACACAACACAAATACTGCATCGCTTTATCATGACGTCATCATAATTAATATAGATCTAATGTAAGGAACATTATCTATTTATAGCATGCACTGGAGCGAGTTCATTTTTATTTCATTGGATCATTTATGTATTGTGTTAGGTAGAGGAAATAGGTGTCTGTTTGATTGCTCTATTACAGTACTTATTTTCTACTACCTTCTTATACTATGGCTATTCCAGTCACATGGAACATGCAGTGAGATTTGGGGTGTCACTCTGAGATCTTTCTAAAAAGGTGGTATTTAAATAACTAAAACATTTATGTGGGATTAAATAATGATACACAAGAGGTCTGCTAGCCAATCAGAAGATCACAGTTATTGACGTCAATAAACAAGTTCTAGTAAAGCTGGATATTTTCACCTATATATTCAGCCAGTGTATTCAGTTGGAAGCTTTTTGCTCCAGCAAATACATCACAATTTAGAAAACAAGGGGGCTGATCCAAAGCTGCCCTTGTGTCTGTTTTGTAGATCGAAGCGCAACCATAAGGAGCACTAGGCATGCTCAGAACAGGGAGCGAGCACAAAAAATTGGGCTGCCCATCCGTCTGTGACTGCATTCGACTACACTGCTAGTGGAACAACTCGTTCACGATATTTAAATGAGAAAAGAGGGTTTTTTTTTTCATTTTAATAGGCACAGTAGCAGAGAAAAATGTCTGCCCCTCCATGAAACGCTTACACCTGCTTAGGGGATGGAGTAAGTGGAAGACGCAAGTCATTTTTTATGTTAAAATTACTCTTGTGGTTTATATTTATTCAATTAATTAAATGTGTTTCATAAATTAACATTAATATATTTTTCCCTTTTAATGGTTCTTTAATTTAAATAAATGTATTTAATTTTTAATGCCAGCATTATACCGCTACTATGCTCTGGCATTAACGTACATGATCCACAAAGCATTTAAATGGGTTTTTAAATGCTGCAAATGCAAGCATTAAAAAACCCATTAAAATGTACTGGAAACTGACAGAGGCTGCTGCTGTGCAAGCCACAGCCTCATGCCAATACGGCTCCAACTACGGCATTTCCCAACCTCCTATCCAGAGTTGCTTGTTTCTGTGAAACTCTGGATAGGACGTATTGGGTCTGATTCAATTAGCCTCGCAACCGCGTATTTTGAGGTGTGAAGCTAATTCTGCAAAACTTTGTTTTCTGATTTTCATTCGCATCTCATAGAGATGCTTAAAAATCAGCTACCGTAATAGACGGGAAAATGGGCACTACGAACATTTTCCCATCTATTCGGTGCAAATTCTTAATTGAATCAGGCCCATAGGGAGTCTCTATGAGATGCGAATAAAAATCAGAAAAAAAATTCGCAGAATTAGCTTTGCACCACAAAATACGCGGTTGCGAGGCTAATTGAATCAGGCCCATAGTGTATCCAAATTGCGGATGCGTTCTAACTGATCAGCTCCAAGGTGTTTTGTAACACCAAAGTGTTTTACCAACACTTACACAGAAAAGAAAAAAAAACATTACCAAATGCTGTAGTGGATACTCTCGTGATACACTTCTTTCTAGAGATTGAAGTGCTTTGGTGAATATTAAGATATGCAGATCATCCAATATATTTGAGATGGAAAGTTTTAATATACGTGGACCTGATCCAGAGCTACGCTTCCGTCTTTTTTTCAGATGGAAGCGCAGCAAAAATGAGAACTGCGCATGCCCAGATCGGGAGCGTGCACAGAAAGACAGACGCAAGTGTACCCATCCGTCTGTGTTCGCATCTGACCTGCCTGCGCCTGTAGAAAGGATATTTAAATGAGAAAAGGGGTGTTTTTCTCATTTAAATACTCCGTGCGGTGCCGTCCGGTAGCTGCTTAACAAGCCCTGGGATGGTGTAAGTGTAAGGAGCAGCTCACCGAAGCTGCCCAAAAAAAACCAAAGTTAATTATTTTAAGAAAAAACAAAACAAAACACACAGTTCCCCCCCAAATAAAAAATCTAAATAAACCCTTTATCCCAAAACCCCCACACACCACAATGACTAAAAAAAATCCCGTCCCAACAGGGCATGCTGATGATTCTAGAACTACAATTACCAGCATGCCCACGGATGCCAGGGTATGCTGGCACTTAGAGAACCACAATAATAATTCTGACACTGTACAAAGGGTATAAATATGACCCAAGGACAGTGAAAATGTCATTAACGTCGGGATGTCCTGCTTGCAGGACATGGTTTGCGTCGTAGAAGCAAGTTTTTTTTATTTTTTTTTGCAAAAGACACCCCCCGCATTAAAAGCTGGCAATACTGGACGGCCATCAGAGCAGGTAAGTATGATTTTTATTTTTTATTTTTTTATGTACTTTGGACATATTTTTATATATTTTTGTGCCGGCATTAGAATTTCTTTTTTTTTAATGGGGACATGTAACAAGCGCTGTGGGCCCTGGCTGGCAGTGCATGTTGGCACTTGTGGTTCTCCAAGTGCCTGCATGCCCTGGCATCAATCTACAATCATCGGCATGCCCTGTCGGGACGGGGTTAATTTTTTTTTTTTTGCTCTGTGCGGGGGGGGGGGGGGGGCAGCGGAAGGGGTTAATTTTATTAGGTTGGGGGAAAAATACCCCTGCGGTCGGAGCAATTAAAGCTCCGACTGCTATTTATCCGCCTTGCACATCCGCTAAAACTCTGGATCAGGGCCCGTATCTCCAATTGCATGTTGCTGTATATAAAAAAAAAATGCCCTTCCGGTACTTTTTATCACCCTTCTAAGATAATAACAACATTTTATTCTTCTTAAATCTTATTGCACAAATCAAACTGAAGCTCATTGGCCTGCATAGATGTTTTTGTTTATGACAGATCTGTTGACCCACATATCCAATATGCACATGAAATGGTTGAAACTACAGAATAGCTAGTAAACAAAAGTCTCAGATAAAGTATATATCTTCTACGGTTTACAACATCAACAGACACTAAGCCCCCTGTGGTTTTCACATAAAAAAGCTGAAGTGTAACAATAAAATATATGTATCTTTAGTCATGTAACAAAGAGCAGAAGACTATAAACATGTCAAACAAAAGACTGGTAGTTAATATGAAGGTAATAACAATGAAATACATCACGCCCCTGTTCAATAAATCTAGAATAATTAAGTCTAATAATTATTAAAGTAATGATTCTGTGCACATGCTGCTAATCTCACATAAGGACAGTGCTGTGAGCCCCTATAAAATTCCATTTTGCGAGCATTACAGGCAAGCTGTGGCCTGCCTTCTTGTAGATGAGTATAAGTTCACAAACTGAGAAGTGGCTACCTCCTGGCCTTTATGTCATTCAGCTGAATAAAAAATGGACGATATATTATAAAAACCATTATTAAGGTTTCCTGGCAGCTTAGAGCAATTGCAGCTCTGAAACAGTTCAGGCTAAAGGTGAGAAAAGATAGTAGGTTATATGGTATCCACTGCAGTTATATTACAGAGCTTCTCTAATAACTGAGACTGTTTTTAAGGAGTGTTCTTGCAGGAAAAAAGATGCACAAGGTTGTCTAAAGTTAGAAATAAATGTTGTAAATGTTTAGAGAGAGTGGTCTTATTTTATATTATACCAATTTATTATTATTATTATTATTATTATTATTATTATATATTTAAAGGCATTTTGTATTTTTCTGTTATAAGCAATGCAATGGGCTGGATCCAGACTTAAGTAAGTGCTTGAAATTAGTTACTCCTGGGCTAAACCATGTTGATTGCAGGTGGAGCCAAGTTAGTTGTTTTCTTTGCATGCAGGGAATCTTTGAGATGCTTACTGCACACAGATACTGACCAGCTTTACTCTCACTAGACATAGGATTATATGCATTTGCATGTTTGCATATGCAAATACATAAAACACTATTTTTATAGCGTTATTGCATATTTTAGTACATTTTCATTGACAG
This sequence comes from Limnodynastes dumerilii, assembly GCA_011038615.1. NCBI lineage: Eukaryota > Metazoa > Chordata > Amphibia > Anura > Limnodynastidae > Limnodynastes > Limnodynastes dumerilii. The sequence continues at coordinate 407,605 of WWET01000671.1, read as the reverse complement.
TGCTTATTTCAGTAGTTAAATGCGTGTTGTATTACGTGGGAACGGTGGCGGGCCGCAGCCAGTGACGTGCGCCTCACACGCACTCGGCAAGCGCACTGAACCCGATCTGCTGGCTCGCACTAGGCGAAAGCGTTGACGGGAGTACGGCACTCATTTCTTAACGCAATTCAATTGTTTGTCATTCAGTTGCTCGCTGTGTTTGTTAACCTACGAAAATCTTATTTTTGTTGAAATAAGGCCGCCAGTGAAAAAAAATACCCAGACTTTAATGGAATTTTGGATAAAAAATTACCCAGACAATTTACGACTGATGGCACTGTGATTTTCTGCAAGGTTTGTGACAAGCGAATACCTTCATCAAAAAAATACCAGATCAATCAACATGTGAGTACTGCTTCCCATATATTGTGAAAATAAACGTTAATTCTAATAATAAATAGTATTTTGATTGTGCATATTTTGTGCATATTTCGCC
>WWET01000671.1:364868-382305 GCA_011038615.1 Limnodynastes dumerilii | reverse complement strand
AAAGTGCTGGGTTTTTAAAAAAAAAAAAAAAAAGAAAGAAAAAAAAAAGCCAGTGTTTTCAGCGCAGTCTGAACACACCAGGCTAACATTTTCAAAATTTTGCCCACTGCCTAAAAAGCTGGCTTTTTAGGCAGTGGCAATCTGAACGCGGTATTAGTTATCTCAGTAGTTTATGTATCCCTTGTTTTGTTTTTTTTTGCCCTTTCAATAAAATCAACACATAGGACCGTATTCAGAATGAAGAACGTCTGGTAATTTACGCACGCAAAATGCGTAAATGGGGTAATTTCTATTCAGTGCGCATATGAAGACCACGGAGTTACAAAGCATAATTGGAATGATGCGTAAGTAAATTCCGTACGACAAAAAATGCGTGCGAACATAAAAGGTCGTACGGATTATTAATAAGTAGGCGTCAGTTGGAATGCAAATAGCAAGAAATGGGCGTGGTAATGTAGTAGATGTGCGGTTGTATTTCCGTCACATATACGTGCGCTAACGATAAGGTTGCTTTCACAACACGGAAGTGTTCCGAAATTCGTTACTTTTGCAAAACGTACTTAATTTCTATTAACGTACGGATCTATTACGAACGCGCGGGAAAGCTTCATAAATCTGAATCCAGTCCATCATTTCTATCCTTAATTTAGGCTCCAACATATTATGCAGTGCTTTACAATCAAAGCATGTTATGAAGCTATTATTTAATATTTAAATTGCTTTTGTCCTGAATGTTCTGCCAATGGTTTACATGGCAATGAAGTTTCTTTTGTAAAGGGGTGGTCTTGCTCTTTAAACATGAACACACCCCCTTTGATGTAAATATAATTGTAATAATCTGCTATGGGGGGGGGGCCAAGAAGTTGTACTGGGGCCCAAAATTCCTGTTGGTGTCTCTGAATATAACCAGAATACAAGTGTACCAATATGCAGCTTGTGTGCAACTAGATTTGTAATTAAAGCCTCAGAAAATAAGAAATTCCTTCATATCTAATGCTCTCAAAAATGTTGGGCCTGATTCACAGATAAGAAAGAAATAAGTATGCGGATTTGCAAAACTAGGTACCTAAGTGACAAGTCAACTCCCATGACACTCCCCTTGGGCCAGATCCAGGCCTACGTGCAGTTTAAGTACAATCTCATAGCATATTTATGCGACCGTAAGTATTATGCACTCCCCCGGCCCGTCGGTCACACGTTATTAACTTGATTTACGAGTACCAAACCCTCCGAGGAAGGTACGTACGATCAGTTACAACGGTTAACATCTGCCGCGCGCATGCGCAGTGCATACAAAAAGTCAAAGTTAAGCAAGCGACAAACGTAAAAACGCACTCGTACGTAGCTCTGGATCTGGCCCTTTGTTCTTACGAATCTTTGCTGACTTACACCTCCATAGGGATACCTTAGTTCTCAGTGCGTATCTTTGTGCGGATTCTGCTAACGTACGTGTGGAGTTTGCTAACCCAACCCATTTTGCTCTATTTAAATGCCTATCCCCACCCATTTTTCTTAACTACCTACTTACAGAGTACTGATACGCCTCTTCTTATGTATCTCATTAGACACGTGCGTAACATCTGGATGGCGCAATTCTCAAAAAGTTGCCAAGATACGCATGCGGTCTGCGTATATTTAGCTGAGTTATTAAGTGTGAATCAGGGTCCATGAGATTACTCAACATTGTCATTTCTCAGGAACAGTGACAGAATCAAATATTAATCCACTTGTTTTGTCTCTCTCCAAGGTTCTCCCAGAGGCACTGATTCCAGTTTTACTCACACACGCAGGGACACTGGAAACATCATGAAGTGTGTTCCGATTCCCATCTATTACTGTAGCCAGTTAAACTTAAGATGTCCCTGCGGTATATATTCATCTTGAGGCTATCTCTACCTCTGTGGCAGTGTGGCTTTGCACACCACAAGGCTGAAATGAAAGAGTCAAAACTCAGCACAAGCTGTACACGAGAGTTTGGGTTCAGGATAGAACGTTGGGGTGTCATTTTGCTTAGAACTCTAATATACAACTTTGTTTGCATGCTATTGCATATTAGTCCCCAGTGTGTAGGTGTCATAAACCTCTTCCATAGATCCAAATGATGCTTGTGAAGAGGTTCATGGATGTGGATAAGTGGAAACTTCAAAGGGAAAAGTTACTAAGCAACAATAATGTTAAAGATGACCACATTTAAAACCTTGCCATGCCAGTATAAGGACCAATTACCCACTACATTTTTTACACAACAGAATAAAGACAGGGAAGCAGAGGTTTCAATATCTTTAAAATATTTTGCCCTAAGACTTTTGTTACATCTACAACCAAATACCTGATTAACTGCTACAGGGTTCCACAAAACTGACCTAGTTTTCTGGAATCCATCCTTAGTAAAATGTCAACATAAACCCCTTTGCTGTAGTTGTCAATTTAGCCGAAGACAACAACAAGGCAGGAAACGGCACTAAATATTATAAATCTGCCGTCAGCAGCTGCTTACGAATTGACCAGTGCTAGGAAATCGGAGGTGAATATCACTTAAATGTCATTCCCTGCTGTTCGGCAGCAGCATCAGAAAGGCTGCACCTTCAGTATCATTTTGTACAGTAAGTGGAAGGATCCCATAGAGCAGCTGGCTGAGTCTTAGGAATCAGTGGTATACAAGCAGGTTTCATTCATTTGCCAACAAAAAGTTCACAACATTTAATGGAACTTAAGCCTATCAAATCAGGAGCTTTTATAATGAAGGTGTCATTAGTTTCACAAACACCATACTACTGCTTTTATAATGAAGGTGTCATAGTTTCACAAACACCATACTACTGTTTGCTTTAGTTTGCTTTTAATTAACAATATCTAAAATAAGCATATTGATTGCCACAGTAACAACAATAAACAATTTGGGACAGATTTACTAAGCTGCAGGTTTGAAAAAGTGGAGGTGTTGCCCATAGCAACCAATCAGAGTCTAGCTGGCATTCTCTAGTATGTAACAAGAAAGTGAGAGCTAGAATCTGATTGGTTGCTATAGGCAACATCTTCACTTTTCCAAACCCGCAGCTCAGTAAATCTGGCCCTTTGTGTGTGATTGCATATGTATGCAGGGGCAACACACAAAAGAAAATGGGGATCAATGCAATGAAATTGGCATCGGTTTATAACATATTTAAGTTGAATATTTGTATTTATCTATCTTTCAGATATTATATTAATTGGTAGTTTAAAATTAATTATACTTATTTATGAAATGTATAAATGTATAGTTCTAGTACAAAAAATAAAACTGGGGTTGGCAAACTCCAGAATCACTGACGAAAATGAACATAGGTTTGGGAGTCCTTGTATATCTACAGTCACTGCCTTATAGAAGTCTGGTGTTTAGCCCCCTGAAAATTTTCGCTCCTACACCCCTGTATGTATGTATAATATTCTGTCAATAAATATCTTTTCTGTACCAAGAAGTGGCAGTCTAACCTTTGGAAATAAGGATTTGCCTGTTTATTTACAGAGAAATTTCTGTAAAATCAAGCCAAATCAAACTCAATCAAGGAATTATCCTGTTATTTGTGACAATAAAAATATGTGTCTTTCGTTTACTTTTAAGAAAAAGTTTTAACTGTTAGAATCTAAGCATCATATATTGGGGGTATTCCATGTGTGTGTAAGTTGTTTGTCCAGGTTTGTATGTTAATGCTAATATTTTGCCTTTTCAGTGTTTTTTTTAGTTATTTGCTTTACAAATGGTATTTGCAATATATCAATTTACCCACTGAGTATAGGAGTTGTGAGTATAGCAGTATGTTAGATTTGCTATACAGATGCAGCTTTGTGTCTGCTTATCTATATCAGTGAAATGAGGGTAGGATTGGCATTTCAAAAAATTGAAGGTTGGTGTTGTGAGGTGCTGCAGAGATTTGGTACTATGCTGAGGCCTTTATTTAACAGCTAATAAATAGGTGTCAGTGTTTAGTATTTGTGATGAAACGTGTGGGCTAATTAATGCTGCACAGGCAACATCACAGAAACACCACAGCAAAAGAAATGTAATTAAAAAACAAGATGAATAAATATGGCAGGTCAAGTCAAGGCAGTCTGATGTGCTTTAACTGTCTCATTTAAAACCATAATAAGGTCTGGTTAATGTTTATAATTGCATTTGCAAAACAAATGCTGGATGAACAGAACACACAAATAAAATGCTCACTTGTTAAAAAAAAAAATTTCTTGAACCACTATATACAAATATGAGAACTATGGAAAAGATACAAAAGTGTATTGTGCGGATTCATTCACAGTTAACATCTGTATTGTAACCTTGTTTATATGTACTAATGCAATTATACCAACAATACCATTGAGAGACTTTATTTTAAAATATTATTAAAATCATATGCCTTTAAAACTTGACAAGCTGGGTACACACTACATAAAATTTCATCAGATGTGATATATATAACTATTTTCCCAATGACTGAAAGCTGATGAGCATGCTGATTCATGTGTACACACACATGATTTATTTTCTACTCTCTTTACCATCTGCTCATCTGACATTGTTCCACATTTTACTGTTACAATTAATGTTATATAATCAAATCAAACAATGTGATGTGCTTTGGAACGATAAAACATGATCGTGGCAGCATACACGCTAATACGATATTGTACCAACCAGTCGTTAGTCCTGTGATCTGCACGATAAAAGGATGAAAACACTGCAGTGTGTACCTGGCTTTACATTGGATCTGTTGCAGTTGGCTGCTTATGTTTCCAGATGCAGACTACTTGGAACATATCAGTATCAATGACATCCTATCAAAACTGAAAACTTAAAGCTATTAGCCCAAGAGATAAAATCAACACAAAATATTGGTGTATATATTGGTAAATATATGTTCTTTGAGAAATATAAAAGCATTGTAGTAATAGTATTACATGTTTTAAACCATAATACATTTCAGATCAATATTATAAAGCTATTTAATTAAATACCATACCAATGAATTGGTGATTTGTTTGGAATATTTAGTATGACCTTCTGCATTTCCTGGCTGAGATTAGTAGTATAGAGAACCTGCCAAATTGCCAAACATGCCGATGCTCACTTAGCTTGTCCAGCTACAAAAACACAGATGGTTCTATAAGCAAGCTGAATGCCAGCTAACAAGCATGCATGCACACAAAAAGATAATAGAGTATATTATAATATAGCCAGGCCTGCTTTATGGCAGGACAAATAAACATTTACTTATTGTACAACTCTATTATATAGTTATTCAGTGCTGTTAGATCGGACTATGAATCACACATGTCCAGTGCAACAAATTATGTTATAGTTATAGATGTCAGTTTGGGAAGTGATCATGAAAGCATATATGCTGATAATGGCTTACATATACACTATTATTATTGACGTTTACATAGGCCCAACTGGGCTTTACTGAGATTAAGTTATTAATAGTCATTTCCCCATTGGAGATTATAGCCTAAATTCCTTAACACATGTGCACCTATGGATTAATTGCACACATATGGAATAGAATAGTGTGACTATGAGGTCTATGTAACATTAGTGGCCAGTGTATTGAACTACATAGTAGCCAGGATCACTTGTAACAGCAGCAATCCTGACATAGGTAGCTTATGTTGTTAATAATATTTACTTGTCCCATGTAATTCTCTGCACACTTTTCTATGGACATCTCAATCTTCAGTCTTCTCTTCTGTGTATGTACAGTGAAGTTACAGTACACGCATGCACAGAAAAGATATAATTGCAGTTGGAAATGTCCATAGGTAAGAATTACACTGATTACAAAAGACAGGTTAAGTGCTATAGGTGTAATTGTATTGTATACACTACTTATTTGCAATTCTGCTGCAGAGAGAGAATAAAGAAAGCAGCTTATCTCTTTGTATTTGCTTCTCTCTACTTATTATATAGACCCACATAAATCAAATTTTTTATCCATCCAAAATGAGGAAAAAAACATAGATAGTGATTTTTCAGAAGTCCCTGTGTCCTTATGACACTTTTAGAAGGTAGACCAGAGACTTATCACACTCTGCAATGCTTAAGGAGCACTCTAGAAATAACCACTAGGAGCCTATAGGAGGAACACAGTTTCGGGCCAGTCTGCAATGTGGGCTGGAAAAATTACACATTACAAGCCCCTGGCTACATTAATAGATAATTGTGCAAACCCCCACATAACAGTTTAGATTAGGAAAGATAAACTATATGCAATAACAACAGTAGCAGTAACATCCATTAAATGTGCAATTCCCCGCCCACAAAAGCATGTGTCTAGCATTACAGGAATGTATGACAGGAGGCAGAGGAGAGAAAACGGTGCCTTGGCTCCTGTTTTAACCCCTTAACTTCCATGATCTACTTTTAAAGTAATCGTTTACTTAAATACGCACGTCAATTTACCTATTCATTCCCAGGACCTTCTCCTTCATTGTCCTTTACGTTACTGTAACCAATGACTTTAATCCCATTTTCTTGTGCATCCTTTCATTTAACCCCTTACTGTCACAGCTGCCACCAGGGCAAAGAGCTAGTCCAAATATCCACCTTTACCAACAGCTCAACTCCTTCACTACCTTCCAGGATCCAATTGTCAAAGTCGTTCTGACTTGGAGTTGGAATAAAACTAGTCTCTGACCTGACAACCAATGACAGACCTTAGTAGTGCGTTTGTAAACTTTGCTAACACTAGAAACTTGTAAATCACATATTTCAACAGAATAATTCTCATGTCACATTACAAACTACCCCAAAGTAAAATGTGCTCCTACCTGACGGAGATCGTATATGGTGGTGGTGGTGGTGGTCATTGGTTGTTGGACTGTTTACTCTCCTTCTTGCCCCTAATGGAGGGCTGTAGGGTTGCCTTGTTCCCTCTGGGGGGCTGTTATCATTCCTGTCCATAGCTGGACCCCGTAGAGCATTAGAAAAGAGATGAGGAATAGGCGCTGGGCTCTGGAGCTGGTGGTGGAAGTGAGCTACCCCAGGCATGCCATGCAACTGCTGTTGCTGCTGTTGGTTCATCATGAATCCAGACCTAGATCTGGATCTAGTCCTTGGGGGCTCCAGGAAAGCTGGGAATGGGAAGGAAGGAGCAATAGGAGGTGGCAGGGATGAGGGGGGAGAGGAAGCCGAGGAGAAGGAGGAAAGGGAAGAGAAAGACGGGGTGACCTGCAGAAGAGGAGGGTATTGGTGGGAGGAGGCAAGCAAGCAATCTGCTGCTGCTGAGCCCAGCTTCTCTGCTGGTGGCCGCTGCAGCCTCGGCCCCTGCTACAGCCTGGCAGATCGGGAAAGGCAACAGCCCACCTCCTCCTCTTCCACCACCACCCCCGCTGTCACCGCCTCCCACTGGCTGCTGCTGATGCTTGGGGTCCCGTAGCCTGTCTACTTGGAGTCCGGAGGAGTGGGCTGGACTGAGCCGGAGGCTATTGGCATCACCTCAGAAGTGACAGAATTCCAGCTGACAGATAAAAAAAAAACCTTATATATACAGATCACAAATACCCCATTAAAATAACTAACAACATGTAATGCAATGTTGTAGTCATCTCCTTTTAATTTATGACTTGCATAGCAAGTGGAATTCTTGTCTATCAAATATATTGGCACAGTCTGATCCAAAAATAAATAAATCCTTTTTTGTAACAGAGAATTGTCAATCCACACGCACCAATGCAATTCTATAGGAACACTAGGGAAGAGTGCAAGAGCAGAATCTTCCCTGGAACAGTTGACAGAGAGAAATCCAAAGTGCATTCAATAAAGTCTTAGGATCCCTATATTATCCAGATGGAATGTATGTAGGTGTAGCTTTATGTAGCCTTATTCTCCAACAACTGTTGCCATGAACCCAGCAGCTTGGCTCTTTCCAAAATTCACAAGGCAGGGAAAGGAATGACTACATCCAGCACAATATCCCCCTAACCCCCCTTTCCTCTGGCTGGAAAGGAGAATGGTTAGTGGAAGAGATGAGATGAAAAGAAATAAGGACGACAGGATAAGAATCCGCCTCTTAACCCGTTTTATTCCTCTATAGAGGCAGATTCCATAGAAATCACCCCATTAAAGACAATAAAAAAGGACAACACTCGGTCAAGAGTCATCTTTTGTTTTATGTTTACGTTTAAGGTCTTCACTGACGTGTGGCAATGTATTCAGTATAAAACTCTCCTTATCTTCCCTTTGTATCCTACTAGGAATCCCTGCTGAGGAATCCCCGCTCTCTGGGACTGTTTCCCTGGGAGTTTTTCTCTTTATGACGTCACAGACGCTGGAGAAATGGAAGAAGCAACGTTGTGCTTACTGTGTTGTGTCTGACTCTGCCTATCTGCTCAGGCTAAACTCCACTTCCGTGCCAGCCACAAGATCAGCTGTATACGCTCCTATGTGATCCTGATCCCTCATTTATTTATTGTCATATCCTCATATGCTTTATTGCAAAGTTTATTAAGGCAAATGACTGTGGGAGGTCCCCTTCTTTCATGCCATGGTAACGACATAAAAGCACATTTAGATTTGTTTTAACTTGACAGCATTATGCCTAACAAAAGACTGTATACAATAAATAATACAGTATACATAAATGTATATCATTGTTCTGATTAGAGCAAATGTAAATGTATTATTATTATGGGAGAGTGAAAAGGTTACATTAGGGACGCAAGATGTTAAACGCTTGGCATAGTGTTATGGAAGCTGGAAGGGAAACTGTTAAACTAAGAAGGAGGTGACAGCAGAGTGGGGTAGGAGGGGCGCTTGCACAGGATGACAACAGGAAGGCAAAGGGTTAAGAAAGACAATGCTAAACTCTCTCCTCGTTCGTTCTTGGGCAATGATGCTTATGGCATCGTTCAATATATTTCTTATGAACAGGGCAAAGTGACACCTGGCACAACTTTTACAGCGCAGCAGTAGCAACAGCAGCAATAACAGCGCAGGCCACCCCCTACTGACTACAGTAAACAGCTCTGATTCTCCTCCCTCTCCTAACCCACTCTGGCTCTGAGGACTAAATGGTGCTGGATCTGCTCCATATACCACGAAGCAGCTTCTGGGAACGCACAGAGGCTGAGACTGGAGAGGAGCAGGACGACAGACAATTCAGCATATTGACAGTTCTTATACTATGTGGCAAAGCAATTTAGTGCTTGCTGCACCAGTATACACTAACCAGCTGTATAAGAAGCAGACCTGACAATTGCTTTGAATCTCGCTCATGCATTCTTTCTGTGTCTGTGCTTCTATGCTACACCATTTTCGTAATAAATAAAACCACTGTCGGCCAACTATATTTGTTAACCTTTCAAGCATGTTAAGATTTATCGGATTAACTAATGATAAACTATATATTTTAAATGAAAAACTTATTTTTGTAGGACATGGACACTAAAAAATAATGTAATAAATATATACATTTTCTTTCACACAGGTTTTAATTAAACTATATTTGCGTAACAAAGAAAACAAATGGGGGATATCCTATAATCAAGCGCTAGGAGGATCAGCAGTAGGAAGTGCCAAAATATACATATAAAACCATCACATCAATCCACTAGGTTACCTAGGAAATGATATACCTATCCCCTCTCAGGGATAGATAAAAAGGGGAGAAAGGTGATAAAAAATAACATTTATTAGACCATATATAAATTAAACACCATTCTAAAAGAAGGACCCAAAGTTCATACCAGGGATGAGATGTATAACAGGGTCCAAGGAAAAACGTCCAGGTGTTAAAAAGCCCGGGAAGACGTTTTAGTAGGGGGACACTCTGATCACCTGGACAGAACACCAAATAACCTCTTTCACTGGCCGACTGACGCGTTTCAGGCTCACGCTGAGCCCTTTCTCAAAGTCCACACTTTGAGAAAGGGATCAGCATGAGCCTGAAAGCGTCAGTCGGCCAGTGAAAGAGGTTATCCGATTATCCTCACTTTGAGACTTTGAGAAAGGGCTCAGCGTGAGCCTGAAACGCGTCAGTCGGCCAGTAAAAGAGGTTATTTGGTGTTCTGTCCAGGTGATCAGAGTGTCCACCTGCTAAAACGTCTTCCCGGGCTTTTTAACACCTGGACGTTTTTCCTTGGACCCTGTTATACATCTCATCCCTGGTATGAATTTTGGATCTTCCTTTTAGAATGGTGTTTAATTTATATATGGTCTAATAAATGTTATTTTTTATCACCTTTCTCCCCTTTTTATCTATCCCTGAGAGGGGATAGGTATATAATTTCCTAGGTAACCTAGTGGATTGATGTGATGGTTTTATATGTATGTTTTGGAACTAACTACTGCTGATTCTCCTAGCGCTTGATTATAGGATATCCCCCATTTGTTTTCTTGGTTCATATATATTTTGGGGATTGGGACTGCCCCAGGGTATATCCTTCAGCGGCTGGAGGCGCTGATTTCTGTTCCACCGTCCCTGTTTACATATATTTGCGTAACAACTTGAGAGATAATGAAACTACAAAGAAGTTAGCTGCTTTTTGATTCTTCCTGCAATTACTACAACCCTGAATTTCTGAATCATTGGGGTCAGAGCCAGTGGCGTAAGTTCTGGCTTGGCGCCCAGAGGCAAACTTTTGGTGCCCTATCCCCCCCCCCAGACAAAATTACGCCATGACCAGTGGCGTAAGTACATCCATGGTGCACAGAGACAAGGGGGCAGGAGGCGGCACTGGCGTGATGTTGTGCAGTGCATTCCTGGGAAAAGGAAAGTCAAATCCTTTTAATGGAGCGCACAGCCAGTGATAGCTATATTACTGGCATGGAACCATTACCGGAGTCTTCAAAAGGTAAGTGCAGGGCAGAGGAGGACAATGGAAGTGCCCTGAGCTCAGCGCTTCCATTGCCTCCGGTACTTCCGCCACTGGTCACGACATGATGACATCATGTCCGTCAGTTTATGTGAGGGAGCAGACTCAGCAGAGAGGAGAGGTCTGTAAGTAACCTCCCTCTGCTTAAGCCCAGCTTCCCAGTCCTCTGTGGAGGACACAGAGTTTCACCCTGGGGACACTGGATACAAGACTGCCGGAGAGGACAATGGAGAAGTTCCCACCTCCAGGCTAGTGCCCAGAGCTCAGCGCTTCCATTGTTTTTAGTCTAAATATAGCCCCCATTTGTATGTCTTAGCCATCATTGTAGTCCCCACTTGTATGCCCCAGCCATCATTGTAACCCCCATTTATATGCCCCATCGATAATTGCAGCCCCCACTTGCATGCCCCAACCTTAATTGTGTCCCCATTTGTTAGCCCCAGCCATCATTGTAGCCCCCACTTGCATGCCTCAGCCTTAATTGTAGCCTCCATTTGAATGCCCCAGCCACCATTGTTACCCCCACTTGCATTCCCCAGCCATTATTGTAGCCCCCAATGGTATGCCCCAGCCATCACTGTAGCCTCCACTTGTCTGTCCCAGTCATCACTGGAGCCTTTATGTTTTCTGTCACTTACCTTGTTTCAACTGGCGGGTCACAGGATCTCTTCTTGCTCTTCTTTCCTCCGTGGCTCTCCGCTCACTGAACCACACTGGCGCGACCTTGGGGTCACACCAGCATCACTCAGTGTCCTCCAATACTGACAGTACCTGGCTGGTTGTTGATAATGCACTGAGCCAGCCAGCCAATGTCTCTCTCCTCTGCCAGTGGGGGTGACAGAGTGGAGGCTCCATCACCCCCTTTCAAGAATAATGCCTGGCCGTACCCCCCTGTGAGGCCACTGTATCAGATATATCAATATAGAAAGTCTGTTAGTCAGTGATGAACAGCCTATGCCTGCCAGTCAATGCTAGCATCAGTGGAAGCACTTTCTCAGCATCTGAAGCTGTTTTTCACAGACAGACTGGCAGTGAATATCAGCCTATGCTTGCCAGCCATGCTTGCCTATATTAATAATAATAATAATAATAATAATAATAATATAATAATAATACAACTTCATTTATCTCTAATCGATAAAATGTAATACTTTATTTGAATATTGCTTAAAAACAATTGGCTGGATCCAGATTTAAGAAGGTGCTTGAAAAGAAGAGAGGAAAGTTACACCTGGGCAAATCCATGCTGATTTCAGGGGGAGCCAAGTTAATTGTATTCTTTGCATGCAGGGATATATCTTTGAATTGTTTATTGCACAAAGATACTAACCAGCTTTACTATCACACTGTTATTTACACTTGCGATCACCTCTCAACTCTAATACTGTTTGTAACAGATGAAATATGACTCCCCTGCAATCAACATGGTTTAGCCCAGGAGTCACTCTCCTCTCTTAATTTCAAGCTCCTTCTTAAGTCTGGATCCAGCCCAAAAGCACTAAATAATCAAAATCATCAACTACGTGATCACACATACAAGACAGTATATATAAAACCAAGCCCATATCAGAACAAAGATTGTCTATACAGTGAAAGAAAAGCAGGGAGCTCCTAATCAAGGTGTGCTTCACACTTTTTTCTCAAGCTTCAGCAGTGTTCCCCTAGACCAATGCCAGATTAGGCGTTTGCCTATATGGCCTATGCCTAGGGCCGACTCTGGTTTTGGTTGTAATTCTTATGACAGCTTTAATCCTTTGTGTGTTTCCCAACCATCACAGTTTTTGGTCTTAGTGCAGTTGCATGCCGGCTACAGGTGCTCATAGCTATTCTAAGAAAAAGAGAGAGGGTTATGCGGCTGCCTAACATTGGAATATTGAAGTTAATATTGTATGCTTGGTTTCTATTGGAATAACTTTATTAAATTTCATTAGGTGTAGATAGGTCTATTTATAGTGCTTGCTTTAGTGTGTACCATAATGAAAATATCCTTTTCTCTCCGACCTCCAATCCCTTATATCATGCCTTGCTATCTGCAGTCTCGCCTTCATTTTCTATCCAGCCTATCCCCACCCTGATATTTTCTCAAACTCCCCCATCTTTGTTTCCTCGTGCCCCTCCCCAACCTGGTCTTCTCAACTCTTTATAGTCCTCCTCCTAACCATGTTATTTTTTCTAACACCACCTTCCTTGTTGTCACCAGCTCTCCACTTATTCTCTGCAGCTCTCCGCATGTCTTATTTATCTTCTTTATACTTTTCGCACACATCCCGTTGTTCTCTCTAGCTCCTTCTTTGTGTTTCATTTATTCATTCAAAGCTCTTGTTCTTTATACCTGTTGTCCTCCCCAGGTCTGATAAAAATAACTACAGTACAAGATGCTACCGTAATTTAATTCTCCTTGAAATAAAAGGAAGGAGAGCTTGCAATATTATGGTGCCATTGTTTAATGTGACAAAGTATGTGTAAATAACTTTATCTCTATATTTTTCTCTGTATTGCCCTGATGCATATGGATATGTGTATATCATTTTTTATGTATGTCTTTGCATCTGTTTCCTGCCACAGTCCAAAAACTTACACAAGTGTGTGTTTGTGTGTTAGAGGATGTGCATTAATTTACAAGTCAGTGTATTTCATAGCTCTCCCACTCACTCATATATATATATATAAACCAGAACACATAACTAAAAAGGCATTTAATATACTGCATTCTTTTCTGTACCTACTGATACCAACAGTCTGTGATATTGGGCCCGATTCAGACTTAAGAAGGCTTTAGGTTCCTAATTTTACTCAAATAGCATGCCAACTCCCCTGACACGCCCTTGGCTTTCAGCTTCTTAAGCTGGCCATACACTAGTGATTATCGACCCGATTTTGCAATTATTGTGTTATCGGGTAAATTATTATACAAGGTGCATGGTAACGACTTTTTCGCCGATCATCCAATAATCATTCCAAGAACCCGCTTTGAACGCTTATTTGACATGTTTGATTTAAACCAAAGCAGAAGATAAAATGTAAAATCGCTCAGTGTATGAGCATTTTACGATAATCGGAAAATTGTCGCAGATATATTCCTAGTCCTTAAGACCGCATATACGCAATCTACATAACGAAACGATACGTAGATTACATAAAATAGTTTCTACACATGCGTAGTAGCTACTATCGGGAAATTAAGGACGTATGTGCAGTACGTCCGGGGTTGTGAATCCGGGCCAAAATGTGGCACCAGAAAAAAATCTGTAAGAGGCCACATGTGGGTTGAATCAACTATATGCTGGAAGGAATAAATGTGATAATAATAGAATAAATAACCTTAATAAAAGGAGTGATAATATATAATGTGGTAGGTTATGTAGAAGCCAATTAAATACAAGCACAGGTGTTATATAGAGTCACAATTAAATACAACATATACTGAGTAGTATTTCATAATAAATTTATAGTGATCACAATGCAATACAGCATCCTTGTGACCACCGCCAAATACAGAGAGCATCCTAGTGACCATAACTAAATAAAGACAGCATCCTAGTGACCACCAGCTAATACAGTGAACATCCCAGTGACCACCGCCAAATTCAGAGAGCATCCTAGTGACCAGCACCCACTAGTCAACATCCTAGAAAGAAAAAAAAGGGCCTGCTGGTGGCCTCCAAAGGTTATCTGCCTACTGGGAAAATTCTGTGTAAGTCCTAAGGCCAATCTGCCCCTGCTGGAATGTTATGAGGTGTGTAAATGATCTTGGGTTTAATTCATTTGTTTTTGGCCCTTCAGGAGTTGACCAAACCCTTGTTTTTAACTCTACTGATTTACTGAGATAGGAACATATCAGTTGCGCACTTGATGAGAATGATGAAGCATAAATAAACATAGGCAATAGCAAGAGGAAGGGAGCTCGAGTTGACCTGAAATACTCTGGGTCATTAGTTATGTTCGATCAGTGTCCCAGGGCCAACTGTCTTGTGTGGGCAACAGCAGTTTAGCAGTTCTGGTGTTACAATTTGTCAAGATTTTGGGCTCTATTTACTTACCTTGTTCGTTCCCTGTGAAGGAAGCTGCATCAGGCTCGCTTATCATCGCAGCGAGCCTGGCAGCTTCCTTCACATTATTTACTAATGCTCACCCCTCTTCTGAGGTCCCGCGATGAGCTGCGAGTAGGTTCTGTGATCCTCCTCCGTGCGATCCCTGAATGAAGTACTGCACATGCGCAGTGCCTCTCAATCAGGACTTAGAAAAATGTCAATGCCGAATTGAGAAACACTGCTCATGCGCAGGACATGAGAAACACTGCACATGCTCAGGACATGAGAAACACTGCACATGCTCAGGACATGAGAAACACTGCACATGCTCAGGACATGAGAAACACTGCACATGCTCAGGACATGAGAAACACTGCACATGCTCAGGACATGAGAAACACTGCACATGCTCAGGACATGAGAAACACTGCACATGCTCAGGACATGAGAAACACTGCACATGCTCAGGACATGAGAAACACTGCACATGCTCAGGACATGAGAAACACTGCACATGCTCAGGACATGAGAAACACTGCACATGCTCAGGACATGAGAAACACTGCACATGCTCAGGACATGAGAAACACTGCACATGCTCAGGACATGAGAAACACTGCACATGCTCAGGACATGAGAAACACTGCACATGCTCAGGACATGAGAAACACTGCACATGCTCAGGACATGAGAAACACTGCACATGCTCAGGACATGAGAAACACTGCACATGCTCAGGACATGAGAAACACTGCACATGCTCAGGACATGAGAAACACTGCACATGCTCAGGACATGAGAAACACTGCACATGCTCAGGACATGAGAAACACTGCACATGCTCAGGACATGAGAAACACTGCACATGCTCAGGACATGAGAAACACTGCACATGCTCAGGACATGAGAAACACTGCACATGCTCAGGACATGAGAAACACTGCACATGCTCAGGACATGAGAAACACTGCACATGCTCAGGACATGAGAAACACTGCACATGCTCAGGACATGAGAAACACCGCACATGCTCAGGACATGAGAAACACAGCACATGCTCAGGACATGAGAAACACAGCACATGCTCAGGACATGAGAAACACAGCACATGCTCAGGACATGAGAAACACAGCACACCCATACGCTCGCACAGGAGCGTATGGCCGCCTAGTCCGCCCTCCCACCCTCATTTAACTAGTTCTACCCCGCCCACCTACACTAACCTGTATGTAGGGACGCTGGGGGACGTCCCCTCCAGTGTCCCTACGGTGCTGCTACGGACGCCCGATCCAGGATCGGGCGTTGCCGTAGCAACGCCGGGCAACTTCTGCCTGGCGCATGCGCAGATCGGCTGCAAAGCCGATCTTACACTTACGCCCGCCGTCCGAGCGACGGCGGGCGTTATTCAGGATCAGGCACAGTAAGTCAGAAGTCATTTCCTCACACTGCTCATAAAGGTGGAGCTCCACAATGTATTTCTCCTGGGATGTACCATATATGTATGACTATGAACTGTTCAAAATGGTAGCAACAACAACTTCATACTAGACTTGAACATTCTGGTGGTTAGTTTCAGAAACAAATTTGGAATTTACCCCTGAGAATTATGTGTTTTGTAAAAATACTGTATAACTAAAATCATTCAATTATTTTATGATTGGTAAAAATTCTTAAAACATAGTAAAATAATAGTAATAAACTGTATAGTAGTTTTGAAAAGGAACCTCTAAATGGCTTTTTGTGTTATTTCACATTTGTGCCTAATGCACTGAATTATATGTTATGTAATGAGCCATATTACATTATATTGTATAAAGAAATGTAGCAGTTTTGTTTTGTGAATGAAATTGTGAAGAGTGACTTTGAGGTGATAAATACCTAAGATGACTGCCAATTCCCTTTCACCAGAACAATCTGACAACATGACAGTCTAGACAAGTGACATTTCACAGGATTTTCCAGCTATACTGAATTTACATCACTCACCTTTTGCATCCTTACATACTTCAGTGAAATCTCACATTAAGTGCATGCTACAAAAATGTTAACATTCATTTAAATAATATCATTATATATTAAGATTATTACAATGTTTTTCATACGCTCATACAGCTTTGCTCATAACTCCAAAAGCAGCGGCGGCTGGGAGCCAGACTTCCTTGTGGGTTAGGTGAGGCCACACCCCTGCCTTAAAACTTACACTGAGTCATCATGTTAAATGAGGACGCATCAGAAGTCTGGTTAGTACAGAGGGCGATTAGCACACCCTCACTACACTATTTACATATCTACCCCCTTCCACCATATTCCATTCAATCCAAGCTGACTGTTTGGATCCAGAGTATCTAGAGCAGTGCTGGCTAAAGTGTGACACTACAGGTGTTGTGAAACTACGAGTCCCAGCATGCCTTAACTGCAAAAGCATAGCAGATACCTGACAAAGCATGATGGGAATTGTATTTTCTTAACACCTGGAGTGTCACAGGTTAACCAGCACTGCTCTAGATACTCTAGTGCTAGTGTACAGTGCGCATATGCACAGGCAAAAAGCGGACGTCTTC
>WWET01000671.1:354046-364840 GCA_011038615.1 Limnodynastes dumerilii | reverse complement strand
CGATCCCAGTGATCAGATAACACCCCTTTTTGGAAGTCTGGATTCAGTCCATAGATCCTGAAGGTAAGAGCGTCCTAACGTATACCAGTTGAACACCTAGGAGACCACAGTGATCATGGTTATAGTTACAGCATAGCAATGCACGTTCATGCTTAAATTTAGTGACCAGAGAGAGAAGAATTTGGCTTGAGTAGAGCAGCTTAAGATCAATTGTAGTAGATTGTGCTAACATGTCATGTATAGATTGATAATAATTTAGGATCATATTCACAGATCCGTTTTTGCGTGGGATTGCATGTGTTTTTTTAGGAGCGGATTAACCGTGCATGTGTAGTAACTTTTTCCACGCACATTACTTAGTATATACGCACGTAAGTACTTAGGCACGGACTTGTGAAACGCACTTAGGGACATACATATGGAGGGGCGTGGTTTTTAGAAGTTACATGAAAGTGGGTTAGATGGGCATTTGAGGGCGCGGTTAGATAAATACGCACGTACGTAAGTAACATACGCATGTAAGTACACACGTAGAGTTAAGGGTGCCCTATGGAGGCGAAAGTCACCGAAAACCCGTCCGGCCGAGGGGAGTGTCATGGGTGTTGTCTTGCATGAGTAAAAACCAGTACGTAGTAAATACGGATCTGTAATTACTGAGTAGAGGGTATCCTATGTTTTTTGTGTATACAGTTTGGTCACAACCCTCTTGCACCCCAGAGTTTACTTCTTTATTTATTGTCATGTCTATGTATATTTCTTTATTTTATGACCTTTTCCATGCAAATTGAAAGTGTAACAAACACTTAATCCATTCACCTGATCAATGTTACAAAAATGGATCCAAGCATCTTACTCTAAGACAACAGAGCAACATTGTTATCCTGTTATTGTAGCACTAGAAATTCAACCAGTTTCAGTATAACTGGGAAGAGGCTTTAATCGATCTTGCTGCATATCGATTACACTTGACTAGCTGCTTTCTGTGTTTTGGGCTTCATCCATCATCATGCTTGATGGCTTGGGTGGGAGAGAATCTGCTGGCCATAGGGATGACTTAATGGGGGAGGGTGGATATACAGAGATGAGCCTGTAACTTGGCTGATAAATTATTTACAAAAGATACTGCTGCTTCTTAATCTTCCAAGAGCAGAGAATTAATAGAGAGGGCTGGTCCTTGAGTTTGGTTTTTTTTCAGACTCTTGGGATCTCATCTGCCTAAATTTTCTACATTTCACTGCTTCTTTAAAGACAATTAATGCTGATCTCATTTACACTGCACACATTGCATTTCTGCTGTCTCAGAATCTTTTGTACTCATGTAAGATATTGTCGCACACTAAAAAGGGAGCAAATTTCTTTTGCTGAACATGATTCTATATAGTAAATAATAATGTACTAGCCATGGTATTTCTGGAGAATTGATGAATACGTCAGTAATATTTTATTGTGTTTTATGCTTTTTATAGCAGGCCTCTATTTGTCTGCTTTCAAGGATCTGTCATCTACTGTGCTGAAAGTATTGACATGTAAAATGTTAACTGTAAATGTATGGTTTTTGTGATTGGTATATATAATGTTAAAATAGCACTGAAGGTGTATGTAATGTTTTAATTTTATTCAATAACTGATTTAAAAGCAGTGATGGCAATTTTAAAGCAAGTGACAGCAGGGACATTATATTCTATATTAGTTTATTTCTATAAAAGGTCAGCACTTTGTCAAGTTATTTTTTTTCCCTGCTACTCCTTCAGCATCTTCTAATCCTGAAATGAAAATGCTCAGCTTGTTCCCTTCTTTTTTTCCCCCCTCTCTATCTTAGATGACACTTTTTGAGAAAAGGCTTATTCATCTACAACAGACCTAATAGACACATGCAGTTATCAACCAACTAACTGTCTGGATCCTTGAAACAAGCAGTGGTCCTGAAATTAGCAACTGCCTGAAATCTGAAAGTAACACTGTAACAATGGTCACGAGGAACCATATTCACACCTAAAAAGTAGACGCTTCTTAAGCGCGGATCCTTAGTAAAGGACCAACTGCGCATGCATAGTAGGTCCTTTACCCAATCTACGTACCAGTTAGGAACATAGATTGCCTCCGTATTTTAAGTAGAGAGAGGTGGCATAAGGCTGCCTCGGGGTGTGCCTAGGTACAAGTGGGAGGGGTGAGGGATTTACATTAGCCAGGGAGGGCAGGGGGGGAGGCAGGGAGAGGCAATGTCCATGCGGAGAGATAAGGTAGCCCTATAAGTAAGTGCCATAAGGTACCTAAAAATGGGGGGCGGTATAGGGGCAGGAGGGGTGAATTAGGTGCAGATCTCTCTGAATCTAATTCACCCGGATCTGTGAATACGATACCAGTTGTTTAATGCAGGGAACTGCCATGCTACCTTTTATCAATTGCCTGGAATCAAGAACTACTACAGTAACTATATATACCAACTGCTTGGGTCAAGAATTAGTAAAGTGGCTGCATAAATGAATAAGTATATAAGTATGTGTATGTAGTATAAAGCTGGCCACACACTAGAGTAATTATTGCTCAGATCGTCAAAATATTATAGGGCCGCAAAGTGCGTAAGTGGGGTGTTTTGACTGGAGGGTGCATGCCTTTTACACACATAACCTCTATCATATAAAACGGAGTTCTGCACGATAGATTTTGCGTCTAAAGGGGTTGTGCTTCCCCTGCGCCTACCAAGGTGGGCGGGGTAAGCATTTCAATTGTACAGTTGGAGTGGGTTGTGACATTTATGAGCGGATCAGCAGCTGATCCGCACATTTCACTTAAGGCAGAGCTTATGGCAGCATAACGCCCGCACGAGAGATGGAAGTGACAGGAGGAGTTTACTCCTCTCTCTTGTTCGTACTGCAAGACGGTTCCATAGATTGGATCAATAACAGACTGAACGTTAGTTTTGTCACAGGATTTCTCATGTGTTATAATATATGTTTTCTGTACATTGACTTCAAGAAAATTCATTGATTTTTATATATCACCAACAATTTCCAAGTCGTCTCTTTAAGAGCCATTATTTATATATTTATAGAGCATTTAGGGAGACTTTAAATGACTGTTCCAAACGCTGTGTAAGGATTGATCTTAAAATTTTAGGGCCCCGTCTGTGGGTTTGTCCAAATGTGATAGCCATCAGGAATGAGCTTTCATATTTTGTTTTCCTGGGGAAGCGTGAACGCTGCTTCTCTACCATGTGGAGCAAAGCCTAGAAGCTTAACTGTTAACTGTCCAAACTCTTTTTTGCTACTCCTGTTGTGTGGTAACGTTTCACCCTGCAGGCAAGTACACTGGATTTCCAGTGACTGACCTTAACTATTTACTATGGAGATATCCATAAAGCTGCATCTGGTCCTAAGTTACTGACCTGAAGCAAAAACTTATCTCTAATACATGTACTACATGGGATTGTTCATAGAAAGATAGCTGGGAGATATAACATGGCAGGTATCTGTTTACAGTGACATCCCTGCCATTTTAATTTCTACAAGCTATCTTTCTATGGACAATCCAGTACATTAGAGATAGGTTTGCTTCAGGTCGGAAACTCAGGACCAGAAGCAGCTTTATCATAGCAGTGTCCCGATTTGAGCATTTGCAGGGGGAATATCTATAAAAATATAAACCACACAGACATAATTATATATAAAATTGATATTAACCAATCAATGTAATATAAACATATTGTTTATTTATGAAAAAACATTAAAAAAAAACTTTGACTTGTATTGGAATGCGCACCCCTCAGAGGTGCGAATTTGTTTACTGTTTAAGGTGCGATAATTTGGAATCATTAGGTGCGATGTTTCACAATTGAATAGCATCGCGCGCCGATGTTTCACAATTGAATAGCGTTTCATCGCGCGCTTAATGGTTTTAATAGGATTTTTTTTTTGGACTCGATTTTACTATACAGGGTGCGATAATAGCTATAATTGAATGGAACGATGTGAACCTCGCGCCTTGACGATATGCAAATTAGGTGAAAACAGTAAAATTTTGCATATCGCGGTTAATTGAATCGGGGTCTGTAAGTGTTAAGGCTATTGTAGAAACCATGGCGGTGATAGCATTGTACATAAGGAAATCTTCGCTTTCATATGATAAAGCCCATTTTCACATGACAATGGGCTTTATCATATGAAAATGAAGAAAGTAAATGGAGCCCAATATGTAAGGCAAATAAGGAGTGGGCTTCCGAACAGTTGCTGAAAGATGGTTATAATGAGTCCATAGTTAATTGTAGGTAATTAATAAAGGATGTTGATGTCATACATATAGAGTTAGATGGCAGAAGTAAAAGGAAATTAAAGATACACTGATCAAAAAACTTTTGCAGAGAGTAGCAATAAGAGCCACATGGCATAACTTTCAGCTTTCCGAAAACACAGAGGATCTATGGTATTACAATCAATAGTGAGGCAATGGTTATCCACATATGTGGAATCTGTGCGCAAACTGTAAAATCCGCAATACCAGAAATAATCGCAATCCAATCGCAAGTGCGGTCCAACCAACAAAAGATTTATTCAGAGTGTGAAAGGGTTATACAAAAGTACTAATCCACCAACAGCAGCACAGACAAGTACTAGCACGACGCTTCCATACAAAAGCCTCTGACCTCTACAGTCTGGGCATTGTCTTTTTCAGGTAAGATCAAAGGAATGTTTTCTGTCCTCTTGATAGGTGAATCCTCATGGTCATCTCAGCTTCCGTGCACTTCATTGGATGCCAGTGTTTCCTTTGTCTCAAGTCCGGAGTTCAGTCAGCATAATGTACAGGTGGGCCCATCTTAACTAGCAGGGTCGAACAAACTAACTAACTCTGCACATTTATTATTACATATTAATAGTAATGAATTGCGTACACTATATGCGATCTTTTAACAAAATACAACATTGCTAATACAACATTAAACGCTACACTACAAGTCTAAACATGACAACATTATAACATTCCCACGATGATCGGCAGACTTTAGCTCCTGCGCATAAACAAAGCTTTAATGGTTTGGAACGCATTTTATTTACTTAGTATACATAACTCCTACATGAAAATATATGTGGAAACCGGTTTATTAATGTGTAGAATCATAAGAGACAAAAACCCGCGAAACTACGCACATGCATACAAATGCGCGCGAACGAGTGCGTGCGAGCGCATTCATATTTTCCCGCTCTTTGTTCTTTGAACCTGCAATGATTAATATTGATTTGTGATAATAGTTTTGATGTTTTGATTTGGTTTTTGTTATATTAAAGTGGTAAGCAAGGGTTTTTGAGTCCGAGTTCTAATGATATGCCCCAAATAGATGGTTTGGAATAGGGTGTAGATGGACTTGTCTTTTGCCATGAGCTTGAGTCTGTTATGAAAGCAGTTGGTCATGAGTACAAAACAGAGGTTATTTTTCTATTCATTAATGCCTCTACAGTAAACTTAAAGCTGTGCTGCTCCACAACAGCCACACGTCACCTCCAGTACCACTAGCATATGCCGCTGCTATCAAGAGCACAAATGGCATGTTTGTAGTGACCTAAAAGTTATGCTAGGACTACAACTCGGTTTCACAAAATACTGCTGTCTTCTGTGAGTGGGACAGCCAAATATGATTGGAAGCAGTGGTATTTCGGTCGGAGGCCTTATATTTGCCTCCACTTCATATAAGCTGGGTCCTCCAAAGAACTTTATTAAAGCACTGAATCAAACTGGTATTGTGTTTGCACACAAAACAAAGACATTCTAGGGGATCTTTTCAGATTTTGGGTAGTTGCTGATCCAATATACCAGATGGCATTTGATATAATAAGGAAAAAATTGGGGACTCAAGCGCACCACTTACTCTGCTAAAGCCGCAATCCAACACTAAGAAGTGTCTCAAATATACCTCAAAAACTAATAAAAACTAGAAAGGGTGTATAAAGTCTGTAAAGTCTCCAGACTTTGAAATAGGGCTGAGTGCAGCCCGAAACGCATAGTCCCAGGACCAGCCAGCTGATCGTGACGTCATCACCAAAGACGCTGCAGAGAGACGGCATTCAAGCGCCATATACCCGGGTCTTAACATTGTGGCATCGGTGTCTTCTCTATTCTTCTATTACTCCCCTGGTATGACGTTTTGATCTTTGTTTTTACGTATATGTTGGATATATGTTAATAAAGGTTTTTTTCTTTTCTACCCTATGTTTATATGGAATGGAATTGACTTTTGGATCATCATTACCACGTTATTTACTGAGGCTATTTTGGAGACTTTAAGTTCTGAGACATGTGTAGTTGTTTTAGATAGCTCTTAAGGTTTCTTTAAGGTATATATTCACTTGACACTCCCCCACCGCTGTGGAATTACTCAGCGCCGCATATCTGCCATTATACACCCTTTCTAGTTTTTATTTGATATAATAAGCCAACATTTTCCATCACTTTTATCTATAGAAACATACAATTGGATGGCAGAAAAAAACAACTTGGCCCACCCAGTCTGTCTATTATTATTATTATTTAAGTTATTTTTAAATTGTGGTTTCTGGTACAATAATCTGTTTCCCGACATATGTAGGTACATACAGACAGGAATAACAGACATATAGGCACATATAGACATGCATAAAAGACATATAGGCACATATAGACATGCATAATAGACATATAGGCACATATAGATAGGGATAATAGAGACATACACTGGGAGGAGCACATATACTCAGGGATAATAGAGACATAAATAATTTTAATATAAAGTTTTGTGGACTAACTAGACCACCAGGGAGGCAGCCATAAAACCAATGAAATAATGTGACCCTAGGGATGGGCTGTTACTGCTGTGGGCTTGCCCCCCAGCCTAAAATTTGCCAGCCAGCCCCTGCTAGCCACACAGGAGGAATCACACCACAGAGCAGAAAACAAAGTGCCACACAAAAAATATTAAAGTGATATATTATGGGACTGCGATATAATATAATGTAATATATTGTGGGTCTAGGATTGGCATATACTATAATATAATGGGATATATTAAGGGTCTGGGGATGAAATACTATATTCTGTGTCAGTGCTCGAAGTGGGCCTGTATACGGCACTTCTAAAATACTGTAAGTGGGCTCTGAGTAAGAATTCAGCTGCTCATAGAGGTTTAAGATTCTGTGAGCGCCTGTATTTTTACTCAGTGCGGGCTCACAGAAGCGCTTGGGACCACCGACAGAGGAGCGTGGATGTGCCGGGAGCTGCATTTACAGAGCTGGCTGTGCACAGCCGCAGCTCTGATCATAAGACACCAGCATAACCTAAGGTCACTTGAGCATCATTAGTCTGCAGAGCGCACGCTGCGGAGGAGAGAGCCGGAAGAGAGACAGGAAAGGTAAGTTTAATATACAGTTCTTTTAGAAAGTAGTTGGGGAATGGGGATTTGTAACGGAGTGGGAAGCTGGACATGAAAAGGACAATAAGGTTGAATGGACACATATAGAGGGGCAATAATTCTGGCTGGACACAGAAGGAGGGGCAATAAGGCTGGGTGGACACAAATAAAGTGAGGTCAATAAGGCTGGCTGGACACAGGAGGGGCAATAAGGCTGGGTGGACACTCATAAAGTGGGGGCTATAACACTGGCTGGACACAAAGGGGACTATAAGACTGGGCAAATTGAAGTAGGGGACAATAAGGCTGGCTGCACACAAATAAAGTGGGGGACAATAAGACTGGCTGGACACAGATGCGGCAGTAAGGCTGAGGGTTTACTTATAAAGAGGGGCTATATGACTGGCTGGACACAGAGGGGCAATTAGACTGCTTGGACAAACAAGAAGGGGACAATAACGCTGACTGGACACAAATAAAGAGGGGGCAATAAGGCTGGCTGGGCACACAAAAGGAGGGGCAATAAGGCTGGTGGGACAAATAGAAGGAGGAGCAATAAGACTGCCTGGACACACAGAAGGAAGGTGCAATAAGGCTGTCTGGACACACAAAAGGAGGGGCATTAAGGTTGGTTGGACAAACAGAAGGACAATAAGGATCGTCTGCCCCTAGAAACGGCCCTGTGGGGGAGCTATCATTGTTTTTCTCTAGCGGTAACCAGATCATTTAATTAAACATGAAGCGTTCAGTGTAGAGATCATGATCCACAAGACATGTAAACATTGTGATTACTCAGGGTTGACCTGTTTACTTTTCCAAACTCAAAAAACATCTGGTGCTGAAATTTCCATACCCCCACTTCAAAATTTCCACTATTCGAGCCCTGTTCTGTGTATAGTGTGCCATCCCTAAAACCTAATATAAACCACTTATATTATAGTATGTGCTATAACTAAACCCCTAATATATCGCCACATGTACTTTATGTAGTGTGCCGTGTCCAGACCCCTAATATGCCCCACATGTATTACACACACTGGAAACATCCCTTTCAAAATCCTGCATTTGCCATTGCAACACCGATAACTGGGTGGTAAGCAAGACGGGGTGGCAGTGGCACCTAGTCTGAAAGGCGTTTACCCCACCTGCCATCCCCTGCCTCAGACTGTCTGTCATTTGCAGGGGAAAAAATAATACTTACATTCCAGCACCCGGCTAACTCCTCCCTGTTCCCTGACAGCCTGGCAAACATTTGCAGTGAGGAGCGCACAGAGAGGACATCAGGAGCCAGAAAAAATAAAGAGAAGACAGAGAAAAAAACTGAAGATAAAAAGAAGAAAGAAGGGCAAGTAAAAGGTAAGTAAAGGGATGGAGCGGAGATGCAACAGTTGAAAGGGGTACACTACAATCAAGGGGAAATATTGTGATGAATATGGACATAGTGTGATGAAGGAGGAGGGGGCACAGTGTGATGAAGTAGGGGGCACAGTGTAAAGATGAAGGGGGCCCAGTGTAATGAAAAGGAGTGGGCATAGTGTGATGAATGAGTGGGCACAGTATGATGAAGGAGGGGGCACAGTGTGATCAAGGAGGGTGCATAGTGTGATGAAGGAAGGGGGCACAGTGTGATCAAGAAAGGGGGCATAGTGTAATGATGAAGGGGGCCCACGGTAATGAAAAAGGAGGGGGCATAGTGTAATGAATGAGGCGGTACAGTGTAATGAAAAAGGAGGGGGCATAGTGTGATGAAGGAGGGGGCACAGTGTGATGAAGGAGGGGGCACAGTGTGATTAAAGAGGGGGGCAGTGTGATGATGAAGGGGACACAGTGTGATGAAGGAGGGGACACAGTAGGATGAAAGAGGGGGTGCAGTGTAATCAAGGAGGGGGCATAGTGTAATGAATGATGGGGCACAGTATGATAATGAAGTCAGCACAGTGTGATGAAGGGGTGCTAAAACTCTCTCTCGGACACAATGGGACAAAGCTACGATGTAGTGCTGAGAGTACTAACGCTCAGTGTTACATCGTGGAATCCCCCTGACACTCCCCCTGCCCCCAGCGTTCTGACTCTAGCTTACGCCGGCTAAAGGCTACCTTAACTTCAGCCTGCGTAAGCGAGGGTAACTACGCTGTGACGCCCTCCCAGCCTCATTACCCTTCCTCCCCCACCTCCCTACACTAACTATTGCGTAGTAACGCTTGGGGACGCCCCTTCCAGCGTTACTAGGCTGGTGCTACGGACGCTGCGTAGATTGGCTTTTCAGACAATCTTACGCTTACGCCCACCGTAGTTACTACGGCGGGCGTAGCTTTGCATCAGCCCCAATAACACTATGCTTTTAATTATAGATCTTAGGGCCCTTTGTCTTAATTGCCCCCGCCCCCAAAGCCTTGATCCAGCGCTGCCTGCCAGGCTCACATTTCCCAAGCACAACAGATCAACCATTTTCTTTGACATCCTCTCCACCTCTCCACCACCCTTCATTCCCCCCAGCTATCTTCTCCTCCCACCAATTCTAGATTTTTTTTCTGTTGTTCCTCATTCTCCCCCTCACTCTTTGGTGTTTTCTTATCCTACTTATCTACTTTATCTCTCCCACTTTTACTCTCACCTCTTCACATTTCTGCATTACTTCGGAGGTGGTGCATTTAGATTTTTCTTCCTCTTCCTCTTTCTGCTCTTCATCCTCTCCTGAATTGTTTTCTCCTTCCCCTCAGCTCTTCATTCGACTCTTTGCATTTCATTTCCTCTCCCTCATCCCCTGACAGCGTGATTGTTGTGTTGTCACAGGAGGACACAGCTGGACATCTGCAGCGTGGTATATATTCTAAATGATCTTGTTCAATCTAAATTCAGATAATGCTTTTCTTTTTAGCTCTCATTTTAGTTCATAGTATAGCCACTGTATTATTACTTTTAAAATGTAGTGTATGTTTCAATGTTTAATTTAGAATACATTGACGTGTACTTCTAATTAAGTTCCTTGCTATGTCTTGTTAGCTTTGTAAGTCTACTAATATGTTTCTAACAGTGACATTTGTTAAGTATTTTTAGAAATTCATTTCCCAATAGTATATATATTTTATACTTTGTGTATAAGCAATGTCTAACAAAATACGACAAGCTGCTTGCTTTTTATTGCTTTACGTTTGAAATATGCATTATTATTGCCTAAAGCTGGCCACACACTAGAGCGATTATCAGCCGGATCACACATTTATCGTGGATTGGGCCAAATATGGCTCTAGTGTGTGGGAATTTTTTTATTTTAACGCTATGGTCAGATTATCTCATTATTTAGAATTCCTGATTGATAATCAGACCCTAGCTACAATTTTTTGAGGGGCTGGTGTTTTGCAGCACTGTTCCCTCTCTCCTTCTTTGTAAAATAACTGTTGGATAGACATGTAACACAGAGG
>WWET01000671.1:305681-328540 GCA_011038615.1 Limnodynastes dumerilii | reverse complement strand
ATATAGGGATTTAAACCTGCTAGGCTTGCCGCAAGAAGTTGCTTTACCGGGGCCCAGAATTTCTCTTGGCTGGATTTGTTTGGGGTCAATATAGGCTGTTCTCTATTCTTGCCTTTCCAATTAATTCCATCTCTAAACAAATTAACACGCTAAAGTACATTGTTCCGATAACCAATGGGTTGTTAATCTTCAAGCTCTCCATAATAAGTAGAATTTGAGTGTATCCTCCCTTCTCTTATACCCCATAGCTCCTTCCCACTCTCTTTCCCCTTTTCCTTTTCACCTATTTTTCCCTCTTTAACTCAACTTCATTCTTCATTGTTATATACCATACTTAAAGTCTGCTTCAACATGTATCTGTTATTGGTTTTGTTTTTGCTCTTGCATTTGCCATGTCTTGTCTATCTCTGGCCTCCTAGATCCCTGCCTTGCTCTTTAGGCCTGCTCCCCACAAGACTCCTCTTTGTTCATTGGCCTGTCTCGGTCTTATCAGTATCTTGTACCTGTATACCTGACCGGACCCTGAACCAGATTCAGAGTTTGAAAATAAGAGAGGAAAGTTACAACTATGCAAAATAATGTTGATTTCAGGTGGAGTCATATTAATTTTATTCTATGCATACAGGAAGAATACTTTGCTTTTACGTATTGCCCACAGATACTTTTACACTGTTATTTAGATGGACTGGTAAACATCACCTCTCAACTTTAACACTGTGTGCATCAATTGAAATATGACTCCCCTGCAATCAACATGGTTTAGCCCCGGAGTAACCTTCCTCTCTTATTTTCAAGCCCCTTCTTAAGTCTGAATCATGCCCAATGTTGGTAATTTGAGTATAGATGGACTTGTATGCAGTCACTGATGACTTAGCCCGATTACTATATTTTTCTTAATAATACT
This sequence comes from Limnodynastes dumerilii, assembly GCA_011038615.1. NCBI lineage: Eukaryota > Metazoa > Chordata > Amphibia > Anura > Limnodynastidae > Limnodynastes > Limnodynastes dumerilii. The sequence goes on along the minus strand of WWET01000671.1, from coordinate 327,636 downwards.
GTTTCTGAACCAAATCATATTTTTCCCAACATGTGTGTATTTTATGTGTATTGTGATTCATTTTTTAAAATAATAATGAACTTATTTCAATCCATTTAAGAGCAATTGGGTAAATCCAGGCCTACGGGCTAGTTACGTTAGAACGCGTAGCGTATTTATGTTAGCGTAATTACTATGCACTCCCCTAGACACTCCCCTCGCTCGTATGTACTTTGGCCATTTTATGCTTCCCAAACCCCACCTTAGCTTTTTCCTAACGTAAGTACTGACTGACGTAATGGATTTACGTATGTAACAGCCGCACCCAGCCCATACTGTACAATTTAAATGCATCCCTCAGCTTCCGTATTGAAGCCCCCATCCCTTCGTTCGTAGTTACGCTGATGGTACGTACGTTATGAGTTATGTGGCGTAACATCTGCCGCATGCATGCGCAGTAAATACGAATGGGTGAAATGACGTCATCAGCTAGCGTACTTAGCTTAGGATCTTGCCCAATGGCACTAACAGATTGACTGTTGTGAGTTCACAAGGGGGCAAGAGATGGAATTTATATAGCAGCCTCTAGCTCAGCAAGTAGGTATAAGTTAATATGTGAAGCACAAGCTTCTTAAGTGTGAGTCAGGGCCTAAGATACTATCTGTGTAGAATGGAGGTTACTAGAATTTTCTCTATATTGTGATAACTAGGATGCTCTTTGTGTTAGGTGGTCACTATAATGCTCTCTGCATTGGTTAGCATTCACCTAACTGTTCTCTGTATTTTTTAGCGGTCACTAGATTCCTTACTGCATTGGGTGGTGGTCACTAGGATGTCACCTGCATTGTACAGAGGTCACTATACATTTTTTGATTGTATTATGAAATACTAGTCAGTAGTAGTTGCGATTGTAGCTGTTTACATATCAGTTTTTCTAATATAAAATTGGCTATACATAATTCAACCCACTCTTTCTTTTTCTTGGCCCTGTTTATAGTTGATCCCGCTCCTGAAGATTTCTTTCCATGGGCCCTTTAAGTTCCCCTGGTTCCTCTGAATCTTGCTCATGGGCGTGCTGCATCAAGAATTGGCATCATAATAAAGCAAATCAATCTAAAACAAAAACTAAGATCATTATACAGTTTATACAGTATATGTTAATACTGATGGGCATACAAAAGGTGTGGTAAGAAGATGAGAAATGGACTTACTGCTCAACAAATTCTTCTGCCCTCAGACCAGAGCAATGTGAACTTTTCACAATTCAATGGTGTTAGCTGGTCTATAGGTACTGGCTATGGATGACATACACATACACTTACATACACTTAACCTTTAGCCCCAGACATTTCAAAATATATAAATTACTTTTGTTATATATAAAATATAAATGATCATTTACAAACAGAAGCAAAAACATAACAAGTAACTGTATGATACCACTCAGAGCTCTCTTTCCAGTTCCAGGGCTGATAGATTTTTATCAGCTGTAATTTGTAACATGTGCTTCATTTGGACCATAATTCTCTGCATATGGTTTAGATCATAATTTGCTTTTAAATTGCCTGAAAAACCCTTCTGTTTTGGTCTCTTTACCAGTTTTGGTAATCATTTGGCTGTTTTTTTTATTAAATGATAAAATTATAATCAACATAAATTTTTTTTATACATAAACTATACATAAACTTATTTAGATAGCCAGTTAAGTGTATTTAGGATTGTATTTTTTCTGCTTAACATAAAAATTCTTACAGAAACCATTACTAAGCACAAAGAGACAGAATGCAAAATATGCAGCTGTTTACATCAAAGCCACAGTATTGTTTTGTCACAGTATACATTATTGTTCCGACTCTCTGAACCTTTCAGTACTCTGTGTTCTATGGGGACCATGAATGCTGAAATTTCAGCAAGCAGCGAGCAGCTCTTGTCAGGAGGATAACCATTTCTGAATGATGATCCTCACAGACAAGCTATTACAGGCAGCGGTGCATGGAGATTATAGTTGTAGAGGTACTGTACTTAACCATCTGCCCTTTCCCACTGTGTAGCACACTGATATTTTACTCATTGTGATGTCCCAAATCCATATTATATTCTCTAACTATTGCATTGGGGAAGATTTTAACAATGTTTATCTAATCTGGGTAGATTATGAGTCATTTGGCTTTCTTCATCAACTAGGCAAGTGAGGTGGTACTGCATGCCTGAAAAAATTAGGGTGCCACCTCCTCTGCTGATGGCAGCACTTGTCTGTGCATACGCCATTGCTACATCTACATCTATCAATGTTTGGATTTGTGTGTTTTAATTTTATTGCTGTGGATATGTTTTGTATCATGTTAATAAATTTTAACTTCCCATAATGACAATAATTAATATTGACATGGACATCACTCTAAAGAAGGGCACTCACTGGGATTTTTCAGTACACAAAATTAAAAGAGCGTTTCCCAGTTATCTTAACAGTGTGTAGTGTCAAAAGATCTCCAGTACACACTTGCAAAAAGCAAAAGATATCTTTCCACCGTTGATCTGGCATATTAGGAGCTCCAAAAGATCAAATAAAAAAAAATCACAGATGGTCTTAAAAGATTTTTGAGCATCTTTGGACAGCACACACTGGTAAAATATTTATTTATTATATATTTATTTATTTATTAACAGGTTTTTATATATCACTGTTTTCCAGGTGTCACTGCTGGAGCACAGGTGTGTTCATTACTAACTGTCACATTTTAAAAGCTCCACAGGTGCTGCTCATTATATCAATTTTGAATCTTTAAGGAAACCTAGAAAATATGGACTGTTAGGGGGTCCTGAGGACCGAGTTTGAGAAACACCGCACTATCAGATTACATAGCGCTTTACAGATCTAGTGAAACAATTGTTTGATTGTGTGATTGGAAAGATTATCTGTTGAAAAGGCCCCAGTGTGTACTAGAGATGAGCGGTTTGGATTCTGAGAAGTCCGACACATTCGAACTTTGAAGGTTTCGAGTCGAACCGAGCAATGCCAGGTTCCTCCCCCCCAAATTCGAGCCATGTACTTCCTGATTCCTGCCTCTGACAGGAAGTATCACATGACTGTGATCAGCTAATCATGGAGGGCTAAACATAGAGGCAGGCTTGTGGAGACTTTTTTTTTGGTTAAACAACTACAACTTTATTGAGCTGAGTGGAAAAATTTAACAAAATGCCTGATATCAGGGGTGCAGTTGCTATGGGGCAACCATTCCCCCTGCACTCACCTTTAATCCAATCCACCCTATTAGCAGCTCCCCTGCAGCCTTGCTGAAGAAACAGTCATCACATGCCATTGCTGGAGCTACATAAAAGGTAAGAAAGATCACAGCTCAACTGTCGGGGACCCAGTGGCCCACCCATGGGGGATTCTGGTAGTCCAGAAACACCCCCAAAATGATTATTTAATAAAAAAGAAACACAAAGAACATTACATTAAAAAGGGTGTATGGCTTCAGGGGTTCTGTGAAAAGGGGCGTGGCTTCACAGGCTTTTTGGATAGACAGACATAAAAAAGGATTCCCACCACAGGGCAGTTACGATAACAAGGGAGCAAGTTTCCCCAAAGGTTTTACATGAATTGACAGTGTGAGTGATCTATTTATCCATTAGTGTCACACACAGACAGAAGTTCCCATAGTCATGCACATAGGCAACTATAGTACCTCCACACACTGAATCAACAATGTTGATGAAGTTGTACTCATAATTTATATAATTTATCTAAGCAGACACTATTCTGCCACTCATACAAGTGCTAAGAGCCATTAACACTTAGGGACAGATTTGTAAGCTGCAGGTTTGGAAAAGTGGAGATGTTGCCTATAGCAACCAATCAGATTCTAGCTCTCACTTTCTTTTTACATACTAGAGAAAGTCTGATTGGTTGCTATGGGCAACATATCCACTTTTCCAAACCCACAGCTTAGTAAATCTGGCCCTTAGTCTGCTAAAAAGAACTAGGAATATTGTCCTGTTCACACATTTTCCTCTTTATTTATACATTTGTTTTGTTTTTTTAACATTTTACAAATTCTAGAATTTATATATAAATTTACTGTGGTGGGGGACCATAGATTTTGTCCTTTCATATGTTATATAACAATAGCATGAAATACATGAAAATACATTTGACAAATGTCACAAAGTTGAGAGTGGGATACTAGACAATATATGGTAGCATGTACCAACCAACCTCAATCTTGTGAGCTGTGAGGTGGTCCAATTTGACTATGAATGACTGAAAATTAATGTTATTCATATTAATTATGCTTTAGGAGCAAAAATACATAAAAATCACTTGATGTTAGCATTTTTTTTGCAATTTAAAACAAAACACGGATCCAAAACCAAAACACGATGAAGATTTAGAACCAAAACCAAAACATGGGAGTCCACGCTAATCTCTAATGTGTACCCAGTGTTATGTGCCGCGCTGACACGCGGCCGACTCACCTCTCTAGCCGCACACGCTGTACCCATCAGGAGGATCATGGTCACGGCAGCCATTCCACCTCGCGGCTCTCCCCCTCCTATCCAGCCGCACGTGCCGCTTCCAAAAAGTAAACAAATGCATGTGGAGCATCGCCACAGACTCGGGCAGGCGCACGCTCCACCTCCTCCTCTCCTTCAGTATAATCACTTCTCCCCCCTCTGGGAGATGCTCCAATAGCATTGAAGACTGGTCTGAGTCCAGCCAATCAGAGACCACCTGCCTCTATTTCAGCCCCTGCTTGCAGCAGCTCAGTGCCGGTTATAGTTTCTGAAAAGTCACTGCCTGCTGCTTATCTCTCTAGATGCTCCAATAGCATTGAAGGCTGTTCTGAGTCCAGCCAATCAGAGACTACCTGCCTCTATTTCAGCCCCTGCCTGCAACAGCTCAGTGCCGGTTATAGTTTCTGAAAAGTCACTGTGCCTGCTGCTAATCTCTCTCTCTCCTTGCCTTAGTGTCTTATACCATTGTACTTACCTCTCCTGCATATGTTTACCCCTTTGGGGGTTGCCGCTGATGTGTGTGTGTGAGTGATTGCCCCAGTTTATCTAGTCAGTCCTGTTAGTCCCGTCAACCTCTCTCTTGTCCTTTTGTCATTGTTTACTGTTATTTGTTGTCTGTTACAGGTCATATGCTACTGACCTGTCTCCTCCCACTTTCTTCTCTTACTGACGCCTCACCTACCTTATTCCATCTGTTCTTCCTCTTCCTCTCCCGGGTATTGCTCCGGGGTTGCGACCTGTGGGTAAACCGGCAGCACCAGACTATCCTCACCTTCTGAGGCTCTAGTGAAGAACACGGTCCTGCTAGAGTCCGCAGCTTGGTAAAGCGACGCCCACCTCTCCAGACGGCCACCCCGGTCCTCAACTCAGGTAATTCCGGTGGTGCCGTAACACCCAGCCTAACTCATGTTTCTGATTTGGTTGCATTTGGAGTTGTGCCTTACCATTAATGAGGCTTCCATGTGTTTATAGCCATATATAATTATATAATATACTATACTTCTATGTTTGAGACAACTACATTTCATGCTGACATGTATTTTTACCATATGTTTAGATCATTAAACTGGATCCAAACATCCAATTATTTAGCGACTGGACATCCAAATGGGTTTGGGTCCCTGTTACGAGCCGCCCTATTTTGATAGGGTCTTTCACTCCCAGCCAGTTCCAAACTGGCTGGGAAACCGATTGCTTATGCCTCGAAGAGATCCATATCCTTCATTAAGTTTTCTGACTCGCAGTTTTCTAACTCAAAGTGTAAATGGCAACAGTTTGGAAGTCTGGATCAATACAAAGTCCATTTGCACATCTATACTGTACATTATAATACCAAGGACCAGATTTACTAAGCTGCGAGAAAGGAAAAGTGGAGATGTTGCCCTTAGCAACCAATCAGATTCTTACTTTCCTATTACATACTAGAAAATGTCAGGTAGAATCTGATTGGTTGTTATGGGCAAGATCTCCACTTTTCCTTTCTTGCAGCTTAGTAAATCTTGCCCCAAGTCATGCCCACTTGTGAGCGCAAATACCTCCCCCCATTCTCCCACATCACCTGATGGAAGCTGTCGGAAATTGTATTTGCCTGAAGCCTGGTTATAGCAGAATACACTTTGGTCAATTAGCATGTACAAAATAATTTGACTGCTTGGAAAAGTGGGGTAAATCTTAAATTTGGGTCCATTCCATTGTATTCATATATGAAAATATCTCCTCAGGGATTTAAAATATGATTTTATTTTCTATGGAACATTGCACTTCTCACTGCCACTGGTTTATAAATTCTGTGTCTTGTACTCCTGAGACTATGAATTCTGATTATCTCAGTGCTTTCTTCGCCTGTACCCAATCAGTGTAACTGATGGCCTATATCATCCCATCTATACAGGTCACTCCTTCATTCTTGAACAAGAATGTATAAACATTTCTTTGTTGGTTGGATCCTGACTTTATTTGTGGATGCAACCAGCCTTTACATTTTAGTATATTTCCTGGCTTACGCTTAGCTATGTTGTGATTTTATACTTCTGGTGGGACTACTTCTTGACATGTGATCACTAGGTAGTGGGATTATTTTTGTTAAGACTAGAGTAACTATAAGACTGGCAAATGGTGGAAAAGAGAATAAGTTTTCCAACCTAAACCTTTAATTCTTACTAAAGGTGGGTGTCTTTCTATAGATGACTTTGTGGAAATTAAGGGCTATGCGCTGTTCAGTTTGCAACAATCTACCATTAGAAAACTTGACTCCTGCAACGGCACGGTTTCCGAAAACTGCAATGGCAACAGGTAAGTGCGGGGATTTGTCCGTGCGGGGATCTTTTGTACGTGTGGGGATCTGTCCGTCCAGAGAGAGGGGAGTGAACGCCCCCTGTCACTCCATTCTCGTGCAGGCTTTATGGCAGCGTATGCTGCCATAAGCCTGCCATAAGCAAATCATGCAGATCAGCAGTTCGTATGTGTGTGTGCATGTGTGTGTTAGGGAACTTAGAATGTACATCCAATGGGGAAAGGGCGATGTGAATGTGAAATATTCTCTGTAAAGCTGTACGTAATCTGAAAGCGCTATATAAAAACCTGTTAGTACATAACAATAAATTAAATAAATAAATCCACTGGGACTATTCTTTCTTTCAGGAGTCTAAATGAAAAAGTCGAGTCCAGAATGAGCACTATACTATATATTATTTTGCTGCGGTGCTGTCAGGTCTGGGGTCTTGACCTGTTTTTGCCTGGAGAAGCTTCCATTCCTTCCACCAGAATTACTACTGCCTTGTTCTGTGTTCTCCAGCTCAGTGGCAGTTAATCATTCTCCTTCTGCAACTACTTGCTGCTCCTACTGGAGGCCTTTATTAACATAGACTCCCCACACAGGGAGATTTATTGATGTTAAACCAATGTAATTATTGCAGGGTTCTTGCCTTGTCAATGAGTACTCTGTAGTCCAATTTTTATGATTTTTTTTTTTTACTCATTATCTGCATACTGTATCTCAACCACAACTGATCTCTAAACCTTATAAAATATTTGATCACAATAATAACCAAACTGGATTTAAACAACAATCAGTCAAATTCAATCACTCTCTATTTGGACCTAAGCCAAATACCTTGAGATATTATCATCTGATATTATCATGTGAATTCAGCCTGTATCCAGCTGAGTGTAAGACTTTTATAATATTTGTTGTATTTTCAAATACTCCTGCTACTAACTTGTTAAGCCATGTTCAAGGTCTGTGTTATCCATTCTATTTATCAACAATGCTTTACTGTTCACACCTGTCTTCAGTATCGCTACTGTGTTTGGTGCTTTTGAACTGATTCTGATAATTATTTGTCAGTGGGACTCCAGAAATACTTTAAATAGGGAACTTATTAAAGGTGTTTATCTGTGGTTTTCTCTTTCAATATGTTATATATGATATGGAAAGTAAAAAGCTAATTTACTGTCAATGTGCAGCAATTTATTCCAATTCGAAATGATAGGATAAATGGCTCGCCAGGTCCAGACAACAGTATATTGTAAGAATGAAAGAATACTAATTATGATGCCAGTCAATGCCACGGCTGTCATTTGCTGCACAAATATGTAATAATTAATTAATTGCTACTACTACTAACAATAATAATAAAAGCATATGTCTCCACAGTTGGCACCATGGCCGTATTGCCTACAAATATGTGCCCACTTAGGTATAATTACCTTAGTCAGCAATGCACTACAGGTAATAGCAAGATCATTTCAATGACACCTGTGGTACTTGAGTAAATGTATATAAAAGACAGTATAAAAGAAAAAGATATTACAATTTTTAGGACAGCCTTGTCAGCATTAATAATTGTACTTAAAAGAGCAGATTTTCCCATCGCTGAACTTGCACCAGGAGGGAGGGGGAAATCTTTAACTATCTCTGTACAGCACTGCCTCCAATAGCCCTTGTATGAAGATAATGGGGTAGATCCAGAACTACGTTTGCCGTACGTTTATTCATGTAGCGTATTTTCGTGTGCGTACATTCTATACACTCCCCTAGAAACACCCCTTGCACGTACGTATTTTGTCAAGATACGCTTTCCAAACCCTACCTTAACTTTTTCCAACGTAACCGCAGTCATACGCACACGTACGTATGGGCTAGACGAATTTACGCAGCTAAGCACGGCCATACTGTACACTTTAAATACAACCCCCTGCCTACTTCACGTATTTCAGACGTATTTTGTTCTAACGTAAAATTGGCACGCCCACACGTAAGTATTTACGTGACGCATACGTGAATGGCCCATACGTTCACAATTACGCTACGTTACTGTGCGTATTTTCTATGGTGCGCATGCGCAGTGCGTACAAAACAGCGATTTTACGTTTCTGCCACGTGTAAATTTGCTCCGAAGCATTGTTCTGGATCAGGCCCAATGTGCCGTATTCACAGATCCGTTTTCAGGTGGAGTTGCGTGGCGTATTTTTAGGATCGGATGAACTGCGCATGCGTAGTAATTTTATTTACGTAAGTTAAGTTAAATATACGCATGTAAGTGACGTGAATCGCACTTGGGGACATACGTACAGAGGTGCGGGGTTGAAATACGTAACAGAAAATTTACGTGNGTAACAAAAAAGTTGCGTGAAAGAGTGGGGGGGGGGGGGCATTTAAATGAGGCTAGGAGGGCCCGGTTAATTGCACGTACGGCATACATATACGCACGTATGTACACACATAAAGTTGGAGGTGGTCTATGGAGGCGTAAGTCTACGATCGCACGGCTATGAGAGGGGAGTGTCATGGGTATTGCTACGTGTGTGCGTATAATTGAATACTTTTAAAAAACGGATCTGTGAATACGGCCCGAAGCTTCCATGTTATCAGAATCACCTCTTTTTTACACTCTCCTAAAAGGCAAACCCTTGCATTTAAAGCATACAGGCCTATCTGCACAATATTGTTGCACACTGATCTGTACTGCTGGTGCAGTGTGACAGAAATAATAATAAAGAACACAAACACTCCTTTATCAGTTGTCTGCTTATAAAGCCATTGGGAATATTCATTTTTTCAGCAGTCTAAATGGAAATAGCAAGTCAAGAATGAGCACTATACTATATATAATATTGCTAAGTGCTGTCAGGTCTGAGGTCTTGACCTGTTTTTGCCTGGTGAAGCTTCCATTCATCCCGCCAGAATTACTACTGCCTTGTTCTATGCTCTCCAGTTCAATGGCAGTAAATTATTCTCCTTTTGCAACTACTTGCTGCACCTACTGGAGGCCTTTATTACGCTGGACTCCCCACACAGTCAGATTTATTGATGTTACACCAATGTAATTATTGCTGTGCTCTTGCTCACGGCTTATGCCTTGCCTTGTCTACTATATATATTTTTTTTTTATCATTATCTACATTTTTCAACAGCAAAACTCTAAAACTGATTAAATACTTTACATTGAGTTAGTGGCTTGGGCTGCCATTTATATTCAGCATTCCCTAAGTCTCTGTGGCCCTTGGATTGGCCATAAATGACAGATGGGCAGTTCAGACCTGCTTCTCCATCTACAGTCTTATTTTTCACCCACATTCATTCCCTTTGCTAATGAAGTATATCTCAATACCACAATGTTTACTTCCTTACACTCATCCCTGCTGAAGCACACCTGGGGAACACTCTTTTGAAGCCTTACCAGACTATCTAGACTTGAAATGTGTGTTAAAAACATGGCTCTATATTCAAACCTTTCTTGGTTGTTGATCCACAGAAGCTATTTTGGAGGCCTCGTTTGTATTATCTCTCAATTTACAAACACATGTTATATGACTCTCTGCAGGGACTCTTACTGTTCACAGTTAGGACCATCACAGCAAAAATGCCTTCAACGTGGCAGCTTAGCTTACTTATCATATATTTTCAGATGTATGTAACTTATGTTTCTGCATTTTATTTTACAGATAGAATGGTGTAGTGACTAGCACACTTCTACCATTTCAACTCCATCCTTTTCTGTGTCTACGTCTACATATTTGAGTGTATGCTAAGTTTGAACACCAACAGAGTTTCATAGTTAAATAAGACATTTTTCTTTTAATGTCTGACTCTAAATACCTAAAGTTTAGCAAGTATATTACAGATATTGGACTGGATCCACACATAGGGCCAGATTTACTAAGCTGAGGGTTTGGAAAAAGTGGAGATGTTGCCCATGGCAACCAATCAGATTCTAGCTCTCACTTTCCTATTACATACTAGAGAATGTTAGCAAGAATCTGATTGGTTGCTATGGACAACATCTCCACTTTTCCAAACCCGTAGCTTATTAAATCGGACCCATAGTACCGATAGCCCACTTATTTCACTAACATAACAACCATTTAACAGAACTTTGTTTAGGTACATACAAAGGTGCGGTGATGCCCCTCCTCCTGCTAAGATGGGAGGGGGAAGCATGTCAATTGTACAGTGTGGATGTCACCACCCACTTTCAAGTTGATCAGTGGTCAGACAGAGCATTGATCCGCAAGTGTGACTTAAGGCTACCTTATGGCAGTATAAGTCACATTTGTTACGAATGAGAGAGCTGAGTGACAGGGGAAGTTCTCTCTCGTTCAGAGTAACAACCTAGAGGAGACCAATTGAGGCAACAAATGAGAATAAATATATTATATAGCTATGTTTTGGTTTTTTTTTTTTTTACCATTACTACATCATATGATGTACATCCCTTCATCTCTTGAAGTAATGTAAATTACTAATGGGTTTTTTCCCATCCATTTTTAACATAAATACAGTTGACAATGGACAGGATCGAGATAATGGTAAAAAAAAACCCCAAGTAACTACATAATATATTTATTTTCATTTGTTGCCCCAATTGTTCTAATTTCTTATTAGGTATTATTGTTTTCATACATAATGTATTATTATTATGATAGTATATTCTGTATCAATCTTACTAATGAAATGTGTCTGCTGGGGGCTTCTCAGCTATTATTTCTTCAAGATTTTGTCTGCTACTATTATTTATTATATATTATTTATTGTAGTAAACACTCATTTAATGCAATAATAAGTTTCTCTATATGCCCTGCATAAATATCTGTTAAAATGGTGATATGTTATACAATGGAAATTTTGTGGTCCTTCCCACATGGGAGGTTATGTCTGCTTGGCGGTGGGATTTCCTTTAAGTGGGCGGACATGTCTTTACTACAAAGGGTTAATTTATTAGAGCATTAGTGAATAGTTAAAATAATTTTGATAATAAACGGCAACCTTGTGGTATAGGTTTATAAAATAAATGTTTATTTCTTTGTATATCTGATGTTTTTATGAATGAATCTCTTGTAATCATGGTATACCTGTATTTCCCTATACTATTAATTTTTTGCCTTTATGATATCTCTCTGGATTTTCCATTTAAGAAATCACGTCTGAGAGTTTGTGTCTGGAACTGCTGTAACAGGCGGGACATAGTAACTCTTGAAACAAAGTAGCCAGCCAACTAATTAATTATTTCTCAGATGTGCGTCTCCTATTTATTAGGCAACCTGACAGAGTCCTATATTGCTTTGAGAAAGTCTGCTGGACAAACGAAACGCGTAAGCATTGTTTTGTGTGGAGCTAATCATTTATACCACTGCTATTGGAGTGAGACTAAAGACAGTTTTTTTGGAAACTTGGAAGCTGCTTTCCTACTTGGCTAAAAATAGTGCTGATTTTTTAAGGGTGGCCACCCCATAATAGCTTCTGAACGTGGTGACGGCATCTCAAATAAACCGACGGCCGGATTTCATTTCCCAGAGCCTGGGCAACATTCTGCCTGATGTCTATCAACAATGAGTGCCTTCAGTTCCCGCTATACAACTCTCTGGTGATTTGATACTTCCTGGAGTCCGGGTAACTTCATGTGTGACTATTTCTTCACCGTTCATTTATTTAATTGATTTCAACCTTGCTATTCAGCTTCATAGTCTCCTATTATACTGGCTTTTTGATGCATATTTTTTATTAGTATTAATACTATATGCTTACAGTTTTGGACTGATGCATCTAACCATCTGAGGAATTATGTCTTTTTGATTCATGATCCTAACAGTTTATTATCTCTACTCTAAAGTGTATGCTGGGATATTCTCCATACATTGTGGTTTATTAATAGTAATTTTATTACTTGCTTCATTTATATGTTTATTTGTTAATAAATTGTGCTTATATCAGGTTGCCGTTTATATGTGTTCTATCAGCACCAGAACCCAGAAAACGATATGTGTAGCATTTTATGTAATTTTTTCTGTGCTTGGTTTTAAAATGGGTGTGAGAAACCAGGGGTGGCAGGAATTGGCAGAATCCCCTAAAGATCAAGAGCACATATAATAAACATAGTTAAATGTTCCCAATAATCACATTCATTGGCCATACATGATTTTAACAATATGTCATACCTAAAAGCCACACATCCCCCTTTCCTCTGTGTTAATCTTTCCATATTCCAGATTGCCTCATCAAAACAGAATCATGGGCACTACCAGGAAATTTGGCAGAGATACTCTGAATGTATAATAAAGCATCACATACAACCTGAACATTGATGGTTAATGGTGGCATTGGTTTTAGAGAGTCATACCTCACCTCAACGTCACTCTGCACTAGGTGCAAATTTTTATGATGACGTGGTAGATATTAGTTTCTAGCCACCATGGGCTGGATCCAGACTTAAGTAAGTGCTTGAAATTAGTTACTCCTGGGCTAAACCATGTTGATTGCAGGGGAGTCATATTTCATCTGTTGCAAACAGTATTCGAGATGAGAGGTGATGTTTCCTATCTCAAGTCTAAATAACAGTGTGATAGTAAAGCTGGTCAGTATCTGTGTGCAGTAAGCAATTCAAAGATATATCCCTGCATGCAAAGAATAAACTTGACTTAGCCCAGGAGTAACTCATTTCAAGCACTTACTTAAGTCTGGATCCAGCCCCATGGCATCAGACATTCTTGAGAAGCTATTCTGAGATTGTACTTGAACTATCCTCCTCCGCATTATCATAAGCGACAACCGTTTTTAAAAAGAAAAGTTGTCTAAAATCTTAAAACCAAATGTACATTCATTGGGCCTGATCCAGAACTACGCATTTCTGCGAATTTACATGTGGCGGAGACGTAATTTCGCAGATTTGCACGCACTGCGCATGCGCACCACAGAAAATACGCACATTCACGTAGCGCATTTTAGAACATATGGGTGATTCACGTATGTCTCACGTAAATACTTATGTGTGGGCGTGACAAATTTACGCTAGTCAACAATACGTGCGTTTTACGTGAAGTAGGCGGGGGGTGGTATTTAAAGTGTACAGTATGGGCGTGCTAAGCTGCGTACGTTTGCGTAGTCAGTACGTCCGTTCGCGGACGTGTAGTCAGTACGTCCGTTCGCTGACGTATGCTGTTACGTTTGGAAAAGTTAAGGTAGGGTTTGGGTCGCGTATTTTGACAAAATACGTCCGTGCAAGGGGTGTGCCGTGGGGAGTGTAGCGAACTTACGTGTACGAAAATACGCACTGCTAATATACGTACGCACACACGTAGTTCTGGATCTACCCCATTATGTTTTATTGTTATAATGTTCTCTTTGACAATGTATCAAATATTGTTATATTGTTTCAATTGTACTTACCACAAGTCACTACCAGTGTCTGGGAACAGAGCATGATTACTGCTAAACAAAGTATCTTATCATTTGTTTTATTTATTTGTGATTTTTCTTTCCATAAATATATGTACATGTGTTGGATCAGGTTCAGAAAGTTACTGGTGAAAATATTTTATATTTAGTGGAGATAGAAGTTATATATCATATACCTGCAGAACACGGTGGGTTAGGGTTAGGCTACAGGACAGGGAAAGTGAGGTTAGACAGTTAGTAGGGGAAAGCTGCGGGTGGTTGCAGTTCCCAGACAGAAACTTTCCTTTTCGGATGTCCCTATTTCAAATACTGCCCAGTTTCTATTTTTTTTTAGGATGGGTGAGTATGCCGATCGGCATATTCACCCATTCTCATTAGCAAATACCGCCGCCGCCAATATCCCTCCACCACCGCTACTGCCGCCGTTATTTCGCCAGAACAAAATTTTACACCATTTATGTGTTTTTATTATGTGTGTATTAAACATGATTACAGTATAGATTATGACTTGGACAACATTTTAGCTATAGATACCATTGTATCTCATTCACTTTTGGTTCTATTTAGCTTCATATTAGCGCTCCAGCTCTTTCTTTTGTTTATTTGTGTTTACTTGAGGAGTGTTGACACTACTCACCTCTGCTGTTTTTGAGTGGCTATATATAGCTATTACTGTGAACCACGTTATTGGACCAGATTCAGAATTAAGAACGTCTGGTAACTTACGCACGCAAAATGCGTAAGTGGAGTGATTTCTATTCAGAGCGCATGCGCAGACCATGGAGATACGAAGCGCAATTGGAAAGATGCGTAAGTAATTTCCGCACGCAAAAAAATCCGTACGAACATCCATTAAGTGTCTCCTATTTTGGGAGTTGTAAGCTCTGTTAATCGTGCGTATATGCACCTCTTGGAGCTTAGCTGATTTCAACATTTTTAAAGTCTTATCAAAGTGTAGAAGTAGGTCCTCTGAACTAGAAATACCAACCCCGTCTACCTGCCACCTCTGCACCAGGGTACGCCAAGTCTCCTCTCCGCTTCCACCAAGTAAATCCTTCTGTATATATTTAGTCTTGTATTTGTTATTTTTAATGAAGTGTAGTAACTGCATTACCTGGTCAGATCTGTCAGGAGTAGAGGAAGAAGAGGGAAGTGAATGGGCAAAATGCCTCACTTGTGACCTATCCATTGTTATATATTGTTCTGCCAAGAGAAACAACTGACATTTTCACACAACTGCTGGTGAACCACAAACAGAATATGATAACTTGTCTGACTTAAAGTCAACCCCACATGTAATGACCACTAGCGTAACCCACTCTTGCACTATAACCGTTAAGATAGAATCGTGGAGGATTACATGATTGATAATGTACAAATTAACACCTTACACAGTCGTTTTCAATACTAAGAGGGAAAGAAAGAAGTTAATTTGGAGACCATTGTGCAAATTAGCAATCCAGTACTAAAGATTTCCACCCTCAAGCGTGTACCCAGAAAGAGTGTTTAGCATGGTCAGGAGCCTTGTGATCGATCAGCAAAGGAGGCTAAACCCCAAAAATGTGCTCATTTTATGATGAACAAGTTTGAAGCAAATCGTAATCGGAGATTGTCACGGTAGATTCCAGCGGGGATGAGCTAATATTGTGCGATGATAAAAACAACAGTGATAAGGGTGATGATGAGGACAATGACAACTAAAACCTTGAGGATTATTACAAGTGTTAACTCTAAACAAATAAGCCAAAATGTATCTATTTTATCTTTATCTTTTTATTTTTTTCCCTGCATTGTTATGTGTGGGTCTGAAGAAACCATGCATTGTTATGTGTGGGTCTGAAGAAATTGTTGCTTCAAATAAATTGCTTTTTTCATCTTTTTCTTTTTGAAGCAATTAAAAACTGTGATTTAGAGTCATATAGTTTATTAAACTATACACATATAAATACATGGGTTGTTAGGCTCTTAAAGTTAATCAATAATCACTGAATGTAATTACTAAATGTAATTGTTGTTTAAAAACCCAAAATCTATTTGTATTAATGTCTAGACTATTATATAAGTATTAAATGAATGTTGCAATTGTTTTTGTTCACATTTCAACTTGTTTCATTGTTTGTTTAATCCTTAACAATGTTTCCTGTTTAATGTTTGTAAATAAATTTGTTTAGTATATTTTGGGTTTACTTTCTTTGATTTTAAATTGTTTTTGGCCAATTGTATTTTATTTTTACAAATTTTTTATACCAGTGAAAGTCCTTTGCTTATTAAATCGATTTATTTAAAAACATTTTTATACTAATTTTTTTTAATTATTATTCATATAATGTAAGTAAACATGTTTTATAAAATCTACAGCGTCATTAAACATTTTAAACAATAATGCAAGAGTCATAGGCTACCTAAGAACCTTGCGGAAATCAACTTAAGAATGGTAGTGGGCATTCTTATCTTTGTTCGTGGGTATGCAAGGCCTTCTTAACTGTAAATATTTCCTAAATCTTTAGGAACACCCATACTGTACATTAGGCGTACGTTCGCATTCGCCCGTCGTGCGAATTTTCGTAGCGCTGGATCAGGCCCATACTGTACATTAGTAGCCCGAGTCCTGCTCATTTGCATTAAGAGTCTTACCCCTCTAGCCACGCATGTGCATGCCATTCCGTTCTGAAGCATGAATCATTCCTAAGTAACCGTTCATATCTGTGAATCATTTGGCCATGGTTTCAGTGCGTAGTTCTGAATTCTGGGCATGCTCAGTATATCTGTTCTTAAAAATATGCACAGAGATTCTGTTCTTTCTAAGTTGTGAATCAGATCCATTGTGAGGTGATCCAATTTGAGTTGGTATGACTGGAAATGAACGTTACTGATGTTAATAATACGGTAGGAGCAAAAATACATACAAATTATTATTATTATTTTTTTAAATAGTTTCTTTTTCAGACAAGCGGATACAAACACAATATAAGTTGTCAGTCAAAGACATTGATCATTTGGAAAGGCATACATCACAAGACACATACTTGTTACATAAGAAAACCAATATATCATTATATATTTTTAGCAAACATGCAGGTTGTACGCTACCTACAAAGTATCCATTTTTATTTTTTGGTAAGTAAGATCAAAAAGAAAAGAGGAAAAAGGAAGAAAAAGATATAAATAAAGAAAAAAGAGAGAGAGAGTAGAAATAGGGTGGCCACCTAGGAAAGGAAGAAGAATATCAACTGAGAAGAACAGTTACAATAAGATCAAGAGTCAAGTATATAACTTGGTGTATTTATAGCGGTATTGGTAGTTGAACGTGAAAGGAATTTGCCCACGGTTCCCAGGTTCTACAAAAGATTTTAGCTGAATACATGACATATATTCCATTTTATAGATGTACCACATCTTTTGCTGAAACATATGAAAAGTTAAAGCTTCTGATTGTCGTCAGTTAGCAGCAATAAGGAATGTAGATGCCGATGCCATTAGTTGTATCATTTTGTTCTGATGTCGTGTAGCCCCAGAGATCCCAAGAGGAAGCAAAAATTGTTCGGGAGAAAATGGAATGTGCAACGAGAGCAGCTGAGATAAACAAATTATGTACATCTCTCCAAAATATCTGAAGCTTAGGACATGCCTCTCCAACATGTATCAGGGACATTAGAAAAAAAAGTTGCCACATTTTCCCTGATCTCTTCCCAGTCCTCTGAGTCGAATTCAACCCTAAATCTTCCATCCAAGCACCCTCATGTCTCTCCATACCTTCTGATGATTCTGAAGCTGGTTCAGAATATATAATTGAGAGAATACCTTTAAAAGTTCTACGTTTCAGACACAGGTGTACCAAATGCAGTATAGGGTCGAGTATAGAGCAGATCTTTCATTGAGGTATGAAAGTGCCGGATCTGAAAATACTGGTAAAAAAACGAATTGGGGAGGTCATACTGTCTTTGAAATTCAGCAAAGGAGGGAATTCTGGTGAATCCAAAAAGTCATTAAGATTAACTATAACCCTTGATGCCCAAACGGAGTAGTTTCGGAGATCTTGCCCCGGGGGAAAGAGAGGATTATTATAAAGAGGAACAATGGGACAAGGCGACTAAGAGAGATTATGTTTTGTGCGAACACTATCCCATATAGTCAGATAGTATGCAATAATTGAGTGATATGATGCTTCCAATGGTCTGGAAGCCCCATGAAGCCAGAGCAGGAAAGTCATTGAATAAACAGAAATACTGTGTGCTTCTATAGTAGGCCACACCCGCATTAATTGAAGCGAGTTCCACATGACACATTGGGCCAAATGTGCAGCACAATAGTAACACCAGAAGTTCTAGGCCTTTTGTTTTGCCAAATAAAATGATTAACTTGACCCTGCAGGTCTTTCAAAATGAATGGTGGAATGCGTACTGGGAGAGCTTGAAACAAGTAAAGAAGCCTCGGGAGAACATTCATATTTATAGCATTTATCCGACCTATCCATGAGATCAAATAATTATACCAGCTATCTAGATCACTTTTAATTTGAAGCAAAATAGATTGATAATTAGCCTCGTAGAGCTGCCTATAATGTTTTGTAACGCATATACCTAAGTATTTAATATGTTTAAGTTTCCACTGAAACGGAAACAGATTAGATAGAGATATTCGGTCAGCATCAGAGAGATAAAAATCTAGAACCTCTGTTTATTTTATATCCTGAATGTTCACCATATTTATCAAGCTCGCTCACTACATGGGGAAAAGAAATCAAAGGGCAGGAAATAGTCAAAAGCACATCATCAGCATACAGTGCGATTTTATATATTTTTTGTCCCTACAGAAATACCGTGAATGTGTGGATTATTGCGGATACGAATAGCTAAAGGTTCTATCAGAAGTGCAAAAATAAGAGGGGAAAGGGGACATCCTTGTCGCGTGCCATTAGTGACATTAGAAAAGTTAGATAACATTGCTGTATGTTCCCTTCTAAATGCAATAGCCTTTCTAATAAGATGCCCTCTTATAGTGGCCTTATGGGCCTCTCAAACAATACCGGGGTAACCCAGCAGATGAGTTATAGTCAAAATAATCTACAATAGCTTTTTGCAGAGCCAATCTAGATTCAGGATGCAATAATATAGAGCCATGTAATCGCCACTTTCTCTGTCTAGGGGGGCGGCAAAATAAGTCCCACTGAAATGCTGTAGCAGCATGATCCATGCACGAGAGGGGTTGGATATCTGCTGTATGTGGGAATTAAGGTATGAGAAACAGCATATTGATGCGGGTACGGCACTTATGCGGAACTGAGTAATGTGTATACTCTCTAGCGTCATGATTCTTCAATCCCCAAGTATCATATAATGCAAAGGTGCGAAGGCCCTCTAACAAGATTCGCGACTCCCTAGGCTGGACACAGGAGGCACTGACCATCTGCAAAGTAGAGCAGCATTTATCTATGGAAGGATTAAGCACTACATTAAAATCTAGTAATATAATATGACCTTGAGCTTTTTGCTCTAAACACTTAAAGAATTATTTAAAAAAGAGGGATTGGTTTTGATTAGGAGCATATATAGTAGCTTAGGTTACAGTTTCAGCACAAATTATCCCCACAAGAATCAAATAACGACCCTCTGGGTCGGCGTGGCACAACAGACATTTAAAGGGGAGAGAATTTCCTATCAGTATAGCTACCCCCCTTTTCTGAACATGAGGAGAAGAAGGTGTGTGGAAAAGATCTACTGCAGAGTTTTGCATGCATACCAGTCAGGTGAGTCTCCTGAAGAAATGCTATGTCAGCCTTGGCACGAAGTAGCGCTCCCAAAACTATAGTGCGCTTCTTTGCAAATTATTTTTTAGTTAAAAAAAAAAACAGAACTAAAACCAGAATTTTTACAGAGCCGATGTCAGCTGCAGAGAGTGCTTTCATCCTTCATTATTTGTATTAGCGCTTCGAAACTGCTTTCAGGAAATTATAAGTCAATTCCAGCTGATGCTAACCATTGTAGACAGATATTTAGAAACACAGTAAATACTCTAGTGATGTGCTATATAATTTATGTTCATAATTATATTTTATTTTATGTGTGTAATTTTACTGGGAACATTACTAGACTTTGGAAACAAATATAATAAAACTTGTTGCAATTAGGTATTAAATGTTTTGTTTACTCTTGTTCTAAAGTATGTTTTTGGATACTTATGTAATAAAAGAATTTTATATGTGTAAGCGTTATTAAGGGTGTTAATTTATTTGTAAATAAAAAAAGATTTTTATTACATGTACTAACAGGCACGGGTAATGATTACATAAATAAACTTTCGGAATGTTATGTATTGCTTGTAACTAACTTAAACGACAAAACATAAAAATTGTGCTTTTTCTTATTATCAAACACATATCATTATTATAAATAATAATGGTAAACATTTATTTTTTAAATACCATTGCAAGTTTATTTTTATAAACAGTGTATTGCCCGTATAATTCTCAATGCATGGTTGCATAAAACAAATACTGGCAAAAAAAGTCAACAATGGGGGCGTCATAAATAAACAGTATTAATACTTTTGACTGTTGAACATGAGTATATGTGAGAAAAAGTGAAAAAAAAGTAGATTTGGTGAGTAGTTAAAAGGTAAGAAGAGAGTGAGGAGGAAGAATGACAAATGAAAAATGGAAAGAAAATAAATGAAAAAGGGAGTCAGGAACAAAAGGGGAACTGTGGGGAGAGGGGTATAGAGGGAGAAGTGGGGAAAGGGATATAGTAGAAATGGTAATGGCAGAGAGGGGTATATTGGAGAGGAATATTGGAGAGAACAATGGCCTGGATCCAGACTTAAGTAAGTGCTTAAAATTAGTTACTCCTGGGCTAAACCATGTTGATTTCAAGGGGAGTCAAGTTAATTATATTCTTTGCATGCAGGGATATATCTTTGAATTGCTTACTGCACACAGATACTGACCAGCTTTACTATCACACTGTTATAGACTTGGGATAGGAAACATCACCTCTCAACTCTAATACTGTTTGCAACGGATGAAATATGACGCAATCAACATGGTTTTGCCCAGGAGTAACTAATTTCAAGAACATTTTAAGCCTGGTTCCAGCCCAATGTGGTAATGGGTAGAATGTAAAGAACAGTGGAGAGAGGGGAATTCTAGAAAGTACATGGGGAGAGGGATATATTAGAGGGGGGCTTTGAAAAGAGTGGTATTACAGAGGGACAGTGACAGAGACCAACACAATTTAATTTCTACAAAATTAAATACTTTTTATTATTGTTTGTTTATTATTTTTAAAGGTTTATAATCTTCTGAAGGGCTATAGCAGGCTCCATGATGAATGCCCTGCCCCCTGTGATGTCGATTTGAATATTTATACAACTGTCTGTGTTGTGCCATTTAATGAATGAGCAGAAATAAATCACAGACAGAGATGAAAGTGGGAGGACAAATCACTGTGTAAGAGGCTTGCTGGAGTACTAAAGTGGGCTAATGAAGCCTGTGCTGATGTCTGTAACATTGCATGGAATAGAGCTGTCCATCAGTGGACATCATTTGCATATCCAGAGTGGTCCTCCTCCATCTGTGTCATGTAAGTAATTCTTTCCCTCCAAACTAACCTGTCAGCAAAGCGAAAATCACCGCTTTATGAAATTTCTAGTTACCTAAAAAAGTTAATACAAATATTTGTCTACATTAGAAATAAAGAAAACTTGGATTTATGTTCAGTTTAGGAATTTGATTATTGTCACCACCATCTAATGCATTTGGGTAAATTATGATTTGTGTGTGTTATATAT
>WWET01000671.1:280411-303686 GCA_011038615.1 Limnodynastes dumerilii | reverse complement strand
GGAATGTAAATATATATATCTGTTGAACACTCTCTTTCCAAACGGAATGAACGAAAAAAATGATTATACAGCTTTTTTGTAGGATATTTGCGATATATTTAATATCTATAACATCTAAAGTATTTGTTTGTTGCATAAGTATAATAAATAAATAATAAATACTTTTATTTATTTAAAAAAAAATTCTTTAATAAGTTAAAATGTCATCGTCAATGTCAAATCATTGTATATATGTATAATTACTTATCATTACCTACTTAATATGATGATCATAGATATATATATATATATGTAGGATTAATCTATATCTGATAATAAGCTAAATCTCTATAGTCAAATCATCCCCTTCTTTTGTATTCATTTGAATTTCCTCATTGCTTCTGACCTCCTGTTTTGCCTTTAAGAGGAGGTACTTTGAACATTGCGTGCTACGATGCCGTCTTTAAAAGAACTGATACTTTTTTACTTATAATTGTGACAATTTTGCGTTTCTAGTGAAAATATATATAAGGAAGACTTTTGTTGATTTTTGTTATGTAATAATAAACAAATATTTTAACTTTACATGTGTCTTTATAGAACGCTATGTACCTGTCTGGTGATTGGCCGCCTGTGATATAAATTAACCTGCACCTGCACTGAATACTTATGCCCTGACGAAGCTCAGCGAAACACGTGCCGGCACCTTTTTTCTGTGGTAGTGGATCTTACACCGGATCATCATCCTTCACTCTCCGTCTGCAGTAGCAACCTGTTTTTCCCTTCACTGCACCGTTATATAGGTAGGGATTATAGGGGCTCTGCGGAGCGAAGCACCTCCGTGAGGAGGTTTTTTTGTTTTGCTTTTTTATTTTGTAGATGATTAGGGATAGCAGCTGGTGCAACATCATAGATTACCGCAGTATCTCTTGAGAAATTCCATCTACACTGTGAGAAAATCGTCTTTCTGATATTGACGGTGGAGTATTGGATGTTTTCTAATTTGCTATTAGCTATTATATTGATATGAATTTTTGTAGCCCGGTGTACCACTATTCACTTTTTTGTATTGTTGAATCTATTTGATATATAGTATTTATATTTTGCAACTATTTCGCTTTTATTATCCTGTTATTTCAATAAACAATTTCTATATTTCTAATTATGGACTTTTGAGTGCACTATATATGTGGTTTTTTGCTGGGAAAGTTTTTCCCTATATGGGATAATTTTGCCAACATGTTCATTTTCTAGTTCTCTATTTGCCACATGGTAGCACACCTCTTACATATGGATGTTTGAATTTAAAGAGGTAGTCCAGGGATTTGTGCAGATACATTTTTCTTCTTCGACCAATGATGATTGTGTCTGGAGCTTTTGTGTCAGCAAAGGCTGACAACGGGCCTTGCCAGGCTGGGCTGTTGTGAAGGGCCCCTGGATTCGTTGGGCCCATGGGCAGTAGCCCAAACTGCCCAGTGGATAAGACAGCCCTGACAATGCATATACATTAGAAAGAAACATTGTCTATCAAATGTAAATCTATGTCAGTGCAGAACAGATTTCTGTCACTAAACACTAGAGGGGATCATTCTCTTGGCAAATTCTCCTTTGAGCTCCTGAAAAAAAGACAATGAAGTCATAATAAATGTTATAGTATGTGAAAGAGGTAGCAGACCTTTAAATAAACCCAGTGTCTTGGGAACCAGGGAACCTCCACAGCTGTTAAAGAGTCAATATAGCCTTTTGTGAGACAAAACATTGTATGGATTAAAGTTTGAGAGTAACACTTTCACACTGCTGGTATATTTACACAGAGTATAGATTAATTCCAAAGATTTACCAACTGCTTAAATGCTATAAGACTACTGGAAATGCAGGATTTATACCTAAAGTTTGGAAAAATAGAGAACTTTTTTAAAGAATAGTTAACTTGCATTTTGTTTATAACTTCTAGGTAAAGACCATTTGTAGTAGTTAGTAAATGTAAAGTACTGTAAATGTTTTGTGGTTCACTTTGCATGTAATAAAATACAGTTATGTCATTTTCTGTTTTTGTATCTTTGAACAAGGAAATAATCAGTAAACCGTTTTTCTTTATTGGTCTTCTGTTCATATTTATGGTACATAAAAAATGCTGAATACAGACATTCACCCCCATAACCTTGGAGACCAAGGAGACATTGATGTGATTCAAATGCATAATCAAGCACTGCTAGCTGCAGTTGCCAAGGCGACAATATTACATTGGACAGTGATACAGTCGACACCACAATGTAGGATGTATCATAGCCGAAATCGTTAAAAAACAGTACACAAAATAAAGAAAAATTCCTTACCTTGTCCCCACCCCTTCTCCTACTTTCTCTCCCCTCTTTTCTGTCCACAGTCCCTCCCCTGCTCTGTCCACAGTCTCCCCTCTGCTCTGTCCACAGTCTCCCCTCTGCTCTGTCCACAGTCTCCCCTCTGCTCGATTTGGTCCAAATCGCCCAAACTCCCAGGAGTTTGGCTGTGATTAACAAATCGCCGTATTCACTAAAGCCAAACTCCTGGGACTTGAGCCTTTGGCCAAATCGTCAAAGCAAACATCGATGGACAGAAATCGTCCAGATGTTTGCCATTTAAAAGATAGAACTCGTCGGATTCACTAACGGCGATTTGACCAAATCGCCTTTAGTCCGACATCAAATCACTGTAAAGAAATCGCCTACTGTGTGGGGTGATTTCAGTGAAAGAGCCCGACACTGACCCTGAATAACACGTCAGGCAGCATGGTTGTAAGGCTTAGCCTTGCTGTGCTGATAGAACTACAAGTGTCAGCATTTCTGATCCTTGTAGTTCTATCAGCGTCAGCATGGTAAGCCATATACCCATGCTGCGCTGCGTGCTGTAAAAAAAAAAAACATACAGTGACACATAAGCATTTTACATATACAGTAAACACATAAAATACATTAAACATCAGTAATACTGCCTATAATGTGCCCCCATAATTCTATAAATATACAGGTGGCCACCCTGCAGTGTAAAATGTTTTTAAAGTGTCCGATAGTGTTGCTGATGTTCCTCCGGAGCTTGCTTCTGACAGTCGTCCCGAACATTCTTCATGTGATGCGGCTCTAATAATGATTATACGGTAAGTAGAGCGCCCTCTCTAATACATTTCACAATTAGCGGTAATTTTTTCATAACATTATTTGTGGTATTAAATGTAATTTATTCTTTGTAGGGGGGCATGAAATGTTTAGTATTTTGTTAGGGTAGGGGCCGGCCCTATATTTTATTTAAGTGCTAGTAGGGGTATGTATTTGTGTGTTGTTGTAACGGATGACAGGGCATGCTAGCACTTGTGGTTCTCCAAGCGCTAGCATGCCCTGTCATCCTTGGGCATGCTGATGATTGTAGCACTACAAGCATCAGCATGCTCTTCAGCGCTAAAAATCCACTAAAACCCGGGAAATTCCTGGTGATGTGAAAGGGTCAGACCCGGGAATTTCCCGGATTTTTGGTGGACTTATAACGCGGTTTTGAAAATGACACGGCACTGCTCCCAGAAAAGACCCGGGTACAAAATACCGGGTTTTTCTGGGATGGTGATGTGAAAGCGGTATTAGAAAGTTATAGGAGGTTGGACTATAATGTTACATACTGATTTATGTGTAGTCGATCACCACCAAAAACCCGGGTTTTTGCAAAATGCCGGGTTTTTGATGAAAATCCCGGGTATTTGGTGGTGATGTGAAAGGGGTATTATAGAGGTCCTGACGTCATTTTCCTGTTGGGCCTCTAGAGGCCTCTCTACTTACCGTATAACCATTAGTAGAGCCGCATCACATGAAGAATATTCGGGACGACTGTCTGAAGCAAGCTCCGGAGGAACATCAGCAAGGGGAGAAGACTTCATCCTACAGAAGAAGAAAAGAAATAATTAAAGAAGATTCTACAATCAAGTATTCCCAAGACAGATGACATCTTATCGACGATGATATAAAATCGCACAAGATAAGCGCCCCTTTGTGAATACCGCGATTTTGCCCAAAAAATTGCGGCAAAATCGAGACGATTTCTGACAATTTGAAATCGACATGAAAAATCGATTTTTGTAAATGAAGCCCCTCTGCTCTGTCCTCTGTCCACAGTCTCCCCTCTGCTCTGTCCACAGTCTCTGTCCACAGTCTCCCCTCTGCTCTGTCCACAGTCTCCCATCTGCTCTGTCCTCAGTCTCCCCTCTGCTCTGTTTACAGTCTCCCCTCTGCTCTGTTCACAGTCTCCCCTCTGCTCTGTCCACAGTCTCCCCTCGGCTCTGTCCACAGTCTCCCCTCTGCTCTGTCCACAGTCTCCCCTCTGCTCTGTCCACAGTCTCCCCTCTGCTCTGTCCACAGTCTCCCCTCTGCTCTGTCCACAGTCTCCCATCTGCTCTGTCCACAGTCTCCCCTCTGCTCTGTCCACAGTCTCTCCTCTGCTCTGTCCTCAGTCTCCCCTCTGCTCTGTTCACAGTCTCCCCTCTGCTCTGTTCACAGTCTCTCCTCTGCTCTGTCAACAGTCTCTCCTCTGCTCTGTAAAGAGTCTCCCCTCTGCTCTGTAAACAGTCTCCCCTCTGCTCTGTTCACAGTCTCCCCTCTGATCTGTCCACTGTCTCCGCTCCATCCACAGTTTCCTCTCTGCTCTGTCCACAGTCTCTCCTCTGTTCTGTCCCCAGTCTTTCCTCTGCTCTGTCCACAGTCTCTCCTCTAATGTAGCAGGCATTAGTCAACTGTCTGACGCTGTTTTACAGAAATTTTAGAAGAAAGTAGAGTAAGTTACTAGTTGCTCTTAAAAGGAAGCATTGGTATAATCCCCAAAATAAAAGCAGATGTAAAGCAGTACTGGCTCAATAACACTTCTGCCTGTTCATCCCGACTGAGGAATAAAACATTTATTGCTATGACAATGTAAGATCCATAATTTAACCTCAGGGGACTCTTTGTGTGCTAGATTGTGAATAATGAAAATGAACAATATTTAAATTATTTATATCTGCCACAATATTAAAATGTGTAGGTTAGTTTCTTATCAATTGCATCATTCTTGCAGACAGTATATTATTTTTATAGGACCATTCTTTGTAAACAATTATTTAATATCCACCATTGCTAGGGTTTATGGGAGGCTAGGGAAAACTTCGAAAATGTTAAAAGTAGCAAAATTCCTTTAAGGCAAATCATTTCTTCTAATGCTTCTGTGAAACTGATTTTGCTTTGCTGGAGCCTCTTTAAACCCACTCACCTCTTCATATTCTGCAAATTTAACGAGCCAGGTTTAATAAATAAAACAGCTTTACTGGGTATACTGCCAGTTTCAATAAATAAAATGGCACTACTGTGCTATTTTCTATTTGTTTAATGTGTAGTAGTTTAATTTTACTTTATGTGCCAATGAAAGGATAAAGAGAGCATGCATAAACTAATAGAAAAGTGGTTCACTGTTCTGGCACTTTGGGTTCTGTGAGATGGCAGGTTAGTACCTGTAATTGCTGCTTTTTATTAAACTCATAGCACAGTACAGTGTAGCAACTATTAAGAGATTTTCTAGTCTCAATCATTTCTATAGCTTTATTGGATCACTTCTATTAAAGAGTACTGACAATTACAACATTTCTTATGTGAAATCTTTTATTCCAAGTGTATTATTGTTCTGTTGCATAACTAGCTATTAAAATAATGCCCTTCTTTTCTTCAACGGTCATGCAATAATAAAATGGTTAGTAATGAGTGACTATTTGGGTTACACTTCTTCACATTACCAAGATATCAGATTTACAAACCAGTGCTCCAGATTTACTTATTGAAGGTTATTTTATAGAGAAAGTAGCTGTGTTCCGTTTACTGGTATGAAACACAGATTTCCAAAATCCAAAAACTGGGTAAGTTTGCTGAATTTATTTTTGTCAGCTTACCCATTCATTGGCTTTTGCAGCGCAGCACACAATGGAAGACTTGCCGCACCAGGGAGCTTAGATACAAGGGGAGTCATAGGGCTAGGCTGCGGGGAAGGGGAGTCATAGGGGACCGGATTCACAGATCCGTATTTACTACGTGCCCGCTTTTACACACGCACGTAGCAAGGCAACACCCATAACACTCCCCTCGGCTGGACGGGTTTTTGGTGACTTCCACCTCCATAGGGCACCCTTAACTCTATGTGTGTGCGCATATATTACGTATGTGCGTGCGTATTTATCTAACCGCGCCCTCAAATGCCAATTTAAATGTTTCCCCCATCCGGATAAAAACCACGCCCCTCCGTACATATGTCCCTAAGTGGCTAAATAACTTGCGTGCATAAATGCAACGTAATTGGCGTGGAAAAAGGTACTATGTATGCGCAATTAATACGCTCCTAAAAATACGCACGCAATCCGCTATAAAAAACGGATCTGTAAATACGGCCCAGGGTTAGGCTGCGGGATACTACATAGAAGGGGAGTCTTAGGGTTAGGCTGCGGGGAGGGGATACAACATAGAAGATAGATTATTATTAACCCAATATCTACAGGAGGAATACTGCTGCTCACTACTTGAGACTTTAAAAGTGGTAGATGGAAGATTCTGAGCCTGGTATGTGTGTTGTACTCTACAAAGATCATTGTAAATGTAATAATAGGTAAATATACTAAAATGTTTTAAACACCCTTAATACAATCTTAAAACATTTTACAATATCCTACCAGCAAAAGCGTCCATCAGTCAAGCCGTGAAATTCTACTTCCGCCCCCTATAAATAGGGTTGTAGCTAAAATTAACTTTAACTATAACTATGAATATTTGGATGCTCCTTATTCCACTAGGTACTTTTTCCTCCATAATCTGGAGGCTTTGTTGAGTGGAGTATTTGGCTCAAACAAGTGACCCAATCCTTATAGATCCTCCTGTAGGATGTGAGTCCCCTGACCAGTCCGAGGTCTCTGATACTGTACTCTAGTGATGTTATATCTATTGATGATCTTCTGTCTGCCTGGAGTCTCTAATAGTACATTGATTATTATTTTACTCTCTAGTATGTGAACTTGACTCAATGGTTTGTGTAACCTTTAAATGTAACATTTGTGTGTCTCTATGAGATTGCTCTGTAATTTCTGCTCCCTAACCACTAATTCCAGATGAGACCACCCACAGCCTGGGATCCATGGGGATGACTCAATGACGGCACAGACACCAGAGATAGGAAACCTCTGGTAGCGTCAGAAAGAACTTTTGGGAATCTGTACTCACCATTGTCGCATTTCAAACTACTGCAGGGAGGGCATTATTCACCCCTTGGGCCTTATCAATCTTAAGGCAGTATCCTTCTCTCATAAGCTTGAGAAAGAGAGAGAATCAAATAGGAAGCTTTTTTGAGAGGGTTAAATAGAGTTAAATAAAATGATAGCAAAAGAAGAATGAAATTGACATTGCAAAAAAGAATGGATATCTTGGGTCATAGTGCACTGCCTACATAATGGTAAGGTCAAACCTGGATTTTAGCTAAGTTCTTATACTATACATTTTCATAGCAAGCTTGAATAACCTAAATAATCAGCCATTGGCTTCATCACAGAGTAGATGCATTCTGGAAATTCATTGTCTACTGACAATTTGTCGAATACTTTTTGCATGTGGACAGTCACACGATTATTTTCCCATTAGGTTTAGATCTAAACAATGCTTACAACATTCATTATTTCTCTTTGCAGATTTGTCAACCGTCTCATCTCGAACATGAAAAACATAAGAATTGTCATATATACTATACCTATTAACACATTATGACAGGTACAGAAGATTCTGCGTGAGTGCTTTTATATTACTTGCTGCAATTTATTGTCAAGTAAACATTTCTTAATGAGCTGTAGAAATTGTTTTGCTCATCTAGTCAGCCTTTAATGGATTCTTACATATTCTTTTAATGGCTTACTTGTAGACGGCCAGATACTAGATAGAATAGCTAAGGACACTAATTGAGGTTTAGTTATGATGGAACATAATGGGCTGTTTACATATTGAAAATATTAGCACTTATTGCACTTTGCTAGAATTACTATTGTTACGTCTAGAAGTAAACAAGGTTTCATCAGGAATGTTAATTGGTCAAAAAACTTTTTTATTTCAATACTTTTGAATTAAAAAAACTTGGTAAACTTTTTTTTTATTGTTTTGGTCACATTTACAAAAGGGGTAAATGAAGGGAGATATAAAAATATTGAATGCTTTTGTATGTACACTTTCCTGTCACTTCTTTAGTTTACATATTTTTGTAAACTTTTAGCACTAGGATGTGGAGTTAGGAAGGATTACACACCGTGATGTGGTAAACATTTTGTTTGCGGAAATCCATAGAGTATTAACAATTTAAAAACTATTGGGCTGTTCCTGTAGTGCACCGTATTTCTTAGTCGCACAGTTCTCTATTTTACCTAGCAGCTTTGCATGCTTTGATCATTTATCACTTATACAGTATATGAGTGTAGCTGAGGTGAAATAAAGAGTGTGTCAAATATGGTTCTATTCTGTGTGTGTGTGTGTTTTATATAGCCCTGTTATAGGGCAAAATTTGACCACAAATAAGGCAAAATAAAGGGCCTTATTATGAGGGAATATAGAATCCTATTATAGACATTTAGATCCACTCTCAGACCCATAATAAACCCCACATGTACTTTACAGTATATAGTGTGCTGTGCCCAGAACTATAACATACCCCACATGTATTGCAAACATTACAAACCCCCCTGATGGATGTGTTCTTACAGATACAAAGAGAAAGAACAGTAGAATCCAGGAATAAATAATCTCAATAATAAAATAAGGCACTTGGGGAAACAGAGTATTGTCTTTAGTTTTAAGCTATGCACATGAAAGACTCAAACAGATTAATATATAGCCTAAAGGAAAGGAGAGGAAGGAATAATTCAGCTGGAGCAAGGGGTATCAGCAAGGGACAGGAGGGGACTTACAGAATTAATGAAATTCCATAACAGGACCACACTTGCAGATAGAAAACTCAGAAGTTACTGTATATTACTTAATATTATTTTGCTGAAGTACTAATACAAGCCCAGGGCACACCTCCAGCAGATGACATTAACTGAAAAATAGGGACAACAGAGGTGCTCACTGGCACATAGGATCCTTTAGTCATCCCAAGCTTTCATTCTTCTATCTACTGTGCAAAACATGTCAACCAGTAAGAAGCACAGACACATCTGAAATGACTGAAGCTATGAAGTTTCTTCTCATGTCATATAAAACAGCCATGCTTATGAATGTACATTTACCGATTTTTTTGTATTTATGTATTTTTTTTAGCACTTTGATATTTGCTAGAGAATTGATACATGAATGACCATTTACCACACAATGCACTGGATCCAGTCTTCCATAAAAGGGATATTTTCAGATTGCTGAGATCGCCTGCATTTTGCAACCATGCATAGATCCAGAATTCCCTACTTGATGGGCCTGATTCAGCTAGAAATTTGCACCGCAATAGACGGGAAAAAGTTTGCGGTGCGCATATTCCCGTCTATTACAGTAGCTGATTTTTATGCGCACCTGTATGAGATGGGAATAAAAAAAAAAAATTACATCGCAAAATACACGGGTGCAAGGCCAATTGAATCAGGCCCAATGTGTTTATGACAGTAGTGCTCTAAAATGCAAGTGGGTGGTGATAAGTATGAAATATGTGTAGCTAAGCGCCTTCCGCTGTATCCAGACTGGAAATGTTAAGTTGTGTGTGTATAGGATCCAGAATGACCGCAGTGACCTCCCTCCCCCCACCCTGGTACCTGATGCACGCATCCCATCCCTATCACTTTGCCGACGGAAAGTGTTCCATTATGGATCTCTAGTATCATACAGTGCGTGTACACGCTTGCAAAACAGTTCTGGAAACAGAGGTCTGAATACAGTTCGATAATTAAAAAATGAATCCCTCTTTCACAGTTTATAGAAACTTCTGTCTTGTGGCATGAACAGAAGCCCTATAGCAAGGAGGTGGAGTCCGAGTCTGGATGTGGTGGGTATAGGACGGGGAAGGAACAGGCCCGAGAAAGAGGTCGTTGGCAGTTGGCAACTGAAAACAGTCCTTAGCACTATGTGTATGAAGGTTGAGTACTTTTTATAAATGCATTGTTACCATCTCTTAGCTACTAGCAATGTACTGAAAAAGAGCACTCAGTTCCCATACATTGAGTACTCAGCCCCGGATTAAGCTGTCAGCCTCTGATAGCTTTCCCAAAGTTCTGTGAGTGCAGGTGGGTGTAGAAGCTGTTTTCCTTCCTCTTGTATTATGTTATATTTTTATGATTTTATAACTGTGTGATTGTTATTTCACCAGTTGTAAGTCTGGTACTTATTATGCAGTGTAGCCCCTTATTTTCTTTATTTAACATGAACGTCTTAGGACCGGATACAGAATTCATAATGGAAGACGATTTACGCACGTAATGTGCCTAAGTCAGCTGTGCATTTGCACTGCGCATGAGCACTACAGTGACTACCATATCGGAACATGTCCAACTGCCGATGCGTTCGGATGTGGAAGTCAATCTCTGACTACAGGGTGGGCCCACTCAGCATGCACACCAGATACGTATGGTGAGTGGGTGATGGAATGCAAAGAGTACAGCAAGGGCTTTCCCAAGACATAACATACAATCCAACATTACGTACGTGGGCCTTTCCGCATAGGAGCATGGGCCCTCCCCTTCCGCATATGGAATATAGGATAGCAAATTCCATACGTTAGCCTGTGTTGAGGATTCGTTCCTTAGATCCTGGTTAATAAGTGTCCGTGAAAGCTTTTTTCTCCGCACAAAGTCTTCTAAGATGAGAATGACACAAAATATTACACAAAATAAAAATTGTGCAGTTGCCCTCTCACAACAAAAAATGTGTTGCGTGTCTGCTGTTTTATGGTTTCTAAATGTCAGCTAGTTTCAAAGATGATGCATTATTATTTGTTGTGAGTTTGTCATCTTGGTAGACAGATAAAGTACCTCGTAATATTATGTGTCAAAGATTTATTTTTCAGTAGAATCATTTTATTTTTATACCTGCTACCTTTTATTAAAACTCACTATAACTCTAGATTAACTGATCCACATATAACCCTGGAAGAGTTCATGCAACCTAGCAAAATGCTATAATACAGACACTTTGTCATTGGTATTGTGGTAAATAATATAAAAGATAACAGTGAAAAAAGTCATTTCAAAAATATTAACTGTGTTGCAGTGATTGTTGATATATGTTGTTAGTTTTTTTTTTTACCATATAAAAATATAAAGAAGACAAATATTTATATATGAAATTATATAATAACATCTCCATGGTCTTCTTTGATCTACTTCATAGCTTTGTAGTAGACCCCAAATTCCCACAGGTTAAATAGATAGAAAATACATTTGCATATAACAGAAACATATTAATTAATCAGATTTTTTTTGATACAGCAAGACAGCGTGCTGATATACAGAACA
This sequence comes from Limnodynastes dumerilii, assembly GCA_011038615.1. Lineage (NCBI taxonomy): Eukaryota > Metazoa > Chordata > Amphibia > Anura > Limnodynastidae > Limnodynastes > Limnodynastes dumerilii. The sequence continues at coordinate 292,210 of WWET01000671.1, read as the reverse complement.
TGACAATATGTAGATGAAAGCGCGTTTACTGAATATACATTTAAAGAAAACTTCCATATATACATTTTTTTTCTTTCATTTTTAATATTGCAGTCCTTAGCCTTTTATTTGTGTACTTTAAGGGCCAGATTTACTAAGCTGCGGGTTTGGGAAAGTGGAGATGTTGCCCATAGCAACCAATCAGATTATAGCTCTCACATTCCTATTACATACTAGCTAGAATTTGATTGGTTGCTAGGGGCAACATCTCCACTTTACCTATCCTGCAGCTTAGTAAATCTGGCCCTAAGTGTAAATATATGCTGCTCTGTAAAATGAGCAGAGTAGGTAGTCAGAACAGTACATTAGAAATTGTATGGAGTAGTAATGTGTAGGTTAGAATTTTTTTTTACCTATCTGGACTGTAACCTTTTAAAAAAAACACTGAGGATATCTAAGGCCCACATTATGGGGTATCATTTAAGCACAGATCAGCGGGACTGAAGAGGATTCATATTTTGATTATTATTATTATTATTATTAATAATAATAATAATAATAGCAATAGCAATAAGAAGGATATTAATAATTATAATAAGAATAGCAAAAAAAATAATAACAATAATAATAATAATGATAATATAGCATATATGCCATATAAAAAGTTCTATTTTTGCTGTAATTATCCCCCTAAGAGGCACTAATATTGCCCCTATAATAAGATATAGAGGACCATTATGGTGATAACTGAAGCACAATCACCCAGAAATAAAGGGCTTGATTTTGAGGCAGTCAACATATCCCCTAATAGATTTATTTTTCCAATTATCTTCCATAAAAAGGCTCTATATCACACAGAGCACTATAATCGTGGGAATGCAATGGTCTATTATTTGGGATAATTTGAGCACAATTAAGAAGAAACAAAGAGCTTTATTAAGGAGCATCTTTAACTGTGCTTAACTGGGTTCTATATGCCCTTATGAACTTTATCTCCTATCCTCTCTTATACTTATGCTGTTATCCTGTTCTATCCTCTCATCCAACATTAACTTTCCTTTGCTTCTTTTTAATTATGTCTGCTCCACATTGTAGCCTGTATCTTCTGGCATACTTCACGTCAGCACCACGCAGTTACATGTAGCCTTCATACACATACATTACCTGATCTGCTGGAAGTAAGGCCTCTAGGCTAAATTGATATCCACCCCCATCCCCGTGCCTAGTGTGCTTAAAAACATTCAATTACAACATTGGATCGTATTCACACCTAAGAGGCTGCGGCTTCTAAGGTGCATTTTTTAAAGAAATAATCTACAATGCTTGCGTAGTAGGTTATTTACGCTGTCTATGTACCACTTAGGGACGTAGAATGACTATATGCAGTCTCCAAAGACTGTAGGTAGTTGGTTAGGAAGAAAGAGATGTGCCAGGGCAGCCTCAGGGAGTGGGTGGGGGATGGTATGGTAACGAGCTGGGGAGAGCGTGTCAAGGGAACTTCAATGTGTATTATCCTTCTTAAGAACACACAGGTTAGGTAAGTTAGGGAAGCCATAGGGCATTTTTAAGTGTACCAGGTTCGTAAAATAAGGGGGAGGTGTCATGGGGGGGAACTTAAAGTTAAGTTAAATGCATGTATTCGCACCGTCTTAAAGCTTTCTGATTAAATAAATAGAGTTGTTAAGCATTTTGTTAATAAAATTGATCAACACACAACACAGATGTTGGGGCCTATATTATGGCATGTGTAGTTGGACAAGATTTTTCCCTCTCAATTAAATTTTTGGAGGTAGGTCCTAGGTGCCAACAGGTGATTTAGCAGTAAATCCTGAGCAGTGGGGCTACGTGTCTGAGAGTTTACCTCAGGTATTTAGTGCAGCTCTAATAAGTTAGTTTGAGTTATAGTTATCTGAGCTTATCTGCTTGCATCCCCTATTGGAAGTTTCCACAAAAGTAACATTATGCATTGCTAAATGGTTATTGGGAGGGGGGGGGTTTAGATCATTTCAGCATGGGGAATAATTGATGTGTACATGCCTATGAGACAAGCTGTATGTAAGAGAGTAAGCTAATTTTCCATCCTGTACATGCATGATACATTTCATAGAAGTGGTTTATGTATTCCTATCTAGAGATGTTTACTGACCCCTGTGTTTTGCTTTTGGTTTTGGTTTTAGATCTGTATTTCTTTTTTTCTCCCACAATGTACTACAAAATGCTAAAATCACATACTTTTTCTCTTTTTTGTTCCTACATTATTATTAACCTTAATAAAAATCATTTCCAGTGAATTTTGACCACCTTCTCGCATCACAATATTATTTTCATTCAGTTTAGGCCAAAACTCACATAGGCTAATAGGGTCCATAAACTACCAGAAGGGATTTAAAGACTCTAAGAACTTGTATGTGTGTGTGTGTATGTATATGCTCTATAGATACTAGATTATAGTATCCATGTAAGCGTCATAAAACACGATCTAGTAACCACAATAAAAGAAAGCAATTCATAGTCACTACTATACAATACAAATAGTATCCTAGTCTCCGCTATACAATTCCCACTTTATCCTAAAAACTGCCACATAATACAGACTATGGACCAGAATCTGCATGCGCCCTCCAGATGTTACGCTAGGGTTACTATAGTTTCAGTGGAAATGGGCTGTGCTTCTCCTCTGTGCTTCTCCTCCTCCCGCACGAGAGAGGGGAGTGACAGGGGGCGTTTACTCCCCTCTCTCTCGCGGACGTACAGATAAAATGCACAGCGTGTGAGTGCTTACTGTTACCTAGTTTGTGTGTGTATAGTATATATATCCATCCAATCTCTCCCCCTTGTATGTATCCAGTCTTCCAATATTTTCCCCCATGTGTGTCTCCAGCTCCCCAGTATTCCCATTATGTCCCTCCAGCCCCCGCAGTATCCCCATCATGTGCCTCCAGACCCCCAGTAATACTCTCATGTCTTACCAGCCTTCACAGTATCCCAGCCTTCACAGTATCCCCCTCTTTTGTCTCCAGGCCCCCAGTACCTCCCTCATATGTCCCCAGCCCCCCAGTATCCCTCATCATATGTCTCCAGCCCCCCAGTATCTCCATCATATGTCTCCAGCCCCCCAGTATCCCTCATTATATGTCTCCAGCTCTCCAGTGTTCCTATCATATGCCTGCAGCCTCCCCAGTATTCCCATCATATGTCTCCAGTGGCCAGCCCCCAGTATCCCCTATCATATGTCTACAGTCCCCCCATCATATGTCTCCAGCTCCCCAGTATCTCCATCATATGTCTCCAACCCCCCAGTAACCCTATCATATGTCTCCTGCCTTCCCAGTATTCCCATCATGTCTCCAGTTCTCCAGTGCTCCCATTATGTCTCCAGCTCCCTTTAGTATTCCCATCATATGTCTCCAGCTCCATTCAATAATCCCATCATGTCTCCAGTTCCCCCCCAGTAACCCCATCACATGTCTCCATCTCCCCAGTATCCCCCATCATATGTCTCCAACCTCCCAGTAATCCCATCATATGTCTCCTGCCTTCCCAATATTCCCATCATGTCTCCAGCTCTTCAGTGCTCCCAAAATGTCTTCAGCTCCCCCTATTATTCCCATCATGTCTCCAGCTTGCCCCAGTAACCCCATCATATAACTTCAGCTCCCCTCAGTAACCCCATCATGTCTCCAGCCCCCCCTCCAGTAACCCCATAATGTCTCCAGCTTCCTTCAGTAACCCCATCATGTCTCCAGCTCCCCTCAGTAACCCCATCATGTCTCCAGCTCCCCTCAGTATTCCATCATGTCTCCATCTCCCCTCAGTAACCCCATAATGTCTCCAGCTTCCCTCAGTAACCCCATCATTTCTCCAGCTCCCCCTAGTATTCCCATCATGTCTCCAGCTCCCCAGTGCTCCAATCATTTCTCTCCACCTCCCTTTTACTTTAATCCTTTTACTTACCTTTGATGCGTCCTTCGTTCCTTCCTCCACGCTCCTTCCTCCACCGTGGCATTGCTCTCTGTGAGCCAACACCACGAAATCCGACGACGTGATGATGATGTTTTGCATCATCGTTGTGTCTGACAGAGCAGGAGAGTACCGAGCCAGCTCGGCTCAGTACTTGGATGCCTCTCTATATATAAGTCATAAAACATGCTCTATAAAGCAGACAATATAAAGCAAAAACTGTAAGAGGATGTCCTCTTCCTAACTCCCCCTTTTCTATCCTCTTATACTCCTCAAGCCCACCCTCCTTAACTGCTCCACTTATCCCAGTGTCATGGCCTTCCCCTGCTTCAGCTCAGCTTCGGAGTTCAGCCCAGTGGAAAACACAGGATTTTGAAAGGGGGGTTTCCAATGTTTGTAATGCATGTGGGGTATATTAGGGGTCTGAACATGCCACACTATATAAAGTACATGTACGATATATTAGGAGTCTGGAAATGGCACATAGTATAATATATTTTATTTATTTATTTATTTATTAACAGGTTTTTATATAGTGCCATCAGATTACGTAGCGCTTTACAATTTTGAGCGGGTAAAAGGGCCCTGCCAGTCTAGCTGCTGCATGTAATATAAACTGTAGTGGGGTAATTCTATAATGTGGGAGTTCAATATGGAGAGTGTTACAATAATCAATGTGGGAGATGATTAGTGCATGAATGAGAGTTTTTGCAGTGTCTTGTGTGAAATATATGCGTATTCTGGAAATGTTTTTTAGATGTATGTAGCAGGATTTAGAGACAGATTGTATGTGGGGAACAAAGGACAGTTCAAAGTCAAGGGTAACACCTAAGCACCGAGCTTTAGGAGTAGGGATTATTTCAGTGTTGTTGACAGAGATAGAAAGGCCAGGTGGGTAACTTTTATTCACAGGTGGAAATATTATTAGTTAGTTTTAGATAGATTAAGTTTGAGATGATGGAAGGACATCCAAGAAGAAATGGCAGAGAGGCAATCAGTGACATAAGCCAACACAGTAGAAGAGAGATCAATATATATGGTTTATATTAAGGTTTGGGAATGGCACACCATATACAGTATATAGTATACCCTTCCCAGCCCCTAATATACCCAAAATGAACTTTATAGTATTCAATTCCTAGATTCCTAATATTCCTAGATTCCTAATGTACCACATGTATATTACAATATGTGTCACTTCCAGACCCATAATACACCCCGCATGAACTTTATAGTATGCCATTCCCAGACCGCTAATATTCCCTCCTTATATTATAGTATGTGCAATTCCTAGTGCCAGATATACTTGCGAAAAAGGAAAAGTGAAGATGTTGCTCATAGCAATCAATCAGATTCTAAGGGCCAGATTTACTAAACTGCGGGTTTGGATAAGTGGAGATGTTGCCTATAGCAGCAAATCAGATTCTAACTCTCACTTTCCTGTTACATACTAGAAAATGTCAGCTGATTGGTTGCTGTGGGCAACATCTCCACATTTCCTATCCCGTAGCTTAGTAAATTTGGCCCCTAGACTCATATATCCCACAAAACTTTTAAAAAATAAAAAGGTCTAAAATAATTTAAGTGAAATATTTAAATATAATTAACTTGAACATAAATATGTTATATATGTAATATTGTCATAATGCTGCCCCCATATATAATAACAGGCATATTAAATCTTACTGTGGGAATATATATAACCTTATTACAGTGGTTTATTAAGCCTTATTAATATTGAGCCCTCTTATTCGTCTGATAGCTATTTAGAATTATTCTAAATCCTTTATGTTTGGATTCTAGCTTCCATTTATGAAGAAGACGGTCTATCATGCTGGGCTGTACAGGCCCTCTGGTGCTGTTTCTGAGCAGTTTCACACAGCCTCTACAGTCCGCTGCACTGACAAGTTGGAGCATCATATAAAATCACCAGTTGTATTAATGCAATCAATGTTAAACTCTACAAAAAAGTTTTTTTCCCCATGTTACCTGTAAATGTACTTTTGAACAGTTAATAGAATCTTCTGAAATGATCACCTTATGTAAATAATTTGTATTATTTTTCAGCTATAAAAGTTAATAATAAATGGAAATATTACAACATATGTGTTAGTTGCCTCTAAACACACATCCATTGATTAAAAACACGCAGCAGGTGTCGACTGAACTAAGTAAGAGAAGACGCATGGCCTCACAGCAAACAACACGGTTCCACAACTTACACGTGGTTGAAGGCTACCTTAACTTTTACCGTTTGTATGTTAGTTTACGCAAGGCACTCCTATTTGTGAATCAGTCCTAACTCTGTTGGAACGCCCATACTGTACATTAGTAGCCTGTGTGCAGTTCATTTGCATTAAGAGTCTTGCCCCTCTAGCCTCGCATGCGGGACTTGTTGGACTGGATGGGCCATGTGGCTCTTATTTGCCATCACTTTCTATGTTTCTATGTTTCTATTAACTATAATATTAAATTGTTGAAAAGATGACACCTTCACTCATCATTTTTCTAATCTCCTTGTGCCAGTTACTCTAATTTCCTATTAAAATGTTAGCTCTCTTTTGATTGTGTTACCTTGATAGCTAGCAAAACCTATTGGGAACACACAGAGTGACAGAATAGCCTGGCTTTCTGTATGTCCATGTGTTATGAGTATGGTTACTGGGCAAATTATTTTGGTCATCAAAATATACCCTTACTAAATATCAAGAAGTTATCCAATTTAAACTTACATAAAGCTGAAAAGAATAAAACAAACAGAATATATGTAATTTCAGCATGAGGATATGGATTCCACCTAGTTAAATTGTAGTGTTTTTATTAAACACTTGTGATACTCTGTATGTTTCGGGATTGAACCAAGTAACTCCTATGTGTTATTGCGAAGAAGTCTCTCAATGAACACAGACAACTGTATGATTAATTAAATTAGTTTTACTTTACTTGTAAATATTTTTGTTTCTTTTTCTTCTCTTTTCTTTTATTTTCACCTGATACGGGTTTCAATGTACTTCACAGAGAAAATTGTACTTTTTCAATCACAATAAAAGATAACTTTTGTACGAAATTACTCAGTGCAATAGTGTCAATAACAAAGTTTACAATATAATAATTGTTATTATTCAGAACAGAACTACTTCAGTTAATTATCTTCAAAGTGAATACATACAATCCTTTTCTTCTATTAGCTATGAACAATTTTAGGCAGTATCAATCAGGTGAAATATTTTCAATTAAATAACAGTTTCCTGTAACTACTACCATCCATTCACTCCCTACTAGTGAAATATCCATTTCCTACAGTTTGAACTATGCAATTAGCTCTCACTTATATCAATAGCAACTTTAGTGAGAAATAATCAAGCAATTAATAACAAAGCAATTACATTCAATCAATTAAGTAAACAATCCCCAAATATCAATAACAAAGTGTTGCTTTTTATATCACTACTATAATGTTTGCATGAACAACTTGTAACAGTTCTAATGAGGAACAGATATATGTCTTTCTGTATTTACATCCCAGATAATAATAACAAATTGCTGCTATCTCTATGAACCACTTAAATGTTTGTAGGAACAACTTGCAACAGTTTCTATCTTCCCTCAGTGTTTCCTACAGTAGTCATTTCCTCTCTGTCACAGCTCCTTTCTACAGCTCTCTATCGCCTCTGATCTCCCCTCTGACTCTCTGCTCCTTCTCCGTCTCACCAGCTCCTGTTATCAGCTCTCTATCACCTCTGATCTCCCCTCTGACTCTCTGCTCCTTCTCCGTCTCACCAGCTCCTGTTATCAGCTCTCTATCACCTCTTCTCTCCCCTCTGACTCTCTGCTCCTTCTCCGTCTCACCAGCTCCTGTTATCAGCTCTAAGCACTGAATCTCTTGGCGCTCTCTCTCTTTGCTGCTGTCATTCTGCTGCTTTAGCTCTGCCTCTGCGGATCTCCCCCTCCTTCTCACAGCTTTCAGAACTGTCTCTCAGCTTTGCAACTGTCACACTCCGTCTTATTGCTCACTGCTGCGGCCCTCTGTCTGCCTCTCTCTCACCACTGTCACCGCTCACTCTCTGTCACCGCTGCTGCTTTCCAACTGGCTTTCCGTCTCAGCTCACTCTCTTTATCTGCTACCGCTCTCCATCTGTCTCTCAGTCCCTTCTCTTCTCTCTCCTATTCCCTGCAGCTTCCCGACTGTCTCTCTGTATTTCTCACACACACGACAGCTCGCTCTGCAGCACCTCCTCAAGCTCTTTTCCCCTCAAGCTCTCAGTCCAACTGCCTGACTGACACCAACTGTCTGACTTAACCGCTCTTTTACCTCACGCCCCAGAAGCTTCTAGGCTGCCTCATGCCACTCCTGAAGCATCCCTCAGTCAGCTGGTGGTTGCTAGGCAACCACCCACATGCTGTTCCCACTGTCTACCCTGGGCCTGCTACACCAACTTGAACAGCCCCTGTTTTTGGGATGTTACACAATTACATCCACTTCTAGCCTGGCCGGCCGCCCAGGAGCTACCTTTTACTCTTGCCAGGGATCTTACCCGGTACCTCCTAGGGATCTTTTAATCACTCAGGCAAATGTGGTTAGAAAAGTGAAACAGTATATTTATTGTAAGACAGAACAGTCTCTATATTCTATAAGCACACAGTAATAAATGGCAGGCAGACTCACCACATTATCTGTCCCCTTCCCCACTAGCCTAAGTAGCTTTTGTCACCTGAAAATGCTGACTTTGAGTCCCAGCTGCTTTCATCAAGGCCACAAATACTTCCCCTATAACAACACTGCAATGTCTGGTCAGAGCCTGTCCTCACAAGGTCCAACTATCCGGATGGTCACTCTTTTATCTGGATAAACGTCTTGGGGGTCCCGGCCACTTGGCCGAGGCTCTCCACCAACTTGGTGTGGTGCTGTGTTTCAGGCTCCCTGCTTTCGCCAGGCTTCCCAAATACTATAGCACCATCGAGCCTCTCTCGATGGAGGGAAGTCTATGAAAAGTCATTGTGGTACTAGCAGTTCTTGCAGCACTGGCAGAGGTCCCTAACGCCAGTCAGTCGGTCTTACATCAATGCCAGCCTGGATTACAATCCCCAATAATCCACAATTCTCCTATTAAGCATTGACAGAGGTCTCACCTCAGTGCCAGCCCAGATTAGAATCCCCCAGCTCCCACTAACAGGGCCTTTTCCTCCCATCTGACACCTGCCCCTCCCAGGGATGTCCACTGCATCAGGCCACTGGTTGTTCCTCTGATAACTGACAGCTGTCTAATAATGTCCCAGGCACTTTGCTTCCTGTAGCCCCTGCTGTCTCGACCACAACCAGTTTGGCTCAGTCCTAGGACAAGGCCTGTGATGTAGATAACCCTTTCCCTCATGTAGATGCTAGATAATGAGCGGTTACTCCCAAATATAACCTCTTACATTCTTTTTCACCTAAAACTCCCTTCTAACTGATCAGAGCTTCCTGTAGAGAGAGGAGTGGGGATAGAGGCTGATGCAGCCCATCATCTACTATTCTCCCCTTGCCACTCACACACCTGACATCAGGTTACAGACAATGCAGTAAGGACAAACACTTTCCATTCTAAGAGACACAGAGTGAAACTTCTATTGGCTACAGAGCTTATCTTATCACACACAAGGAAATCACATCTCTATACAGACAGGGGTCTTATACAAAAGGACATGACATTCTATAGACAATCACCACACACTAACCACACTCTAACCATATACACCTCGGGCCAGATCCAGACCTATGTTTCTATTACATTTCATCGCATAGCGTATTTACACCAGTGCATTTTCTATGCACTCCCCTAGGCACTCCCCTTGCTCATACGTACTTTTGCCGTTTTACGCTATTTTAACTTTTCAAAGCACAACTACTGATGTAGTAAAGGCTTCATGCCCGTACTGTACGATTTAAATGCTTCCCCTCGCCTCTGAAGCATAATTACGGATTTCGTATGGCGGTCACGCCCCTTTGTTTGTAAGTACACTGTTGATATGTGGCTGGTACGTATGTTCAGAGTTACGTGGCGTAACATCTGCCACGTGCATGCATAGTACATACAAAACAGCGTTTTTACTTCACCAGCTAGCGTAATCATGCTAGCGTACTTAGTTCTGGATCTACCCCCTCATGTGAAACACCCACAGACCTAATATTCCAGAAAATATAGACTCAAGAATTTACATCCTTCATAAATGGGAACCAGGGATAAGAAAGTATTATGTCAGGGATCCCCCCATTCCCTCACACAGAGTATTTTATCTTCAACTATTTTTTTTTAGCTTTTTACCTTCAAATTTAGAAACAAATGTCATTTTGCTCTAAATGATAGATGTTGTGATCCCTTCCATCGTATTTCAGTCCAGCTAAATGGAATAAAAAAATAGCCTTTGTTGTTAGGAGTATGCATATTCACTGTTCACCTGTAAGAAGTCTTTTTGAATGAGATTACAGAATTAGAATCCTTCAAGTTTCATAGAATGCAAATGTTTCCCATATTCAAATATGTTGGACATTTTTTAATTCCAGTCACAAAAAAATGATTTACATAGGAGAATACACTGCAATTTTCTAAAGGTGATACAGTATAACCTGCACTAATCTTTCTATTTAGATGCATAAGCCGTGCTTGAATCTTGCGGATATTAAAAATGTAAAACTTGGAATAAAAAGGCAAATGATAATTCAATACACTGCAAACTGTTATGTCTGGGAAATGTTATGAATTAACAGCTGCATGTATTGACAGTGTCTCTATGGGCATTCAGTGAGACAATTTAGAGAAAATAAAGATGGCTATTTAAGCTGGGCAATATGTTTGGATGATAAACTGTCAGTTGATAATCCTAATGTGATGTCCATGGTCCAGGCACAATTTGTAATATAAATTGGGTAGAAACTGGAGGGTTATCTAACGATTATCGTGTATATCACAAGATTATCATCAAATTGCTCCGATATCTTACTGGTGTGTACTATCCCACGATTGTCTAAAAGAAATCAATATGTAAATGTAAGTAAACCTGTGTTTTTATCTAATTGTGAACCCTAGCCTGAATACCCTACACCAGGGGTTCTCAACCAGTGTTACTAGTACCACTTGTTGTACTTGGATTATTGTCAGGTGGTATCAGGACAACTGGACAAAGTTGTAGGAAGTACGATGGACATAATTAATAAGATATCTTGGGACTAAATGGCACAGGTAGACAATGCACCTAAAAATCTCAGGATTTTGAAAGGGGGGTTTCCAATGCGTGTAATACGTGAGGTATATTATCATAGCAGCAAACGTTTTGGAGCCTGAAAATGTGGCAAATAAGCTCCGTCGCATACTGCCCAAGCTCTTCTCCTGACCCGTCCACAATATCATACTGCACGAGGCAAAAATTACCACTAGCGTGTGTATGTGTGTTTGTGTGTATGTGTGTGTGTGAGTTTGTTTGTTTGTTTGTTAGGGAATTAGACTGTAATGTGGCAGAGGTTGATGTATGTAAAATTGTGAAGAGCTACTTAATATGATGCACTGTTAAAAAATAAAACATATGTAAAATGACAATACTGATAATATGGTCATACTATCTGACTGCCAGGACATGTAAGACATCCATTAATGTTTTCTGTGAAAGCAGGGCGTTTATAATGTAGATTTGAAAATAGTAAAAATTCTGCATTAAGGAATTGCATTGGTTATTGGCTGTAACAAGTCCTGTTCTGATATTTTTTTAATAGGTGATTTATAAGTTACTTCTTTCACACAGTAAAATAGTAGTTTTATATTGCAGGAACAGATCTAATAGTAATAGCAGTATACAATGTATTAGTAGAGCACATTACATGCAGAGCCT
>WWET01000671.1:232223-247590 GCA_011038615.1 Limnodynastes dumerilii | reverse complement strand
TTAGGAATTGCCCTTTAGGTGCCTTTTGTGATGTAGGGGGCGGGGGTGGGGTGGAGTAATAGCAACTCAATGGTATTACAAAGGTATATGCATCCACCTTCTAAATAGTATTTTGTGGTCAAAACCTCCCTGTGATAAATCTCTAAATCTGAAACACCACTGTTTCACTACTAGTAATATCAAGTTTCAGGTTTCTGTTGTTATCTTTGAGATACAAAGTTAATTCTTCCAACAGAGAAAGTGGACCGCTCCATATGGGTTCAATTTCCATATGTAGTAATGTTACCAATAACCCATGAAAATGTTTGCATAACATAAAAGTTAACCTAGTACCCATGGTGGTGCCTTATATTTGGAGATAAATATTTCCATGTAGGTTTCAAATAAAGTATAATATCTATAATAAACTGTTTCTATTGTGAGATCACATTTTCTTCTTTTCTTAAATAAAATTATATGGCCTCAATTCCTTGTGTATGTCTTAATGGATGTATATAATAAAGCAACAATCAGCAATTCCTAAAATGAAATAATTATTCCATTGAATATTTCTGTTAGATTAGGGATGGGAGGGTTAGGGTAACGGAAGAGGAGGTTTAGGGTTAGGGTAAGGGTGGGGTTAGATTCATGCTCACCATTCAGCACAGCGTCTTCTTTCTTCTGGTGAACGATTGCTTTTCCTCTGCAAGGAAGAAGCAATTGATTTCCCATTTCCCTTCCGGAAAAGGGCCATTTGAGGCGGCGACCTTCACCAATTGTGAGGTTTTACAATGTGAAAGAAATTAAGGCCTTAGACACTACTAGAGGGGACTAGGCAGAAAAACTTACCTGATGTTATTGGAGTCTTTGTAGAAACAGAAGTCGCAAGTATGATGCTGTCTCGCTAGTTGTGTGTACATTAGTCACCTACTTCTGCTATAATGTCAGGTAGCAATATTTCTATGTTATAACTTATTCCTTAATTACAGTCCATGCTGTAATAGTTTTTAAAGCCCTCTTTTCACCTGAAAGAAACATTATTATTTTTATAATTTTTTGTTGATCTGTTTTAAATACTTGATTTTGCACATTGAACGTAAAAGCTGCAAAGCTTTATGTTTAATCTGTAATTTAATTTTGAGCTAAACATTTTAGGGAGGAAGTAATTAATTTGTACAGTAAGGACTGGGTTAATCTCTTACATACAATAATGATTTCTGTGCCATCCTCATTTTACGTGGAGCAGGTGTAGATATTTTAAGGTAGGGTCCCTTATTGGTTACCCTATAAAAGCAAAGGGAGTGGCATCCCCTCACCTATATGGGAGTTAGGATGATGCGGGATCTGTCATCTGCTCAATGCTGATGATGCGCTTAGTGCTCTAAGCAAAGCGACATCGGAGCTCAGGATCTGGTCCTTTACTATTACAAATATTAAAGAAATACAAGACAAAAAAAATCAGTAAATTAACACAGGTGGGTAACAGTATGTTATAAAGTATTGAATATTGTGTTCAAAACTAAAATTTACCATTTTAAAGAAAGTTTTTTTTTAGCAACTATGTAAATAAGTCTCCAATACTGGGCTGCTTCTTTCCTTCCAATTCCTATGGGGGCAGCATGCCTACATAGACAGTATTTTCTGGCAAGCACTATAAAAGGAACCTTATGTTTTTCTGCACAAGCAGAACAATTCATTTACATAGGATGACTTGTCAATATAATTGTTATCCTAATCCTGAACCAATGAAATTTACAGTCTGTATTTTTCCAAACACAGGGTTCATATCTAGGATTCATGTAACAATTAAAGCAAAAAATTATTTTACTACCATAATATCAACATATCATATATTAAATTCCTAATGTCTGTGATTTGCACTAAACTACAAAAAATATTGTTAATTTGAAGCTTTACTTCAAAATAAAGTCATATTATAAAAGGCAGTTTCACTTTGAAAGAAACTTAAATTCATCTAGTTCATATGCTGAGTTATTATTTCTAAGAGGTTTGGCATAAAAGAGCAACATTTACTCTTAGTCTGACTTTTTCTTTTTTGATCATGGCTTTTCTAAGAATCTGGGTCATAGTAGGCATGAAATAAATTTAGAATAAGCTGAAAAAAAAATAATTTTAAAATATTATCTACTAGTATACAAAAACAAGAAATTAGATATATGTATATCTCAAATAACAACAATTTAGTCATTGTATGTGTGACTGGAAATCACTGTGCAATGTATTACTGCCTATCTCAGTCATTACCAACCTTTCAACTGGTTGCCAAGTCATTTTCTGTAACCAGGCCTGGGACTGTGGGGGGAATGGATTACTGCAGTTGTCATTGCCATGGCCTTAACTGAGGAATCTATCACCAGTATTTAATGTGTCTTGCAGGGAATATCTCTGTGCGTACAGCAGTAGCTGGAAATGTTTACAGATGAATTATGTACTTTAAGAAGCTGCTTATACCCTTAGGAGAGCCTCAAAGGGCAAGAAGTAAGGACACAACTGCACATGAAAGCAGAAGGACAATAGGGCAGGAGAGCAGCTTGCAAATGTAGTTACATTTATCAGACATAAAAATAACTGAAGCAGAGGGAGCTTGAATGAGTTGGTATAATTTTCGAGAAGGAATGAGAACACACTGAGGAAAAAAATAAGTACCAGGAACAAATAAACATGGCAAAAAAATATTACTTTGCTGCAGCAAATACACTGAATGTATTATGAAACAGTAATGAAAACAACATAGCACATTTACAAAATCTCAACAATTCCTCTCAGTTTACCTCAATGGTGAAAAACATCTTCACTGAGTTCTCTTTTTTTTCTAAAAGGTTATGGGACTTATTCAGATTTTGCTGTGAGTGATTTATTCACATTTTTCTGTCTTTACTGGTACTTACACCAGGGATCAAAAAATATGCAAAGTGATATGCCTACCTGCCTACTGTTGGAGATAGCAGTGCTGTCTTTTTAAGTGTTAATTACAGGTATGTACATTAGTGCTAGGCTGAGAAACTAATCATGTGTGGTAAGTTCCCGCCTTTAAGCTCCTTATATAAATCCTTGCAGTGAGGTCTAGAGCTGAGATTCCAGTCAGAGATTCTGTTAGTGTGTATTCAGTCAGTCAGATATTAAGTCAGAGATTCTGTGTAAGAAAATAAATAAATATCTAAGCACAAAAGGTAAACAATGAAAGTAATACATTGCATATTGCTGAACAATGTAAAGAAACTATACTCATAATTAATCATTAGACAATAATTATGCTATTGTTCTATATATCCAACAATGTATTTCGTGATTATAACTTACAGAACAACATAAATGACATGTATGACTGACATATTGCATAAAGGTAGAAATAACCCCAAGATTTCTGCTGAGGATAATAATCAAAGGACGCAAGTTATAAAAAGCATGATAAATTAAGTTGTTTGTTCAGTCCTGCAGGGGAGACGGTATTCAGACGGTGTATCCATTCCGCCTCCCTGCGTAAAAGGAGAAGTCCCCTATAGCCCCTCTCCTAAGGGGTGGGATAGGATCAATGATCATGTAGCGCAAGGTTGCCAGGCTGTGCTTGTGAGTAAAAAAAGGCCTGGCCACCGGTTGGACGGACGGTTTCCCACTGAGAGCACCTCTTATGGCCGAGCGATGCAGTTGCCTAACAGTTTTTCCCACGTAAAGCAATCCACACGGGCACTTAATGATGTATATCACGCGGGTAGTAGCACAAGTCACAAAATGGTTTATATGGAATTTCTTGTTGGAGTGTGGGTGAATAAAAGTGTTACCAGTTATTAAACTCCTAAAAGTTAGGCAATTAGCACACGTGAAACAGCTTGTTCTGGTATATAAAGACTTGTATTATGTTACATCGGATCTAACCAACAAATCCCTGAGGTTTTGACATCGGCGATAGCTTGACATTAGTCTTTGGTCTTTCAGAATATTGAGTTCAGGGTCAGAAGTAATGATAGACCAGGCTCGTTTACCAGCTTGGTAAGTATGGTGACTGGAGGTGTCAAACTTCTGGACCCAAGGGATAACCCTTTGTTGTTTCTTATGATGTTTCTGCAAGGTCAAAGATCTTGGAATTTTTCTTACTCGTTCTTTTAACTTTGTCAGTGTTTGTCAATCATAACCCCTATAGGTAAACTGAGAAATGATTCTTTCCATCTGCGAATCCACATCGCTTGTTATTCTGTGGATCTGCAACATCTGCGAATAAGGCAGACCCCATTTTAGTGCTGGTGGGTGGAGAGAAGTGGAGTACAACAAATTATTACGATCAGTGGCTTTATGGAATACATTTGTAGAAATCTGACCATGTTGGACGGAGATTAGTACATCGAGAAAATCTATCTCAAAGTCATTGATGTTAAATGTATGGTACCTGGAATGGAATTTAAATCTTGAATGAGTCTCTGCAAGATACTTTCATCACCCCTCCATACCAAAAACAGGTTGTCGATGAATCTAGAATAGAATAAACAACATTCAATAAAACAGGGGTCATTATAAAGAAGGTTGGTCTCATAGTGTGACATGAACAAATTTGCGAAGGATGGGGCCACATTGGACCCAATCGCGCATCCAGAGCACTGAACATAGTGTTGGCCATTAAACCAAAAGTAATTCCTTATTAAGGTAAGTTGTAAAAGTTGTAACATAAAGTCATTTGGTGGACCAATGTAATTATCAGAGTTGTTAATAGCTGTTTCTACCGCCCTCAAGCCTGCACTGTGCGGGATGGATGTGTAAAGACTCGAAATGTCAATTGTGGCTAAAATGTAACCCTCCGGTAAAGGATTAAGTGATTGAATCTTGGTAAGGAAATCTGTTGTGTCCTTCAAATATGAACGACTTTCTTGGACCACAGGTTGAAAAAACGAGTCAAGCCAGATAGCCATTTTGTGATAAAGTGCACCAAGGGCTGAAATTATTGGTCGACCCGGAGTTGAATGTGGGTTCTTATGTATCTTAGGGATACTATATAGAACTGGTTTGATGGGAAATTGCGAAGTCAAATATTCAGCTGTTGATTTATCAATGGTGCCTTGTTCTTTGGTGTCCATAATGACAGTATCTAACTCCATCTTATATTCACCTGTTGGATCACGCTGAAGTTTTTTGTATACCAGTGGGTTGGCTAGTTGGTAATTCAATTCATCCACGTAGAATTGTTGATTTAAGATCACTAGCGCCCCGTCTTTATCCGCGGGGTGAATGATTATGAAGTGGTCCTTACGCAGATCTTGCAAAGCTTTGCGTTCTTCTCGTGTGAGATTAAAATATATTTTATTGTTTGCAATGTGATCCCCACTTTGTTTCACTAGGCGAAAGAAAGCTTTGATTGAAACATTCTGTGTAGGGAGGTCAAATTGCGACTCCTAATTTGACCTCCCATTTGAGGGATCGTTGTAACCTCATTGTATCCACCTTACAGCGCAAATCATTATGTACAGTGGTCAGTACGAATGATAGACCTTTATTCAAGAGGGTAGTCTACAGTCTTGGAGTTGTTTGAAAGATTAAAGATCACCAACGGCGTTGTCCTCGGATGCCTCCTCTTGTCACCTCAGCGCGTCCTCTGTCCAGGTCTCCTTGAGACCTGTTAAGTACCCCTAAAGGGGATTTCTGTGTAGATTAACTGGTCTCACTTGATGGATTGTCGCTGTCCCCTACTGAACTCGCCGAGTTGAGAGTATCTGTGTCAGATTGATGCTGGCGATTTAAACGTGACCAGTTTTTGTTCCTCCTCTTAGAGGGTTCTTCAATGCCCACAAGCCAAGGATAGACGCGGCATTCGCTCTAATCGAAGCTCACAGTCCCATGTTTAGATTTTTTTTAAATTAATTCAGTTTTGTAGGACTCAGTTTGGTCTTTCAATCTCTGCAACCAATCGATCTCATCATTTCTAAAGTGGCTTTGTGCATAGTTTCATAGACATTCAGCTTGGTCTGTGTTTTTATTAAAACACCTCTATCACAAGGAGTATGAGGTCCATTGAGCACTTGTTGAGCACTGCCACCCATTTTCTGCAGACCTCAACATTGTTTCTACCTTTAGTAGATAAGTTCTCCACACGGAAAACCAGCGGAATCTTTTTTCCCTGAAAATAATCGGATAACGTAATTCCATGGTTCAAATAGTTGATCTCCTTCTTTTTAAGACATAGCCAGTCCCTATAGATCTCCTGACTCAGCTCCATTATGAGACAAATTGTCTTTAAACAGAATTTGTTCTGCATCTGCATCTGATAGAGATAAAGTTTCATCCAGAGGTAAATTGAGATCTTGATATACACGCTTGATGTTCTGCCATTTTGTGCTATGATTCAATTCCCGTGATAGCATATGTTGATAAAAAAAATAGACAGGTAAGCCAATACAAGATATAATTCTTGGTGGCTAAATACATACACAGTCCAAGAGTGGGCAATCCTAAGTAGTACAATGTCCAGCAGCAACAACTGGCTCCAGTGCCTGGCCAGAGGAAGCAAAGTCCAAATCTCATATACACATTTACAGGACCGGCACTCGGAAAATCAACACAAACAATGTGATGGTTCCAACGTTTCAGGTATTGTATTTCACCTTTCTTCAGTGAAACAAGATAAACAGCGTGAACAGACAGTGCAAACATTTATATAACTTACCCCACTATCACCAGTACCACCCCCTCATTCATCGGTTCGTAGCCTCAATGAAGTATTGAGGCTACTATTGAGTATTCTCAATGAACTATTAATCTTCTGTACAGATGTACAGATTATTATATTTTACAGAAACAAATGTTCCTGTATTTCTATAAATGCGCAATATGGTTAAGCATCTTACTTATTATTGTGGATTAACCTATACTGGATCTGCCGCTGTTATTACTTTACTGATGATCAAATTATCATAACAACAACCTCTAGTTTTTATTTATTACACATTACTGACGTGGTTATAAACCTATAGCCAACCAGAGTGTTTTTTTCAACAGGTACCATACACATAGATACTATGGGCCATATACACAGATGCGTGTGTATAAGATGCTCAGTATATAAGCGTGTGTATAAAGTAATAAACGCACCTACGTTGCAAGGCAACACTCTTGACACTCTTCTCGCACGGACGGGTTACATACGTCAGTAGGTATGCAGATGGAACATCTGGTGCACACATGCGCATATATTCCAAGACAGGGGACTTACGCAAATGACTTGTGCAAGTCCTCTGTCGTACATAGGTCAGGGTCTGGCACCTTGGCTTTACGATTCTTAAGGCAACTGTTATCTACCCGACGATCTGGCAACAATGAGACAGCTGCTAATGTTTTAAACCGTCCACAGGCCACAATTATTCGCTCTCTCTGTTGCATTGTCCTTTAGTTTATAAGATAAGTCAATGGAAAGTGCAGCTTCCCGGGCTCCTGTGTCTGCTTGTTCTTACTGCAAATTGTGATAGCAAAATGAGTGGGGATTCTAAGAAAGAAAGAAAAAGCGTTTGCAAGAAGAAATGTACAGAACTAACATAAAGACAACTTTATTTTTGGTAAACAGAAGTGACAACAGTTGACGAGTTCAAATAAAGCTATTATTGCTTCATTCCCTTTTTCGCTCCATTCATTCTCATTCACCTTTGTGTAGAAGTTCATGGGGGGGCAAAATCATGGTGGGGCGGGGTGACTGCCCCCTCTGCCCCCCCCCCTCTGATCCTACACCCCTGGATATGTGCGTCACATTTTAGGTAGGATTTTCAACTTGTAAGGACCCTGCGTGTGAATGAAGTGTTCTACCCTACAAATGGACTTCAGTGCATGCGATCATTACTAATTCAAGATTAATTTTCTAACAGATGTGATTTTAGAAAAAAGTCTTTAAACTGTGTATACGCTGATTACATCTGGTCCATGGGGTATTTACTCCCCTTTTTTTTACATATATGGGCCCAAGCAAGCATGGGGTCTCACCTTCCATTACCTATTTAAAACCCTTGCACTGAAATATGACACCTCTAATGCAGTTCAAAAGGTTCAAAAATTGCTGCTGCTGTATTGTTTATATGTGAAAAAATTTTTACATACAGAAAGACTTTTTTTTCATGTTTTTGTTTAAAAAACAAAAAAAATCTAAAAATAGTTTTCTATTATTTTCTGACATTTACATTCAGACAGAGGCGCTTGCAGTGATGAGAACCGCCATTAACATTTACTATTACACTGTGCTTCCATACACATCATGAGTTCCTTCATGTTCCGCATGTTCAGATTGGATTGCAGACGCAGTTCTGTACATACTCATAAACACTTGATACGCGACTGGAACGCCACTAAGACTAACAACTTCCGTCAGAAAGGCTGAGTTGCGGTCAAAGTAGGTTTGCCTTCTTATTACAATGTACTGAACTGTCCTATGCAGAACATTCATATTACATTGTACAGTATTAGCATGCCCCCTCGATGAGCACCAATCAAAATTTCCATACTGTTGTCATTTTGCATATGCTGGAGACAGAAAATGTTTAGGTGCAGTCTGTTGCTTGGGAATTCAATCGCAGGAGATTTGCTTTGAACCCGGCCCATTGAAGGCACCACTCTTTTCAGACTTAAGAGTGCTTTAGGAACGCACGGAATACCAAATTGCGCACTTATGTGGCAAGTGCACTCCCATGACACTCCCCTCTGACGGGCAGAATTTTTTGACTTCCCCATCCCATAGCCCTACATTACCTTCACTGTACGTGTCGTTGTACAGACAGAACGAACGTGCATGCGAAAATGCCTACCCCAGCCCATACTGTACAATATAAATGCCTCCCCCCATTCACATTACGTATTCTCTCACGGAGTATAGTCACGCCATGTTCTGAAATCAACTAAGAAAGTAGTGAGATCCGATGTGTAACACCTGTCGTGCATATGCGCAGATCGCTAAAAAACACCACCTTACGCACAGGGCATGCGTATGTTTGCAAATGTTATTACGTTTGAATACAGCCCTTTGTTCCTATGTGTTACTTAATCTAGCACCACCTCTCAATAAATAGTATTTACACATATATTTCTATTTAAAGATTTCAGAGTGGTTAGTAATGCTTTACTAATTGTGTCAGCTCATGTCAGCTTTCTAGAAACCTCTCCTTGCTTGTTTATCTGTTGCATCCCTGCTGAAAGACCTACACCTACTCAGCTGAAACAGAGGATACATCCTTTTTATTACAAACAGACTTAAAAAAAATCCCAGCTCAAAATCACACATACACAGTTTTAGTGAAGTACTATTATTTTCTTCATGTTTGATCTTCTGGGACCATGATTCTCACTAGCTTTGCTGACACAACTTTACTGACAAAACTACTATCAATGGGCCGGATCCAGAACTACGTCCGTCTTCCATAGACGGACGTAATTCACTGAACAATAGCTACTGCGCATGCATAGTAGCTATTGTACGTAATCTGCGTATCGTTTCGATACGTAGATTGCGTATATGTGTACTGAGGGCTGCAGAGACATGATGGGGATACTGAGGGCTGCAGAGACATGATGGGGATACTGAGGGCTGCAGAGACATGATGGGGATACTGAGGGCTGCAGAGACATGATGGGGATACTGAGGGCTGCAGAGACATGATGGGGATACTGAGGGCTGCAGAGACATGATGGGGATACTGAGGGCTGCAGAGACATGATGGGGATACTGAGGGCTGCAGAGACATGATGGGGATACTGAGGGCTGCAGAGACATGATGGGGATACTGAGGGCTGCAGAGACATGATGGGGATACTGAGGGCTGCAGAGACATGATGGGGATACTGAGGGCTGCAGAGACATGATGGGGATACTGAGGGCTGCAGAGACATGATGGGGATACTGAGGGCTGCAGAGACATGATGGGGATACTGAGGGCTGCAGAGACATGATGGGGATACTG
The DNA here is from genome assembly GCA_011038615.1 of Limnodynastes dumerilii. NCBI lineage: Eukaryota > Metazoa > Chordata > Amphibia > Anura > Limnodynastidae > Limnodynastes > Limnodynastes dumerilii. Next base: position 237,676 of record WWET01000671.1, on the reverse strand, counting down.
AGGGCTGCAGAGACATGATGGGGATACTGAGGGCTGCAGAGACATGATGGGGATACTGAGGGCTGCAGAGACATGATGGGGATACTGAGGGCTGCAGAGACATGATGGGGATACTGAGGGCTGCAGAGACATGATGGGGATACTGAGGGCTGCAGAGACATGATGGGGATACTGAGGGCTGCAGAGACATGATGGGGATACTGAGGGCTGCAGAGACATGATGGGGATACTGAGGGCTGCAGAGACATGATGGGGATACTGAGGGCTGCAGAGACATGATGGGGATACTGAGGGCTGCAGAGACATGATGGGGATACTGAGGGCTGCAGAGACATGATGGGGATACTGAGGGCTGCAGAGACATGATGGGGATACTGAGGGCTGCAGAGACATGATGGGGATACTGAGGGCTGCAGAGACATGATGGGGATACTGAGGGCTGCAGAGACATGATGGGGATACTGAGGGCTGCAGAGACATGATGGGGATACTGAGGGCTGCAGAGACATGATGGGGATACTGAGGGCTGCAGAGACATGATGGGGATACTGAGGGCTGCAGAGACATGATGGGGATACTGAGGGCTGCAGAGACATGATGGGGATACTGAGGGCTGCAGAGACATGATGGGGATACTGAGGGCTGCAGAGACATGATGGGGATACTGAGGGCTGCAGAGACATGATGGGGATACTGAGGGCTGCAGAGACATGATGGGGATACTGAGGGCTGCAGAGACATGATGGGGATACTGAGGGCTGCAGAGACATGATGGGGATACTGAGGGCTGCAGAGACATGATGGGGATACTGAGGGCTGCAGAGACATGATGGGGATACTGAGGGCTGCAGAGACATGATGGGGATACTGAGGGCTGCAGAGACATGATGGGGATACTGAGGGCTGCAGAGACATGATGGGGATACTGAGGGCTGCAGAGACATGATGGGGATACTGAGGGCTGCAGAGACATGATGGGGATACTGAGGGCTGCAGAGACATGATGGGGATACTGAGGGCTGCAGAGACATGATGGGGATACTGAGGGCTGCAGAGACATGATGGGGATACTGAGGGCTGCAGAGACATGATGGGGATACTGAGGGCTGCAGAGACATGATGGGGATACTGAGGGCTGCAGAGACATGATGGGGATACTGAGGGCTGCAGAGACATGATGGGGATACTGAGGGCTGCAGAGACATGATGGGGATACTGAGGGCTGCAGAGACATGATGGGGATACTGAGGGCTGCAGAGACATGATGGGGTGGTGAGGGACTGCAGAGACATGATGGGAATATTGGGAGACTGGAGACATAAGGGGGAGTACATGCAAGGAGGAGAGATTGGATGAATATATACACTGTACACACACACAAACTGGATAACTTAGTGCTTAAGGCAGTGCTTCTATTGTATTATTGTTACAAATGTTTTCTGTTTTGTGACTGCATTGCATTTTGTGACTGTTTTTTTTAACTGCATTGTAGTTACAAGAATGTTGAATTTATTGTACAGTGGTCGGAAGAATGTCTGTATTGTAAGGTGGCCTGTATGGTATAGCGGTCACTAGTATAATGTCTGTAAGGTATGTGTTTCTAAGATATATAGGACCGGATTCAGATTTTATAACGCAGCTCACTTATGCACGCATTGTGCGTTAGTGACCTGCATTCACTGGAGGGCGCATGTTCCCTCCAGATGTTACGCTAGGGTTACTATAGTAACTCTAGCGTAGCAACAATCGGACGGAACTTTGCTAAAGCGGGCGGGGGGAAGCATTTAAATTGTACAGTGTGGGAAGGGGCTCCCACACTGTGGCGGATCAGCGGTCGTACGGGCCGCTGATCCGGACGTCTGATTTAATGCAGGCTTATAGCAGCGTAAGCCACGACAGAGGGGAGTGACAGGGAATGTGCACTCCCCTCTGTCTTGCGTTATTACAGACTCCCGCAAGCACGGAAAGCATGCGGGAGTCTGAATCTGGTCCACTGCCATTAACTAGTAACAGACTATAATATTCTGTCAGTAATATAATACGCAGAAACGTCCATTATACACATTGGAAAATATATGATAAGCCACCAGCCACAGTCAAGGCCTTTCTGCATATGTTGGTCCTAACTCTAACAATGAGAGTCCCAATGTTGGGTCATATATATATGTTTTTAAATTGAGAGCCAAACTTACCTCAGGAGACACCCCTTAAAGTCTCCAAAATAGCTGCTGTGAAACAACACCCCCTCTCAGCTGCTGCTACCAGACAAGCCCACAAACAGTACAAACACAAAATGGAAGATGCTCAATCAATTTATAGGTAAATACAAAAAGGTGCATGAAAGGCAAGGGTAATTTGCACCTCTGGCAGGAAATCGGCCCACAAGTTGAGCTTCACTGACTGAAGCACTTCAAGGCGGTAATTATAGAAAATACACCCAGTGCTGTTTTCTCAAATATGTAAAAAAAAAATTTGGGGACAAGTGAGTGCCAATTTGATCATAATAGCCATTCTAAACCACCTTTTTTTGAGGGGGCGTTTTGATGGTGGCTTTCAAGTGACTTTAAATCAGGATAGCGATTTTTAAAGTGGTGGATTTGGGAAATTGGTCATTTTGACCAATTTAATGGGTGTTCAACCCTTAGTTTATATGCCTGAAGAAGTGACCAAAAGTGGTGCTTTTAACAAACTGCCCTTTGGCAAACCTAGTCCATAATGTTTAATGAAAATGGATTCATGTTGCATTACTGACAGATGTTATGTTGCATTTTAGAAAACACTACAATCTTTACTCGCAGCATCTATGGCTTCCCTCCGGGATCTCCGGCAGCCCTGTACTAACCCTTTACTTGGTAAATAAATGCATACTTTGAATGTTTAAATATAAATTGGGCTCTATAGTGGTTAGAGATTTTATCTGCCTCCTTAAATTATGTAACATTGTTATAGCTCTTCAGTCGTCTTGCATTGTAAAACTGGAATATATTTCTTAAAAAGAAGCTGGATTTCCAATCTATTATGATTCATAATGTATAATGCAGCATTTAGTAGTTAAGGAATAAAAAAAACATTTACTGTTGAAGTCCTTAGTGAACTAACTAAACATATTTTATACACACTTGTCTAGGTGTTTCAGTCCATGTATTATTGTAATCAAATGAACATAAGCATTGTGGCTTTGATTAGAAATCACAAAGAGAATTGACATTAGTGAGTGATAAAACATTGGTAGTGAGCACAATAGATTTGTTTTAAGTCCAATTTATGTCATGGTTGACCTTGAGTTCTCATCTAGAACCTACTTAATGCAGAAATGGCAAATCAAATCATGCTTGCTGTTTCCTGACCACTACACAACAAAGACCAGGGGCTCAAATTTAAGACCCTTGTAATAAGTATAAGACAATGAAATACATTTTAGAAAAAGGATAATGAATTTCTGTCTTAGGCACAACTATTTAAGCTTTAGAAAAGCAAATTGTAAATTTTTATATATGAAAAAATCCAACCGAAGGAATAGGCATTCTGTAAGAAATTAACAGCATAAAATTGCAGAGAATTACAATGCATCTTATTGGCACTTTTAATAGGGTACATTTCATCGTCAGTCTAATGTCTGCTTAATTAAAATTGTATTCTCTAAGCTTAATTGATGTCCTTACACCTATGACATTTTAATAAGTCGTAGCATGAATGATTACTGCCCAGTTACTCCCTTTTATTACTTCTCCTAAATTCCACCGGGAGAGAGACTAAGGTTTAATCAATGTTCTCCTATATGTATTGTTATACCCTGCACTGAAAGTATAACACTGTCTTCTGAAAATGTCAACATACATAACACCTACCTCCACCATTGAATTGATAAGGTCTTTCCATCTTATAATCTCATACACAGTGACAAATATGAGGAACTATGGCCTAGAGTTATATCATTTATTGCCCGTTTTATGATTATTTGCTGCTGCGCTTGCAGAAACCTGGTGACTAAGCACTTGATAACCAGTTATATTATCCAGTGCTTTAGGTCATTAAAATGTTATTACTATTATCTATATATATTTTTAAAAAGTATTCACTTTTATAAACTTTATACAGAAATAAACTGATAAAAATAGGTAATTAGGCATTGTTTGGGGAATTGTTCAATCAAAAAGGAATACGGATCAGGATACGGAAGTTGTTTAAAATGTGGTAAAATTATATAACAAATACAAGTTTTTGGAGAAGATTCCAGCAACTACAGAAAGGTAGAAAATCCTGATTAAAGTGAATGAAGAGGAATCCAGAGGAATGTCATGTAGACATCCTCTGGACGATCACCTCTATCTTATATGTCACTTGGTTCATTCAGCCCCAGATTCTCTGCAGTACATTTTTAATAATATTCACGGTAGTTACCGCTAGGAGCCGCAACCTTCTAGAAAGCTGCAGCCCAGGCATTCCGGACCATAAGAGTGTCCAGTAAACAGGGAAATACTTAATTACAAATATATAACTATCAATCAACAATCATTGCTTATTGTCAATTTAATAGCTATAAATTCTTTTAAATAGGTACAATACAGAACTTTTTCCATGGTTGATGTTTGGAAATTAATTTAGAAAATATGTGTACTATAAATGCAGCCTCACAAATCTATATATGTTCCTTCTCGAGAAGTGATTCAGGAGTGAGATAAAGCATTTATCAGGATAATCTAGCTAAAGTCAGGTGATGGAGATGTATTCACTGATATTATAAATTCGAGTCCCAACATACCCACTGGTCTTCACCAGAGCCCGACATTGAGTCTGGTGAATTTGGCTGAGTGAGACATGCAGGTCACAGTCCTTATAGTTAGTTATTGGTGGAATACCAGCATATGGAACCAAATGAACCAGATTATAAACCCAGAGTACTGGGTAAAGCAAATATGACAGCAGGCAATGTCCAGAAGTCTAATAGGTGTATATATGCAAGGAACCATGGGAATACAAAGCAGCACTGCAGCAGCGCTGGAAAAGTGCATACACAAACCAACAGAAGAGGGATCACACTGTGCAAGAAGTTGACAGACCTGGGCCCAATAGTAAGGAGACAGTATCTTAAATCCAGTAATTTACAGGATCCCAAGCAGCATGGATTCACTGGGGGAAGATCATCTCAAATAAATCTTATTGAATTTTTTGACTGGGTCAGTAAAGTATTAGATAAAGGGGGAGCTGTAGACATAGCTTATCTAGATTTTAGCAAGGCTTTTGCCACTGTGCCAAAAAGCAGAATGTTAAATAACCTGGAAACTTTAGGACTGGATTTAAAGATAGTTGCATGGATACAATCTTGGTTACAGGATAGACAACAGAGGGTTGTAGTAAATGGAATCTCTTCTGGGAATGGTAAGGTAACCAGTGGAGTACCCCAGGGTTATGTACTTGGACCAGTGCTATTTAATATCTTTATAGGTGATATT
>WWET01000671.1:209953-229931 GCA_011038615.1 Limnodynastes dumerilii | reverse complement strand
AAAACCGCACAGACTTAATATATAATACTGATAGCCCAAATATATAAGGGTTGGGTGCTACTGGTATTAACCCTAAATATTCAAATAAAGAACAAAATACCCCTCAAGAGGAGAGCAAAAAGGTGGATCAATTAATAAGTGCACACCAAAATGTAATATTTAGTAAAGATATCTGACAATTATTCACATAAGTGTCACCCCAAAATTCCTTGGATTTAATAGTATTGCAATTAAAACTTAACATTTACCAAGCAATTAAAAAATATATGTGAAAAGGCAAAATAACAAATTGAAATTAAAACCACTGATCAGCTAAATACATGACTATAAAAGAGAATTGTTATTATTCTAAAGTACTGCCGACATGATAGGTTAGAAAGCGTCACATTGCATTTGTAATAGCATCATATAATTGCAATATATAAGAGTGACCTGTAACTGCAGTTGAGCCAAAATAGAGAATCTTAAAGAGTATCATCCAAACATAGAAAAGTTTGTAGCAAAACATGTAGCCCCACAATATGGGCCTGATCCAGACCTACGCTGATGCGCTGTGCTTACTAAAGCACAACGTATCGGCGTTCATTTTGACCGACAGTCCCGCTGTGCGGGCGTATGGCCCCTTCCTTACGCTTATCTGGCTGAAGGCTACCCTAACTTCAACCGGCGTAAAGAAGGGGCCATACGCTCGCACAGAAGCGTATGGCCGCTTAGCCCGACCTCCCACCCTAATTTAACTAGCTCCCCCCGCCCACCTACACTAACCTAAACGTTGGGACGCTGGGGGATGTCCCCTCCAGCGTTCCAACGGCGCTGCTACGGACGCCCGATCCACGACGCCACGGCGGCCGTAGGCCTGGATCAGGCCCTATGTTACTTATTACAAAACAAATTTACACACATCAGAATCTAACTGCAAACAATGTAGCATGATATGAAAAAGTATCTCAAGGCAGTCACATGTATGGCCACAGTCGCAAGATAGGGTTTTAGGTTTCCATTTTATAGGCAATCCATGGGCACAGTCACTTCTGTAGCAGCAGAAATCATGAGACATCAATGCTGATATAGTGCTAATCAGGATGTGTGGTTTATTGACACTAATTTAGCAGCACATAAAACAAACTCATAAAAATAAATCCTAGGCCTGTCTGGCCACTAACTAATACAACAGAGAAATCCCTCAAAATACACAATTCACCTGTGTGCAGCTCACAGCCTCCCTGGCTGTGTCTGTATGGTGTGATCTCTCCAGAGGCCACTTGCCTCACTGACTCTACCTGAGAGACCCCTGTTGAATCCCTTACAATCCCTATATGCAGCACACACAGGTGTCCTCCTAATCAACCTGTTCCCAGATGGACTAGCCCAAAGACCTGGAACAGGGCTGCATAACAGAACTCTGGGGCTTTTACACAGCTCCTGCCTCCTAAATCCAGTAGTTCTGTTACATATCCCCCCCTTGTTTCAACCTAGGAGTTGGAACAAATTTTAGTGAACGCATTCTGTACATTGCGTTCATCTGCCCTTCTTCCTCTTTATAGTCTGTACAATTTACCCCCACCCCATAATACCTTTTCTGCCAGAACATAATCAGTATTCTTAGGAAATTCAGTAAACTTTCCAGTTTTACATTTACCAACTATTTCTTTTTTATTGTCAGTATTAATGACTTCTCCTAAGCTGACATGATCAGATCTACATCTGCACACATGTTTAATAACACTCTTATAGGGAGTAAACTGTCCTTCCCATGTCTCTTTTGAAATACCTAACAACCCTCTGGGTTTAGCTCCAAAAATGGGAGAGTTTGGGTTGGCAACTTGATTCAGGGGGTTTGTGACCATCCTGGGTTCAAGTTGTAGTAGAGGTCTATTTCTAAGGCTGCTGAGAGTGTTACCTTGGCTGTCAAACACATGATTTCTAGAACCACGTTGAGACATGTAACCTCTATTTATAAAAGTACCCTTCCTGGCACTCAAATTCGCACTTCTCTTAACACCACTATCGTTTGAACCAACATTACCAGAAAAGCAGCCTCTCCATGAAGGTCTATACTCATCAGAATCTTCCTTATTTCCAAGACCTATCACGTCACCAAAGTTTCTATTACCTGTTTAGAGCTTATGAAAACCCAAAAATCAAAATCTCACACCTTGAGAAAGAGCAGCACATGATTGAAACGCGTCGGTGGAATGAGGAGGAGAGTCCGTCGGTATAATTGAAGGTTCAGTACCCTCTTATTTCCCTACTCCTATGGTCACACAAGAAAAGGGCCCTTATATATCTTGTTTTGTGATTTATAGATCTTGGGGAATAGGGGACGTATAGACTCAAGTATATGGGGCCTCCCCCTAATAGGGGTAACGAAATAAGGACTCCACACTACAGGATTCATTCACTGCTTTTATCGAAATAAGTTTTTTTGTATATATTTTTTATTGATATTTTATTGAGAAATAAAAAGTCTTCTGGAAGTTGAAGAATTTTATTAAAGTACTGTAAGAAAGGAGGATACAATATAAACTTTAATCCGTTGTTTGTGATGCATGCTGTGTGAAGTCAGGTGGCAATACACTGATTCATTTCCACTACGCCTAAGGAGAAAAACGGAAGGGGAGAAACATAAATTGATACATGCAAGAATACAAGAGGAGGATATTGTGAGTGAATACATTGTTGATTAAACATTGTTTAAAAGTGACCGTGTTACACTTAGATCCCTCTATCTTCTTTATTGCTTATATTGCCTCGAACTTGGGATAAGCTTGACTGGAAGGAAGTTTGGAACATCAGAGGGATACAAGCTTTTATTACACGCAGAGACACAAGAGGAATAGAGTGTGAGTTGTTATACTTACCTTTGTTGTGAAATCTTGGTGTTGCTGCACTTAGATTCTTGTCTTATGCTTGCATGCACGTGGATCCACGGTGAGATCTAACATTTGAAGAAGGACAGAGAACAGAAGATCAAGGAAAGGATTCGGTAAGGAGAGCGGAATGATAAAGAGTCATTTACATGCAAAGCATTCAAGAGAGAAAAAGTGTGAGTAATATGAAGTATCACTGTACTTACTGAAGTGTTAGAGTCACACAGGGGCATTTCCCCGTTGTCTCTCCAATCCTGCTAGGGGATATCTACGGGAAAGAAAAGAAAGAGATCAGGATAAAGTCTTATTGGAGGATTTGACATATTTTGAAGAAACAGGACATGTTAAATGGACTAATGAGAATAAGGACTGGGATGGCCATAGCGCCTGTAGAAAGGTTGTGATTGTCTATTATTATCTGTACAAGGTGTCTGATTATCCCTCCATTGTCAGAGCAAATGCTTCAGTAGCCAATGTCAGGGCTACGTCTACGTCCACATATGAATCCGTTTTTGTCAGGCTATGGATCAAAAGCACTTGCCTGGGCACACCTTTACTGTACATTGGGCCTGATCCTGAACTACGTTGATGCGCTGTGCTTACTAAAGCACAGCGTATCGGCGTTTACTTACCCCGACACTCCCCCTGTGCGGGCGTATGGCCCCTTCCTTACGCCGGCTGAAGGCTACCCTAACTTCAGCCGGCGTAAGGAAGGGGCCATACGCTCGCACAGGAGCGTATGCCCACCTAGCCCGCCCTCCCACCTTCATTTAACTACCTCCCCCAGCCCACCTACACTAACCTGAACGTAGGGACGCTGGGAGACGTTCCCTCCAGTGTCCATACGGCGCTGCTACGGACGCCCGATCCAGGAGCAACTCCGGGCAACATCTGCCCGGCGCATGCGCAGATCGGCTGAAAAGCCGATCTTACGCTTACGCCCGCCGTCCTAGCAACGGCGGGTGTTATTCTGGATCAGGCCCATTGACTCTGTGTCTATTCCTATACATCCCATGCAACACCCTTCAGAACACAAGCTACCGTAGCTCTAGTTATGTTAAGGCACAATTGCGTTCTGAGCATATACAGTGAAAAATCACGCAGATGGCGTACGCTCACCTTTAGATTGGGACCATTGTCTACCAGGTCACAAAACATAAGCATATAATAAATATGTCTATTAAATATGTTTCTTGGATAGGTAATGCATTGTGACAACTTGGAGAATTTTGATAATATCATGAAATTAAATCCATGTAATATTCAGTATGTATGATTACTATTACAGTAACAGTACATAAAACTATATACACCACCTATATTATTTTGTGATACTGGATCCATCAAGTTGGGAAATGTCATTTATGGAAATCATTTATTAAATCCTTGTTCCGGTTATGACTGATACTTCTGGGCTGCTTGATTAAACGGCATTGGCCTTATTTCAAAATGCAGTTTGTGTACTGAGACTGGAAATTCCTCATGAGAATTTCTGGCACAAAACCTCATTAAACAGAGCCCATTGTGTCTTCAGATTTCATTCATGACACTTTACCTTTACTTGCTATTGATTTTGGCTTCAGTTTGCATAATATGTTGTAATCCATGGCAGTCTCAGACCCGAGGGGTTTTAATATTCTGACATTATTCCTCATAACCATGGAAAATAATTCAGTATAGAACACTTCCTTTTTTCGCAAAGCCTCAAAAATGGAACAAAATGAGGACTGTTAAAGTATTAGTATAAGGTATCAGCAAACTTTTGGGTGCATTTATGGCATTCGCAAGACTAAACCATGAAATGATTGTCTATTGGCCTTGCGCACATACATATGTTGTATGAATAAACGTGGAAATGCAAAAAGATTTTTGGCAGCCCTTAGTGGTGAAACAGTATATGTACCATTAGTTAATATTGGGCACTCTATGTAACATTTAAAAGCCATTACTTTATAGAAGTATTCGCTAACATTATACATTTTAACTCTTACATTTATTAGTTTGCATTAAAATTCTTTGTTGTCATACAAAAGTAAAAGGAAATGAGGAATTTTTTTAATTAATTTCTAATATAATGTGCTTATTTGGCATCAAATGTTATAATTTCACCCAACTTAGCCCTTATGGCCACTAGATTGATTACTTATAAGTAATATGTAATTCATACAAAACATATTTTCAAATGGTAAGTATCCCTCACATAGTGGCAGGATCTATACATTTGTATTGAGTATGTTGAATATTGTGCCATTATCAACCTATGCAGACTTCTTCTTTTCTCTTTTCACTGTTTCTTCTTTCCAGTTTCTCTGCTTAGAGCTATACTTCAAAGGTGGGTGGACAGCTTGGAAGTACCTGTTGCATGAAATGTCAACTCTCATTCATACAGAGACATTTGTATAATCAAAAGTTGACTAATCTGTCTAAGGCTGAGTACACATTGGGGCTTTTTCGAAAGATAATCTTTCCAATCACACAATCAAAAGGCTGTTTCATCAGATATCTCGCCAGTGTGTACTGTCCAAAGATGCTCAGAAATCTTTTATGGTCTGTGATCTTTTGATTTGATCTTTTGGAGCTCCTAATATGCCGGATTAACAATGGAAATATATATTTGCTTTTTGCAAGTGTGCACTGTGTCTATTAGGAGATCTTTGGACAGTACACACTGGTAGATATCTGGTCAAACACTTATTTGATTGTTTGATTGGAAAGAGTATCTGCTAAAAACCCAGCGTGTACCCTTCTTTACAGTCCTACAGTGCTACATGGCCAGGAGCCAGTATTTCAAACATGTAGCCTCAGCAGGGCTGGCGCTACCATTAGGCGATCGCCTGGAGCGACGGGTCGATACACCTATGGGTGGAGCTATTCACACGACACACCTCTTTGGTGCTACAGGACACACCCCTTTGGTGCAGCACCATGATAGTGCTCTTACAATCTCCCTGATATTCATTTGCAAAAGTAGGCAACCATGAACTAGGGACGGGGCTGCAATATCTAATTAAAACTATCTGCAATACCTAATTAGAGGCCTGAAGGGGAATGTGAAGGGGGCATAGAGGCCTGAAGGGCCATATGAATGGGCGAATATAAGGGGGGGAGGCAAGCCAAACTTCGCCTAGGGTGCCCAGGGACCTAGCTCCGGCCCTGGTAGCCTCATTGGTATTCAGAGCCAATGCTAGGGTGATTAGTGCAAATAGCACATTAGTGACTGTTATATAGAACACAGAGCACACCAGTGACCACTATACAACGTAGAGAGCATGCCAGTGACTTATAAACAATATAAAGGACATACCAGTGATTTAGTAAACAAGATACCAGGTTTTATGTGATAAGTATTATACTGTACATGAAAGTTCTCTACAATTGGACAGATCTAATATTCTTCATTACAATAATATGCCCAAAAATAATACATATAGGAACCTAGCATTTGTTTCTAGATATAATTGCGCAGCCCATAAGATTACCTAGATTATCAAACGCAATTACCAGTCTATTATGTTTGACCTAATACTCAAATCCTGTTTGCCTGATAAACCTCATATTACATTTCGTAAAAAACTTGGGGAAATTCTTGGCCCTAAGGATTTTCAACCCTTCAAAAAATTAAAGTAAAGGATTATTTAGGATGTCAGGAAAATGGGCTTTACCTAAATTTATTGGTTGTTTTAAATGTGGTAATACCAAGTGCTTAACCTGTCTATCAATCTCAAATAAGACTACTACCATCAAGTCTTTTGTTACTAAAGAATCGTATTCTATCAATATGTTTATAAGCTGCTCTAGCTCTTACATGATCTACGTACTCAACTGAAAATGTGAGGTCCAACTAGACCGATGAAATTAAGGATTTTAAAACATAGACGTATTATTAAGAAAAATCCCAAAAGCAGTGTTGCAGCACATTTTCCTAGTTTAGTAACTCTGATATTTCTCATTTAACCATAACAGGAATTGAATTAATTCCAACAATGAAACGTGGAGGAGGTAGAGACAAAAGGTTATGTTCTAGAGAGGCCTATTGGACACATGTCCTACAAACTCTTTATACGAGGGCATGAATGAAAATATCGATTTGGATTTTTAACCTTGGTGTTTTAAGTTTTTGTTGATTTATATATTTAATAATTAGTTTAATTGGATATTATTTAATTATATATATTTTCCAGTTTCTAAATATTTTTTTCTCTTATTTTTCTTATTTTTTTATGTTTAATTTATCTATTGTTTACATTTTCATTTTTATTTTCACATTATAATTTTTTACCTTTTTTTTTGAAGGTTATATTACTATAATTCTATATAATATTGAAGACTGTAAGACTTTTGTATCCTAATTGTATCTTTGAAACCATCAGATATATCAATTAGTGTTGAAATGTTTCATTATACCATCTGTCACAGTATGATAAATTATAATACTGGTCGTACTGTCTCTTTAAATTTGCATGGATACCTTAGGTTTGAAATGGTTACATTTTATGGGATAATTTAACAAATTTGTATGTACTTATGGAACAATAAGATCTTGTTTAAATTAAGATAATATTGGTCCTGACTTAAGGTTGTTTTAAGTACGCAAGAGTACCTGAGTTACACAATACTAAGTATAATGGGCCTGATCCAGAACAACGCTTCAAAGCGAATTTACGCGTGGCGGAGACGTAAAATCGCTGTTTAGAACGCACTGCGCATGCGCACCATAGAAAATACGCACATTCACGTAGCGTAATTGTGAACGTATGGGCCATTCACGTATGTGTCACGTAAATACTTACGTGTGGGCGTGCCAAATTTACGTTACTCCAAAATACGTCTGAAATACGTGAAGTAGGCGGGGGGTGGTATTTAAAGTGTACAGTATGGGCGTGCTTAGCTGCGTAAATTCGTTCAGCCCATACGTACGTGTGCGTATGACAGCGGTTACATGTGTAAAAGTTAAGGTAGGGTTTGGGAAGCGTATCTTGACAAAATACGTCCGTGCAAGGGGTGTGCCGAGGGGAGTGTAGCGAACTTACGTGCAGAAAAATACGCTCCGCAAATAAACGTACGGCACACGTAATTCTGGATCTACCCCAATGTATGTAACCTAACTGATTTACATTTTCTAAACTCCACATTAACTTTTCCTTGTGTATCTCTGGTCATATGTATCGCCTTGTCGTACGTAAGTGCATAACCCAGCCCATACTGTACAATTTAAATGCTTGCCCCTAGCCACAATGCATATTTTTAGCTTGCGTAGGGATGTCACGCCCTATTGTACGGAGTTACGTACAAGTTCCATACGATCAGGGATATGATGCGTAACATCTGCCATGCGCATGTGCATTCCCACAGTCAGACTTACGCATGTAGCATTCATAAATTAGCTGTCGTTATTAAGTCAGGATCTGGATCTTGTGTTTATTATGGAATTACTAAAGAAGCATTCTTATCCTGGTGGGTGCATTTTTATTTGCACATACTGTATGTATACTAATTCATTTAGCCAGAGGTTATTTAATATACACCCTCATGGCCCATTCTCATTGCTTCTAATGAAATTGCCAATATAGGCAAAGAAAGGCAAGGTAACATTTCACCAACTCAGAACTCTTTTATATCGGATAAACTGTCCATGTATATATTGAGGCATTTCCAGTGGCTCCTCTTTTTATTATTATTATTATTATCGTTTATTTATAAGGCGCCACAAGGTGTCCGCAGCGCCGTACAAAATACAACAAAATACAGTACAGACATATAGGGTAGGGTATAAAGATATCACAGAAAAACAATAAAGTGAAGCAAGCACAGAACGCAAGGCAAAATGCGAGGTGTCAAGCTTGGAGGTTGAGAGGAAGCCACCAGGTGGGGATTGGGTAAAATGGTAGCAGAGGGGGACAAAAGGGTACAAAGTGAGGAGGGAGTGGTGGAGGAAGGAACAACACTAGGATGGAGGGCGAGCTAACACACTATGTGGGAGGGAAGAACTTACAGAAGACAAAAGGAGAGGGAAGGAAGTGGACTGCTGGTGTAAGCAGAGGAGAGTGGGAAGGAGGAGAAAGTATAGATGAAGGATGCAGTGTGGATGTTAAGTGGAGGAGAGGTAGGCTAGCCTCAACAGGTGCGTTTTGAGTGAACGCTTGAAGACCTGCAATGTGGGGGAGAGTCTGACTGAAGAAGGAAGGTCATTCCAGAGCAGAGGTGCAGCAGGGAGAAGTCCTGGATACGGATCCTCGCATCTTATATTGGATTTTTGCCAAACCAAATCACTGAAGAGAATTTATGGGTGTAGTGAGCTGTAAGCTGAATGAGTTGGGAAGACAGGTGGACAACTGCAGCTGATTGCCAATGTTGCCGTGATCATATAATGTGAGTTTGGAACCCACCTATACAACATCTACGAGCTGTTTGTCACTATCTGCATCCCTTGAAGTGACCAGGATGGGTGATGTTTGGTACCATATACTACAATCAGGTACTTAGCCACTTGTCTTTATTGAGAGCAACTTTCTCCTGCATATGCCATCTTCTCCACCCAGCTAACACATGTTTTGATTCTAGGACAGGCGGTGTCTGGTACTGTAACCTCAACAGCACAGGTACTTAGCCATCGGTCACAGTTTCATCTTTCTTCAGTATTTAAACATAATATTGAAACATTGAATTTTACATGAGACAAGGTTTCTAGCCCTATAACATCAAAATTGATACATTGTTTCTGGTTTGTTGTACTCAGCATTGTGGATTTACAACACTACATTACCATTAAGAGCCATTACATTGTTTCCCTGAATACTCCAATTGCTTCTACACATTTATCGGAGAAAATCTTGATTTATATCCTTTGGAACTATCAATCATCGTTTCATTACAAGAATGTTTTAGTACAATCATATTGGTGGTATGTTTTTCATGTATATTATATGTATTATATTATATGTATGTTTTTAATTAGTGTGCTTGTCTATTATTTTAGTACATTAAATTGAATTCTAAGTCAACCTGCCAAAATTGCATCTTTAGACTGTTCTAGAGCACTGCTATATAATATATTTTATTTCTTTTCATCAGAATAGGCAGCATCTGACATAATAGTAGCGCTCTAAACAGTCTTGACTGATTCTGTGCTGTGGTCAAGCTCAGGTTTATTCTCTTTTAAGTATTATACATAACTGCTTTTCCCAAAATATTATATTAATATATATTATATTTATAAGTTTATTAATTTACCAATTTTAATATTTATTGATTCATTCAAAGAATAATTATCATTTATCAAGGAAGATTATATAATGAATAATAAGTATTCATTATAAAAGTTTTTCCACTTGCCTTTCTCCAGCTGGCTGCTTCTAGACAGAGGCCTCCTTATTAATCCTCCAGCTGCTCGCTGCTCCTCTCTCGGCTGTCATGCAGCCTCAGATTTTTCACAGAAGAGCAGCGTGCCTGATGTCATTATGTTTCACATGCTGCCAGAAGCTCCATCAGCACACTCGCCAACTCCCAGAGCAGTACTGATCCCACTGATCAATTGCATTGAACAATAGCATTGATCACTTTGCGGGGTGATGCACTGGAACACTGCTCTTTCAGCGTTCATTTTAAAACATACTTCAGGAGAACCGTTACCATACAAACACCAGATTTCCAATGACTTTATTATAAAGCTTCCTCTACCAAACCTCTGGTCATTGTCTTAGTCCCTGTGCTGGTGCTGCATTGTCCTGCTCTGTGGATTTTATATACCCTGCAGTACTCAGTTAGCACTCTACTTTTATAGAGCACAACACTTCTCTGACATAAGTGTGGTTATAATACTTTCATAGGATTTTTATACTAATACCCAAGAGTATTCTGACGATTTAGGATACTAAATATAGATTGTAGATGTGCCAGTTCTGCTCAGTAAGCCACACGCAACATCCAAAATCCTTAATCAAGAGGAATTTTGGGCCCCTCTTTTGGCCTCCTTAATAGAGGCTCTTTAGGCTTTAAAAATAGGCAATGTCATGTCACCCCAGGAATCTATAAGACATTGAAATGGGGTTTCCAATTCTTAAAATGTTCCCACAGAAACAACCCCAGAACAAAATAACCTCCTTAGTCACTCTTATTTTCCTTGAATTTCCTTGATTAGTGCAGATCTTCAGCACTGCTGTTGCAGACCTGGGTTTAGGAGCTGTGTATGCAAGGGCGGCCCTAGGTTTTGCGAAGCCCTAGGCCAGTGGTTCCCAAACTTTCTCAGTTCGAGGCACCCTTATTCATCCATATTTTTTTTCACGGCACCCCTAAGACAAAAATACAATAGAATACAATAGGAAATAGAAACATTCCGAGGCCCCCCAGTGAGAGCATCGCGGCACCCCTAGGAGCCGCGGCGCACAGTTTGGGAATGAGCAATACAGCCCCCACCCCTCCTCCCCGGAAAAAAAACTTGACACATTTACATTGTTTTTGCAAGCCTAACATCACTAGCATGCACCCTCCAACATAACCCATTCCATTAGGAACAAAATGGTCTGCTCCTGAAAGTCCACCTGTCAGTTACTATGGTAAGTAGAATCATGGCTCACCACTTTGAAAAAGAGCCCCGTTGGGCTAGAAACGCGTCAGAGGAGCCGAAACCTGAGACCTAACTGCAGCCGGATCCTGTTACAGTCGTCCCAGCACTTCTTCTCCTGGAGAGTGGATACCCGGGCCATCCTTGGTGAGAACTGAATATACTATCTTGCCGACTAGGGGTTTTCCGGTACACAGGGAGGTTTTTGGGGGGACAGAAGTGTTTTATAGTTTTTTTATTTAAGCATTTTTAATTATTTATGCTGTTTAGTGTATATATTTTGGCAATTAATAAATATAAATTGTTGAAACGTATTACATTACGTATATGTTTTTGTTTTTTTCCTATCTCCCTATGTTTGAGGATATTGGGAAGAAGAATTAAAAGGATTTGTCATCTGACTCATCAGTTTTAATAGCTGCCTGCACTTTAGACTTTATTTTTATATCGTTGTATCTGTTTTTTTATATAGTTGTATCTGATTTTAACAACTGGTTTTAATCATTATTGTAACATCAGAGCGCTGGAATGTTTTAGAATTGTTTCTTATCTGTATGTATAGGGTGTTGGGTAGGTAGTATACCAACATCTAAATCAATCCTGCAGCCTGATTAAGAGCTGGTTCTCCCTTTTTTACATTTAATATATTTAACTATGGTAACCACCTTTGTTGAAGAGAATATATATTTTTTAAACATCCGTTTGTTCATTAAGTTCATTAAAGGTGACAGTTGGAAGCTCAGGAATAAAGTACATGGGGCTGGATCCTCAACTACGGCCGTCTACCACAGTCTTAAAGACCGCACATACGCAATCTACGTACTGAAATGATATGTAGATTACATACTATAGTTACTACGCATACACAGTAGCTATTCATAGGCAAATTACGTCCGTCTGTGGTAGACGGCCGTAGTTGAGGATACGGCCCATTGTACCTAATGGAATGGGTCATGTTGGAGGGTAAGCACTAGTTATGCCTTGATGACTACCCAGTTTATAGAACATTCTCTTTCTATGAATTAACATTCTAACACCCGTATGTTCCTGCCTGCTTTAACAAATTGCAAAGTGATACATAATCTCCTGGCGCTATCTAAAAACCTGCTAATAAAATAAATAAATAAATAAATGCTTTGCCCCCAGTTTTTAGAGATAAATACCAGCTACCTCACTGGTTCTTGACTTGGCACTCAGATCCACAGCTCTTCTACTCCAGACTGCTTGTTCTCAGATAACTACTTAAATCTCTTAACTAGTGCACCTTGGACAATGTTGTTAAACATCAGTGAAGCATCATTCACTGATGGGGCAGCAGTGAGCAGCACGTGTGTCTTACAGCGGTGAGGTCGAGAGTTTTATTCCCGGACTAGGTCTTATATGTGTTGAGTTTGCATGTTCTCCCCGTGTTGGCATTGGTTTCCTTCGGGTGCTCCGGTTTCCTTCCACACTCCAATAACATGCTGGTAGGTTAGTTGGCTGCTGAAAAAATATACCCTAGTCTGTGTGTGTGTGTGTGTGTGTGTATGTGTATGTGTTAGAGACCTTAGTCTGTAGCTCTGATGGGGCAGGGACTGATTTGAATGTGAAATGTTCTCTGTAAAGCGCTATGTAATCTGATAGCACTATATAAAAACCTGTTAACCCTGCTGTACTGCTCGGGTCTATTTGACCCGAAATAAAATTTGTTTTCGATGTCAGTTTGTTATTTATATAATAAAAATTTCCATATTTTATTACTTTATTGTAAAAAAAATTTTTTTATGAATAGTTAGTACTAATGTACTGTTCGGGTCAATATGACCCGTTGTGAATATTATACTAGTGAGTGACCGTAAATGTTTCAAAACACATTACTTCAACAATAAAAATTCTGAAAATGATGTGCAGTACATACAAACAGCCGAAATTACGCTAGCAGCTAGCGTAACTTCGCTGTCGAACGTAGGTCTGGATGTACCCCACAATGTCAGGTCATTGGTTTACATTTGGATTATGTCATCTTTTCACACATTTATTCACAAAGTTTCAGCAAGACTCAACAAGTCCGCATGTTGAGTCAGATATTCATGCTGAACTTTAAGTGTATGCAAGTCTTCTTTTGATTCTCTCATTTGGTTATAAATACACGGATTGGAATGACTCATATTTAGTGTGAGATTGATCTGTGTACGATCATTATCATTATGGCCAAACGAAAACCTTTGACTCATAGGTGTATCTATAATGGGTGCAGGGTGTGCAGTGTACACGGGCCCCTCAGAACAGGAGGTCCTGTGGCATTCATCCTGCACCCAGGGTTGGCAGGAGAAGGGGGGCCATTCGGCATCTATTTCATCCCTCTTCTGGAGGGAAGAATTAGATGGCGAATGAGCCCCCACTTCCCCTGCGGTGGGACTGCCCTATTCGATGGCCAAAAAGGGGCGGGACTTGCATTGCAGTTAGACCCCACCCTTTTTGAAGTCCGTGAATCAGGACAGTCTTGTCTTAGGGTAAGATGGGGGGGAGGCATGTACAAACCCCGAACAAGGGCCCCCTCACTTCTTAAAACACCCTGCTTTGACTGATGCTGAGCTTCTAGCGTTTGGGGAATCTTCTGATAGCGAAGATGTATCTGAGGAAGAATATCTATGTAAATACCTATGTAAAACAACTTTACACAATTTTTTATAATTTTGGTTTGTTTTGGTTTGTTCATCTGAATGTTTATTTACTCTAATAAAAGTTTGGAGAATATCCCTTGTTTGAATATTAATGAAAAGTGTAATTTTATGATAAAGGTCATATTGACCCGAACAATACATGAGTATAGTAGACCTGAGCAGAACAGCAGGGTTAATAAATAAATAAATTGAATTGTAATAGGGAAATAATGAAGCAAACATTTTATACAGAAATAAATGGGTCATGTTGAAGGGTCAGTGTTATAAAATGAAAAAAAAAAACATGGAATATTAAACTACATTCTGCAGAAAATAACGCAGATATTAATGAGTATCAATGTAAATCCTCTATATGCCACAGCAGTAATTGATCATTAAAATTGAGTTTTGCAAAGTATAGATAACGATAATTCTGAGAAAATATAATTAATATAAATGTTGCACTTTTGGTTCTACATTAAATTGTTATGTCAGGGTTGCAACAATAAATTAAATTAAATAAAAAGTGCAGTGTAACAATTAAAACCTGCTCATCCACTGCTCTCTAGTTTAAAAATAAATAATACATTTGAGAGATTGATTTTCAAATGGATATTGTAAGGTTGCTACATGATTCAAATCTATCATTCATTTAGTTGTAATTTGAGATTAAGTTGCATGAAAAATAAATGCAATTCATGTTAAAAGATGTATGCATATTTAAAGAAAGGGTGATCAGCTTCTGAGGAGAAAGTGTAGACCAGAGTAGGGAGTGGGTGGGAACAGGTGCAGTAACAAGGGGCCTGATCCAGACCTTGTTAAGTGCATGAACTTAGGTACGCAAGGGCTAAACCATGGGGATTGCAGGGGAGTCATATTTCATCTGTTGCAAACAGTATCAGAGTTGAGAGGTGATGTTTCCTATCCCAAGTCTATATAACAGTGTGATAGTAAAGCTGGTCAGTATCTGTAAGCAATTCAAAGATATATCCCTGCATGCAAAGAATACAGTTAACTTGGCTCCCCCTGAAATCAACATGGTTTAGCCCTAAGTAACTAAGTTCATGCACTTAACAAGGTCTGGATCCAGCCCAAGGTAAGTAAATAGACATACTTACTGTACTTGTTTGAATGATTTTAGCAATGATAAAGCCTCCATCTTCTGTGTATGCCAAGCTTGATACATATTGAAGAAGATAGCAGCTTTTTGTGAGTAAAACCAGTGTTGCATAAATATGTGTGATACGCATGGTGGGTGGGGATAGGTATGGTAATTGTACAGTGTGGGCTTGGCTAAGCCCTTACAGACAATCCAGTATTGCGCACGCACAGTGTTGTATGTGGAATACTTAAGGTAGATCCCTTCTGCATGTAGGAGTGCACTGTGTGCTGAAGTTAGGATAGCAAAGTCCATACGTTAGTCTCTATTGCGGAATTTATGCTATTAAGTTCAATATGATCAAAAATACCTATATACTGTCATTACGGTATGCCAACTGGTAAGAGAATTGTATATATAGTCAGTAGTCATCTTATAAATATAGTATACAGTAAGTGTAGAGGCGTAACTAGGGTTGATGGAACCCAGGGCAAATCTAAAAATGCCCCCACCCATTTTTACTAAAATGCTATATAAAAAAGACCTACAAAATCTATATACTGTACACACACACTTTGCCATATACACACAAAACACACCCAGATCTACACTAGACACACAAAAAGTTGGAAAAAATCTAAAATGTTTGAAATAGCCGGAGGCTATGAAAAATGCTTAGAAAAAGTATCTGGCTTTTGTGGGACTTCTGCTTTTCATTTAACATGGTTTCCGTCTTTTTCCATACATTTATATTTACGGCTCTTACCCTCTTCCAACCAAACCCCTTATTATCATTTATTTCCGCTGACTGTTGTACAATATTTCCCATATTTCATTATAAGTCTATTCCACAGCCCAAGTAAGTGAATAGGATCAGTAAGTCATTATTTAACAGTTTCTATGTCTATAAAACTGAATGGTAAGAGTAAATGAATAACTTTCAGTGTTCTCCCCAGAAAATTTTGCCAGCCGGGTATTAAAAAGAAAGCCGGGTGGGGGTAGCGTGATATTTTGCAATAATACTGAACCTAATTCAGTTAAACTACCTCCCCTTGCCCACCTGCACTAACCTGAACGTAGGGACGCTGGGGGACATCTGCCCGGCGCATGCGAAGATCGGCTGAAAAGCCGATCTTACGCTTACGCCCGCAGTCCTAGCGACGGCGGGCGTAGTTCAGGATCAGGCCCAATGTCTATAAAACTGAATGGCAAGAGTAAATAATAACTTTCAGTGTTCTCCCCAGAAAATTTTGCCAGCCGGGTGGTATTAAAAAGTAGGCGGGTGAGGATAGCGTGATATTTTGCAATATTAATACTGGACCGAATCCAGATATACATTCCCACAGTGGAGCTCCTCGCTGGTGCCGCACAACTGCAAGATAAGCATCTAAGGCCCCAGGCGCTTCCTGTCACGTAACTTTATTTTGTTATGTCGGTCGCAACCTACTGGTGGATGGAAGCACTGAGAATGGTGCTAGGGTGTTCAACGCACCCCTGCCAGCTATAAATATGTACCCTCATGTTTAACAATTTACCTTTAACTTCACAATAGAAGAAACCACAACCACAATAAAAGAAAGCAAATCCTAATCAGCACTATATAATAAACACTACATCCTAGAGATCGCCATACAATACAGACTATAGCTTAGTAACGGACATACCATACAGACATTGGGCCTGGTCCAGAGCTATGTTTCCATTACGTAGCGTATTTACTAAGCACTTCCCTAGGCACTCCCCTCTTATGTATGTACTTTGGTCACCTTACGTTTTCCAAACCCTAACTTAACTTTACACAGCATAAGTGCTCACATACGTATATACCTCGCGTAGTTACCCTGCTAAGCATACCTATACTGTATGATTTAAATGCCTCACCCCACCTTCGAAGTGTAATTACGAGTGACATATGACTGGCACGCCCCTTTGTATGTTGATACGCTGTTGATATGTGACTGCCCATACGCTAGGAGTTACATGGCGTAACATCTGCTGCGTACACGCGCTGTAAGTACTAATGAGCGCTTTTGTGTTAGTGGCTAGCATAAAATCACTAGCGTACGTTGTTCAGGATCTACCCCATTATCCTAGTGACCACTATACCATACAGACCACATACTAGAGAACGCAATACAATGCAGATTGCATCCCTGTGACCTCTATACAATAAATTCAACATTCTTTTAACCACAATGGCCTCCTTGTGTCATAAAGAGCAGAAAACTTATTTGTAACCACAATACAAAGGAAGACCAGGCTTTAAAAAGTTAATACTTACTATACAGTTACCAATTAAGTCTGCATGCATTTTAACATGTACAAATCACAGCCGCCAATTGGAAGCCCATTGATACCAGCAAGTGATGGCGAAACAGCAATCATGGCAACCCAAGAAAACAGCTGCTACACAACAGCCATGATGTCAGTGTCCACATACATACTGCATGAGTTGTCTCTAGCCTTCCAGTAACCCTCTCTTGTCTCTCCAGCCTCCCAATTATCCCCTCATGTCTCTCCAGTTTCCAATAATCCCCTCATGTCTCCCCAGTTTCCAATGATCCACTCATGTTTTTCCAGCCTCCCAATAATCCCCCTTATGTATCTCCAGCTTCCAATAACCCCTTCATGTTTCTCCAGCCTTCCAATAACCCCCCTCATGTCTTTCCAGCTTCAAATAACCCCTTCATGTCTCTCCAGCCTCCCAATAATCCTTCTCATGCCTCCCAATAATTCCCCTGTCTCCACAGCCTCCTAATAACCCACCTCATGTCTCCCCAGCCTCCCATTAATCCCCCTCATGACTACCCGTCGTATCTCCCCATCTTCCAGTAACTCCCTACATGTCACCCCTGCCTATCTATTTGAACAATTTTAATCTACTTTAGTTACCTTTGCTTTCTTTGTTCTTGCTCCTGTTGTACTCCTCGTGGCGCTTCCTCTCTGCTGTGGATGACATCAATGTGACCTGAGGTCACTCCAGCATCACACTGAAGAAATCTGCTAGTAGGGTGCCCCTTATTTCAACAGCGGTGGTGACAGCGCAAGACAGGAGTCATTGTGACCTGCTCCCAGGCGGTGGTGGCTAAGAGTGGGCATGAGCTCTACAAAATTCACGTTAGTTACGCCACTGTATAAGTGACAATTTAAAAACGTATTAGTTCTGACAACAAGAATAAATATGTAAAAGTATTTCAGGAGCTATAGAGTCATGCAGAGAGAAATGCACAATTCAGTTATTCTTACATGTATAATAATGGAATATAATAATAATAATAATAATACTTGAAATTACCGTGTTTCCCCATATATAAGACACACCTTTTTTTAGACAAAAAATATGTCTAAAAATCAGGTGCGTATTATACAGGGGATGTAACACTGAACTTACCTTTTCTGTCCCTCCAGCGGTCCCTCCGGCAGTTTCAGGCTCTCTCCCCGCGGCTGTGACTCAGACTGCACATAGACGGTGCGTGACCTAATGTCACATCAACGTCATTGTACAGTGCGCACCGCGAGGGAGACAGTCTGAG
Organism: Limnodynastes dumerilii; assembly: GCA_011038615.1. Lineage (NCBI taxonomy): Eukaryota > Metazoa > Chordata > Amphibia > Anura > Limnodynastidae > Limnodynastes > Limnodynastes dumerilii. The sequence continues at coordinate 211,227 of WWET01000671.1, read as the reverse complement.
TCACAGCCACGGGGAGAGAGCCTGAAACTGCCGGAGGGACCGCTGGAGGGACAGAAAAGGTAAGTTCAGTGTTACATCCCCTGATCCCTTGTATAAGATGCACCCAATTTTTTATTAAATAATGCTAAAAATAAAATAAACATTAACATAAACATTAAAATTAACATTTTTTTATTTTTTATTTAGGCTCCAAAAACGGGGTGCGTCTTATACAAGGGAGCGTCTTATGTGTGGCAAAATACGGTATAATATGAAAATATAATGAAACATACTCAAATATTTTATTTAATTGCTCTCTAGTTAACTGATATCATATTGTAACATGTTAAGGATTGTTACACTACTGGAAGCTATAGTCCTCTATAGTATTCTATTAGGGTAACATGGTTAATTTTACATTTTAAATTAGTTGGTCCTCCGATACATTTGGTGAAGGAAGCTCTACTGCACTTTAATTACTCCACTGGGAAAGAGGGGGTTTCAAGCACTTATATGCTAGTAGACATGGGAAATTACTTCCATCTCTATAGAATGAGCATTTCAATAGGTAAATTATATAAATGTTCTTCTTTAACAAGGTACTATATAATAAAATGTTAAAGAAATATTAAGCAAACTGATTTTTTTTACACAGTCCACAGTTTTCTCAGAGAAAATATTGAACATTTTAACAGAAAGAGGAATTAAAATTGCAAACATTTGACATTGATTGGTCTACTGAAAAATAAAGTTTAGACTGAAGCAAATAACATATAAAATGAATAAACCAGATTATGGAAAATATGTTAAAACATCCCAAAGGGCTAAGGTAAAAATGCTATTATAATGCACATCTTTGGTAATATGTTACACAATTCGTTGATTAAGGACATATTGACAGAGTATGAGGTAAGGAGCAAGACTGAATCACCAAAACCAGCACCATGAACAACATGAACGCAGTGCAAACTACACAGGTATGACCTTGGAGCCTCTCACAGAGGCAAGAGGTTGAACTTTACAGTGATAGAAAATTTGCATCTATTATTATTACTGCTATGGGCAACATCTCCACTTTTCCAAACCCGCAGCTTAGTAAATCTGGCCCCTGATCAGTAAAACCCAATATATTTTATCCACTTTATTACCACAGGCTAACAGGTCCAATACAGATTTTCTTGTCAAGTGTTATGTATTTCTATCAAATTGTCATGCACGTATATCTGCTTTTCTAAGCAGGAATCACTAAGGGCAGGCTACTACTACTGTTAAGGTAGTGTTCTATGGGCTAGCAG
>WWET01000671.1:188332-201392 GCA_011038615.1 Limnodynastes dumerilii | reverse complement strand
AGTAGGGGGCGCTGGTTACATTATGAAGATGAAGAAATTAACAGTAGAGCTCTACTGTTAATTTCTTTCATCTTCATTTGTTCATTTGTTTTTTTTAACACACACTACGCGCAGTTCTGCATGTCTGCAATGTGTAGACATGCTGTAAACATAGAATTACAAGGATCACCTTTGCTGATCCTTGTAATTCAATGACTACAGCATGCCTGCACGTTGCAGACATGCAGAACTTTGGATTTTTTTAATACACGCGATATGCCGCCATTAGTTAAAGGGCTAATCGCGGTGAATTTTTTATTAAAATCACCGCGATTAGGCCCTAAAAACATGGCGGCACATCGCCTGTGTTTGAGAAAATCTCATTTATATCGCGCCTTAGTGAATTTGGACAAAAAAAATAAATGTGCGTCAATATCGCCGCGATGCCCCGCCATGCGATTTGGCACTAAGATATCGTCCTTAGTGAATAAGGCCCAGAGAGTGGGTGTTACTTCTGGTGGTGTCCACACAGTACTCTTCAAGAAAAATAGCCTGGAAAAGTGCCAAATTTTAGAAACATATTAGCGCCACACTTGTTTGCAATTTTCTTTTTCCTCCTCATAATGATGGAAATTTCCATTATAGAAATTTAGATGTTATAGAAAGGCACAATATGATATTTTGGAAATTTTGTGAATTGTGCAGTTTAGTACAATCTGCCCTTTGATTGTATTGTATTCATCTAACCAATACCGCAATTTGTTCAACATACTACTCCTCCTATTCTAATATATTCATTTTAATTTAAAACATATATTTTATAGAAACTATTCATTCTTTAACTTTTAATGCAAAATAATATAATATCTCTTTTTTTAAAGTCTTATTACATTATGGTTCGTTATTTTCCTTTTTCTGCCAGAACTTTTTGAGAGTTGCAAATTTGAAATAATAAAACATAACAACCACACGCTGTAAGGTGCATAAGTGTGAAAAATGCAGATACATGAGGAAGAAATTCCCAAAGCACTGTATGTGTTGAGCCTATTAGAGATAGCCAGGTGCTTTTTGAAGAAGCAAAATGAAGTGTGAGGCAGCTACAGGTGACTGTACATCAACACCGTAAGACAGCTGCTAATTGGCTCTTTTCATTTTACAGATTGACTATCCATATTAATACTGAACATCTCAGAACAACTTCAGTATTAGATAAAACACTTTGCCTATACTATCTCTGTAGCAATTCTATCATCACAATGAAATTGCAGACAGTAAGCTGCCTGCACTGAGCTGATAACAATATCAATGGAAATGTACATTTGTTAGAGTCCCATGAATATTACTACTAATGACAATGTTGAAAGGAGCTTGATCTGGCTGCCTGGACAATGAATACAATCTAATCACTTTTAATCAAGGATTACCTTCAGTATACAGAAACTATAGCAGCATTGTATCTGACAATATAGCTAAAGCAATATCAAAGACATGTCAAGTGTTATGCTGCAGGTTCATGGGTTGAGTGCTCTATATTATTATCAAAGTACAGCCACCACCAGAAATGTTAGGGTCAGGGACACATTCACAGCATTTTACCCCCTATCAGGTGTGACGTAACATATACATGGATTAACAACGGGTCGAGATGCAGGTAAGGTTCACTCCACATTGGCCCACTAATGTACAGCTCTCAGCAGCAACAAAAAGACATATGTTGACAATTGTACCCCCCCCTTCCACCAAAAAGGTTGACATACTGTAACTACTGTCACTAAACTCTCACCATACTTTGTTTGCATCCACCACCCACTGTGCTTCAGTCTGTCATCTTTGCAGTCCCTCCACTCTGTTTGTCCTTGATGCTGCCTTTCTATCCTCACTTACACCACTAGTTCTCTGATGAAGTAAATCAGCTCAGTTAGGGTTGTGGTTAATATTAGGCTATGACTGAGATAAGGTTTAAGATTAGGGCTAACCAGGGCCATTGCTAGCATGTCTGGCACCCCCCTGCAAAAAATAAATTTGCGCCCCTCTCACATCATGTGTCTCCAGCCCCCCTTCCAGTATGATGTGCCTGCAGCCCCCATCTTGTGCCTGCAGCCCCCCCCAGTACTCCCATCATATGCCACCAGCCCCCAGTACTACCATAAAGTGCCACCAGCCCCCCCAGTACTCCCATAATGTGCCATCAGCCTCCCAGTACTCCTATCATGTGTCTCCAACTACTACCCAGTACTCATATCATGTGCGTCCTGCCCCCTCCAGTACTCCTTTAATGTGCCTCCAGCCCCCTTCAGTACTCCTATCATATGTCACCAGCCCCCCCTTCGGCAAACTTGCAGTATCAGGGTCCCGCGCGACCGCAGCAGCACGACGGAGGGATCTCCGTCTTCCGGCTCACTGCAGCTCTGATTTCCGGCTTCTGTTACAGTGCTAGGTAATTATATTAGTAATAGGGTGTTTGATGGACCCTAATCCCCTGACCCTAACCCCTAACCCTAAACCGTAACCCTAACCTCTAAACCCTAACCCTTAACCCTAACCCCTATTTCCAACCCTAACCCCTAACCCTAAACCCTAACTCTAACTATAACCTTCTCCCTTTATAGCTCTTTATATTCAGTTCTCTAATCCCTATTATTTGGCAATAGAAAGGATCCGCACTATAACTGAAACCGTGCTGCTGCGGTCGTGTGGGACCCCGATACTGCAAGTTTGACCCCCCTTCTAGTATTCCTATAATGTGACATCAACCCCTGCCTATGGCGCCAGGGGATAGTAGGCGAAGGGGAGCGCCTCTCTGGTTTGGCGCCCCCCTTCTTCGCTTACCCCGCTAACCGTGTTGCGCTGGCCCTGGGGCTAACTTTAAGGTTGGGGTTAGGGCATATAGAGTAATTTTGACATGTCGAATCTATTTCATAACCATCCATAACTTTCTATCTTATGTCCATTACTCTCATTCTGTACTTGGAATGTCAGTTCTTCTTTACTGAGCAGGTTTTCAAAGCCAACTGGTAAGAGGTAGCAAGTAGCACATTTCATATATATTTACAGAAGCATGCCTTTCAGTAAAGCCATTTTTCCGCACATTTCCTCTGAATCTATCACCATCCAGTCTATATTCATGCCCTTGTGTTCTATTACACCTTTTTCTTAGAAAAATGCCACCCTCCTCTAACGGTCACAACTCTTGATATATTCGAAAGTTGCTATCATATTCCCCCTCTCCCTTCCCTGCTCCAAGCTATAAATGTTATGTTCTATCATACATTTTTTAAAATCTTTTTTTAACAAAAACTTGTGTGTCCATCCAAAAACACACCTTTTCTCACACTTGTTTTCATGTTTCACCTTTGTTTGAACCTTTTGCTTCCCTGGTGTGGGTGGAACACAACTCTCCACTGGAACAGGTTGGGTGATTAGTCTGTGAATGAATGAAACAGAGTGTGCAGGGTGAACGCACACATATGCAGTAAAGCTATAATCACCACACATTTGAAAAGTGGTTGCAAGTTCATATAGGTGGTAGCACTGTGCATGAAATCTGAAGGACGGAAAGTTAGTTACCAACCTCCCATCCCCCTGACAGAGCCTTGCCTGCACCCTTGCCTATGATATGTTATTTATTAAAAAATGTAGATTGTATATAAAAAAAATACCCACAAAAACATGCATAAACAATTATTACTCTCAATATAATAAATGCAGATAAATAAAATATAGCTGGGAATTAATCAATATATACAAATATATATTATGACAAATATGCCACTAATAATTCCATTGTCGTTAAATACCATAACTAAAAAATTAATTACTAAGGTTAAATAAAAGTTAATCTTGCATTTTTAAACTAAGAAGAAAATGTCATCTCTTTTACTTTAGGTAATATGGTACATACAATGGTTCCCCCATGGACTGTAATACACAATTAAAATGCAGTGAATTAGAGGACAGGGAGCTATATAGAGAAAGAAATGCACAGCTGCCTGCACACTGCTCCTGCCATGCTTCAGAAAGAAGAAAATCAATAGGTAGTTTCAGTCACAGAGTTTCTCTTACCATTTATAAGGAGCGTACCAAAAGCACATGAATAAGCAGGAGGTGTTTGATGGAAAGAAATGTTACTTGCTAATTATACTGTATATTGTACAATGTAAAATAAAATATGCTTTTTAATTTGCTTTACAATGTCTTTTTAAACAACATATATTTTTATGTTAATTGCTAAAGAAATGACTAATTACAAGATGCAACGGCAATATAATATATGCAGTCTCACCAACTAGCTTGGGGCACTTGTCACATGAACACTAGGAAAACCAGGGCCCTATCAGGATGTTGTGAACTGAGTACCTGTAAGTGGTTAGTAACTGTGGATTGGTTTTCACAGGAGCCCCTAATGATGGGGACAGGCTTCACAGCAACTTAAGGCAGGTCGCACACCAGGCAACAGTCCCTAAGCCAGCAGAGATATGCTGGTAGGTGCAAAGGAAGGATCTCCGGAGAGGCAACAGAGGCAGGTACACAGTACAGGGCACAATGGAGTAGCACTGGGAAGTACCAGAGTGCAGAGCTTGAGAATCATGATGGTATGGATAGAAAACCGGAACACAAGACAAATAAGTAGAAGTACCAAGAGTAGAGGATATGGGTCACAGAGAACAAGGTATTGAAGGAGAAAGAAATCACAAGGAGATTAATACAATATGGTAGGAATGCTGGTGTAGTACACACAAGGAAAACCAAGTGAGCTTGACACTCTGGTATAAGGAATGGGTTAGACTCCATTAATCTAGAGCATGTGCCTACTAGAGCTAGCCACACCAGTATATTCCCTGTGAGTAGAACTGCTGATGTTGCTAGGCAGCAATACACCAGCAAGATAAAGTGGTAATCAGTACCAGACAGGAGCGAACTGTGATGACAGGGAACAGGCATGAACTGTAATAGCACTGTTGGCAGATTCAAAAATGATTCCTTTATTAACAGGTTTTTATGTAGTGCCATCAGATTTTACAGAGAATATTTAACATTCATATCAGTCCCTCCCCCATTGGTCCATTTGTGATACCCGCTGTTATTAAAGGTAAAGGTTTGAAATTACCTGAATAATATTGAAGATATTTTTCTTTCAGATTGCAGAGAAGTGAATCAATGAAGGAAAACTCAGAGTAACTTCACACCAGTCTTTAGCGAATAAGATTATAGTTGTAATATTTTCTAATTTGATTTAGATAAGCAAAAAACTTATTCTCATTGTCAATATAAACAGTATTTTGAAAATGATATTGTTCTTTTTCACAAACAGAGAATGTAGTTTAAGAATCCGAATATCAAACTTTCACAACCAACTAATAGAATTATACAATTGTTTTTAATAATGAATTATTTAATCACTCAGGATCAATTAAATATGGAAAGTTACAATTGTTACTCTCTCCTCTTAGGGCCTCATTTACTAAGGTCGATTTTGCTAAACTCCCGGGTAATGATGACGTCAAACACTAGAGCGCTTACTAAAGCCCCCTAATGTAAATGTCGTCATATTTTCTATAAAATAGAGGCTGCCCTCTAGTGACTGAATGGTCATTAGGGGCGGCGCCAAAGAAAAGGAAGGAGCTTGTCGCAGGGGCAAGTGACGGAAGAGGCCGAAGAGCAGAAGAGAGGACCAGATCAGAATCTTTAATCAACCGGACAAGATTCTTCAAGCAACGAGAAGATGAGCTGCCAAGAAAGAAAAAACTCCAAGCAACTCGTCCCAAAAATGATGACAGCTAAACGGTGAGTATAATTTTTTTTTTTATTAAATTGTACACACAGTACATTACAAGACATTTAGAATAAAACACAGTGGCCACTGGAGATAATGTATTTATGTCAATTTATTTATGTCAATGTATTTATATATGTTATTTGCACACTGTAATTTTTTTTTCTGCACCGGAGACAGCGCAGCATGTTTAGAAGACTTAACATGCTGAGCCTTGTAGTTCTATCAGTGCAGCCATGCTAAGCATTCCAGACATGCTGTGCTTCTGTTTTTTTTTTAAACTTAAAGCGACGACGATTTTTCCAGGGAAAAGCGATTTAGCCCTTGAAAGATTGATGAAACTGGACAGGGATTTAAAATTGCGGGAAAAAATAGACAGAATAGATAGATATAGGTCAATTTCAAATCGTGGGTAAAAATCGTCTCTTAGTCACAATGAGGTAGATCCAGAACTATGTACATGAGTGAATTTACGCTAGCCGCTAGTGTAAAAGTGCCCATTAGTACTTAATGCACATGCACGCAGCAGACAGAGCGCAAGGGCCAGACACATATCTTCATCGTAACTACGTACGAAGGGGCGTGCCAGCCATACGACACCCGTAATTGCGCTTTGTAGGTGGGGTGAGGCATTTAAATCGTACAGTATGGGCGTGTTTAGGCGTGTAAGTACATGCAGCCATTACGGCCGACAGGAGTTACGCATGGAAAAGTTAAGGCAGGATTTGGAAACCTTAACAAGGCAAAACTACGTACGAGCGAAGGGAGTGCCAGGGAGAGTGCATAGTAAATACGCTAGCATAAGTACTCTACGCTAGGAAACATAGCTCTGGATCAGGCCCAATGTTACCATTATCATTTTCACACAATTACTAAACATAAAATTATATAACAATACAACATTACATGCAACATCCAGAATTACAGTTGAGAAAAACATACAAAGCTAATCTTAAAATTACTATATATTGTACATCTAAATCCTTGCCCAATAAGCAGTCCGTGTCACTGTAATTACTATTCACACTGTGGGGAAAGTTCACCTCTACTTTGGTAATGAGAAGTTAAAAATTAGACCAATAAGTTCCCAGAATCGGCACCTCAGCTGCGTCACCTCAGCCTGCTCTCCGATGCTCGTTTCTCACTGCTCACTCTCTCACACTCTCCTTTACTTAGCCACCGACTCTCTCCTTTACCTCCCCCATTGACACTCTTCTATGCTTAGCCACCGACACTCTCCTGAACCAACTCTGCTGACATTCTCCTCTGCTTGGCCACCGCCACTCTCTTTATATCAGCTCCGATGTCACTCCTGCTCTCTTAACTATCGCCACTCTCTTTATATCAGCTCCGATGCCACTCCTGCTCTCTCAACTATCGCCACTCTCTTTATATCAGCTCCGATGTCACTTCTGCTCTCTCAACTATTGTCACTCTCTCTCGCTCTCACCAACTGATTTCTCAACCTCCTTCTACGCACCCCACTTTCTATCAATATTTCTGGAAGTCCAACCACGCGCTACACAGCGTGCCTCCATCAGCTGACTGTTGCCTACCAATTATTCATAGAAATTTAAAAAAGCAAAGGAATATAATTATTATGATTATTATTTTAAAGATAGGTGAAAAAAAGCACTGGAGTGTATCAAGAGATTTATCCAGTCAAGTTCCAACATCAGAAATGGGTAATTCTGTGTTACCATGTAAGTTACAATTTTTTATTTATTGTTAATAAGTATGTCTTTATATTTAACAAATTCTATGCTATTTCCATATTGCAGAATGTGTCCTGGCTCAGTATAGTTCCTAAATGTGCTAGTCAGGACTATCTTTATGTCTTTATGTCCACTGACCACAATTATATAAGCTACTACTGCTTTTATATGTTCAACATTAGTCAGTCGTCTCTGGAAAATAAAATGTTTACTGGAAATAGGAAACACTGTATAGGCTGCAACTTTAATAGGTAGTATTGGAGAAAAAATGGAGGCAATTTGGGTAACCATAGAAACCCAGGGGGTTATTCTTCGTATTGGAATGATATATAGACTGCTTTACAGATAAGAATGAAATAAGTGCGGGCGGATTCACAAAATACGCATCTAAGCACTCGCATAACACTCCCCTCATTCTGAAGGATCTTTACTAACTTCCGTGTCCATAGAGCTACATTAACTCTTTGTGCGTATCTTAGGTCCGGATTTACAGTTACATAGTCTAAAGACTATGCTTACGCAATCTACGTACAGAAATTATACTGCGTACTTTGCAAACCCAGCCTATACTGCTCTATTTAAATGCGTCCCCCCGTCCACGTTTCTTAACTTCCTACTTACGTAGTAGTGGCACACCCCTTATTACGGAGTTGAACGTCATGTGTAACATCTGGATGGTGCATGCGTAATTCAAAAAAATATTGCCAAGATACGTACGCATTATGCGAATATTTAGGTACATTGTAAACTGCTCCACTAGAAGTGGGGAATTTTTTATTCTTTACAGGGAGTGTCCCTCAAGCAATTGGTGAGAGAGTCCACTCGCAAAGAGGTCATCTTAGATTTGGTACTTACAAATGGTCACAGAATCTCAGAAGTAAGTGTTATATATTGTACCACCAATATTGAATAAAAATTACCCAATCTTATTTATATTGTACCACCAATATTGAATAAAAATTACTGCACCAGATGGCTCTCTCTCTCTGCCTTTTCTATTTACCTGAACGCTGCCTGTCACTGAGATGCCCCTTGGACCGAGGAACGATGAGAGGTGGACTGGATGGACGCAGCAGAGGGAGAAGTTCGGCAGAGCGGCCAAAACAGCTGACGTTGCTTAGCTACGATACACACACCAGTGAGGACGGTGTAAACAACTCAGAAGCACGTGCAGAGCTCGGATTCCACGCTACTGAACACAACGCTCTGTACCTCTAGAACAACCACCAATGAACTGTGAGCCAAACAATACTTTGTTATAACAAACGAAAAAACTAATAACACCGCAGTTTTTATACATGCACCTTGAACAATAACTGCTCAACATCCTGATAGGGGTATCCCTATTGTTGTGAACCCCGCACTCAGACGGACTCCCGTTTTGGGAACAGGACTGAACTATTACAAACAGATGGGACAATAACATCGTATATAGAAAACTACCAATATAACACCCCCTGTTTGCACCATTTATTTCCACATTGTTTTGGGAGGGAAATTAAAACTAGAGAGCGCCAGACCGTTAAAATTCTATTTGAATTCAAAAATAACTATTTGCTACTAGTCAAGGAAGTGGATACTTGACCAGTTCAGGCAGCCCTAGAGAACCAGGAGGGAGGGAGGTGAGTAAGCTCCCCGACCTACGTATATACAATACTGTATATTAACCTTTTTACTCTAAGTGTGGGTGAGAACCTAGGATCCAGCGATCATCAAGCAGTATGGTTTAATATAATGACTGAGAGAGACATGTACCACACAAAGACAAGGGTGCTAGATTTTAGGAAGGCAGATTTTGTGGAAATGGGGAAATGTTTAAGTGATTCTTTGTCAGAGTGGTACAGCAGCAGTGGTGACATTTAAAAAGTTACTTATTAACAGCAACAGACCTTTGTATCAAAATGGTTAGGAAAACCCCCAGAAAAAAAGCCAATGTGTTACAAAAGAGGTAGCAAATATGGTGCAAGCAAAAAAGATGGTCTTTAGGAATTATAAGTGAACTCGGAATAATGATGACAGGGAGAAGTATTTCACAAAGCAGAAGAAGGCTAAAAAGGTTACCAGAGCAGCAAAGGCACAAACTAAAGAAAATCGAACTTGGGATGATGGGGGGATGAAGGGGACAAAAGCATTTTTATGTATATAAATGAAAGGAAAAAAACTATAGTAAGGCTTACAACTTAGAGAGGGAGTCTTGCTGAGGGTAATAATAATCCTAAAAAGTATTTCTGTTTAATATTCACAAAAGAAAGAGTGGGAAAAGGGCCACTTTAAATAGGAAGACTATTAATACAAAGCAATAGCAATTACTACTACTTTCACAGAGTAGCAGGTATTAAGAGAACTTTTAAAGCTGAAAGTGGACAAATCATTGGGGCCAGATGGGATACATTTTAAGATACTAAAAGAGCATAGAGGGGTGCTGGCAAAACCTTTAGCTGAAATATTCAACCAGTTCTTAATAACTGGAAAAATGCCAGAGTACTGGAAAAAATGCAAATGTAGCCCCTCTGCATAAAAGTGAATGTAGGGAAGAAACTGCTAACTACTGACCAGTGAGGGTAACACTAGTAGAAAATTGTTAAAAGTATCTTAAATCCAGTAACTTACAGGATCCCAAGCAGCATTCACTGGGGGAAGATCATGTCGAACAAATCTTATAAAAAAATTTGACTGGGACACTAAAGTATTAGATAAAAGGGAAGCTGTAGACATAGCTTATCTAAAGTTTAGGCTTTTTTTTTTTTTTTTTTTTTATTAAAGTGCAGAGTTAAACCCAGAAAGAAATTTAAACCAGGAAAAATTTTAAACCAGGACCAGGACCAAGTACACTGTAGGTTAAAAGGGGCTAAGTAAGGCAAAATAAAATGAGTGGGAACAGGACTGAAAAACTCACTCAATGCATGTCTTGTCACATGTATGCAAACTTGGAGCAATTGTTCCAAGTTATATTCCTCTGTGGGAAATGTGAGCATTTAGTCTCTTTGGATTTCCCAGGTAACTGATCTAAAGCAGACCATTACAACATTGAGGGTGTTACAGTCGGCCAAAGGGATTCTCACCGGGGGCCCGGAATCTATGTCAGCACCAGGTGTTCACTAGAGCCTCTAGTGGTGAGGATAGTCTGGGCTGCTGGTCTGACAGGTCGTTCCCCCGGTGATAGGCCCAGAGGGGTACTGCAGCGTGGTTTGTGCTACCAGGAACCCAAGTGCTCACAGGAACCCTTGCATACAGGATAACATGTAAGTAACACACACTGAAATGCTCAGGAACAGTAATGTGGTTTTCAATGCAAATACTGGAACCCTCATACACAGTATGGCAAGAATGAATGTACACACAAGGTAATGAACAATAAATAAGTATACCAGAATAAACCCCAAAACATAGGGAATATAGGAGGAGGATGGAACTAGCACTGGAGGTGTTACAGGCTGCTCTCCTAATCAAAGAAGGTATACAAAACGAGGATACTGCTACACAGGCAGATCTAGGTGCACTACAAGTCCCAGGATGGAATAAGGGACTGTGCTGACAGGATGGATAACAGCACACAGAAGGTATAGACAGATGAAACAGTCTACCAACACTAACACTGTAAGCTGGGATATACAGCGGAGCCACGGCTCGATACACACTGGAGATGACACACACTCAGTGGAATACACGCACAGTAAAACACACTGGAGATAAACAACTACACAGTGGTACAAGAGACTGGCAGCTACACACTCGAGCAAGATGGCAAATGCTGCGAGGAGATGTTAAACACAGGAAAACTAACAATGAGCTCCACACACTGCTAGATGGCAAAAGCAGGTAACGTACAAAACACATGGCAGATCAAACACTCACCCGACAGGACGGAGCAATGTGAGATGGTAAACACATGCATGCACCACTCAGGAGTGGGGTAGAGACCGGGACCTGTCTGGGGCTGAGGCCGCCAGCGGGAGTAGCGGACTACTCTCGCCGCGCACCTCACCACACAGGGGGTCAACAACAATAACAGAGGGTATCAGGAAAGCAAGGGGGTAAACACCAGGAACACAGGGTATCAGGAGTATGCAAAGCAATACACAGCACTCAGACAGTCAGCAAGAACGATCAGGAAACCAGACTCTATAACCAACAACTATGGAACTTAACAGAGGCTATTTAAGGGGAACTCCCCCAATCAGCAATGAGCACCTGACACACCTTCAGGGTTGATTACCTGACAGCTGGGGAAAAGAACACACATAGAAAAAAAACCCTGCTGCACCCTACTAGTGTTATTCTTACGGAGTGTAACAGAGGGAGATTGCCAATCTTGAGCAGAGTCTACAGCTTACTGTAATTATTAGGCAGGTAGATAGGGCAATCTGTTACAGTGACCGTTCATGCAAAAGTGAGCTGTCTTCTGGGTGCTCAAGTTTGACATATTTTAGATTGCGTGGATAGATTGTTGGGAAGAAAAAACAAGTTTTATTTGCAGATACAAGGTACCGCCATGGGGACCAGGTTTGCTCGGAGTTATGCAAACCTTTTTAGGGGTTTTTGGGAGAAATTTAACATCTGGGACCCCAACCTATACTCAGAGCACCTGGTCCTATGGAGGTGGTATATCGATGATGTAATTTTTATATGGAATGGATTTTGAACTTAAAGATTTTGAATAATATCTGAATAGTAATGATAGAAATCTGAGATTTGATTTTAATTCAAGTAAGGAAATGGTAACATTTCTAGATTTAGAAATTTACCCTAAAGGAAAACAGCTAATTACCAGGACCCATTTTAAAAGAGTGGATGCCAACAACTTTGTGATGCCTAACAGTTGTCATTATCCTCCATGGACTAAGAATATCCCAATAGGTCAATATTTAAGAATTAGAAAAAATTGTAGTGAAGTGGAGACCTTTGATAACCAAGCCAATGTTTTAACCCAGAGATTTTTAGATAGAGGATATGCTGTAGACATTTGCAAAAAGGCTAAAAAGGAAGCAAGAAGCTTAAGTGAATTAGAGTTAATTAATAAAGTTAAAGAAAAATTTTCAAAAAAGTTTTTTACCTTTTATTACTGAATGTAATGACGATTTTATGAATATTAAAAGTATTTTAATAAGCACTGGCATATATTAAAGATGGATCCAGATTATAAAACTGTATTACCTGAAAAACCAGAGCTTATTTTTAGGAAAGCTCCAGATTTTAAAAAGATGCTAGCAGCTACTGTCCCTTGACAAATCGAAATGACTAATAATATATCATGCCTTAATTAAAGGGTTTCTTTCCATGTGTCAATTGCAAAGCATGTAATTTTGGTATCAAATGCAAAGAATTCACCAGTAGACAAACCAAAAGAATTATGAAATAACGAACACAATTCATTGTACAATGAGTTATTTGATTTATTTATTGGAATGCCTTTGCGGGCTCCAATATGTGGGTAAAACCTCACGACCATTTAAGAATAGATTAAGAGAACATCTACTAAATTTCTCTAAAGGAGTAGAAACCCATAGTATGTCACAACATTTAAAAAAATCACATAACTGTGATCCAAGAGGTTTAAAGGCGATAGGAATTGATCACATTATAGTTGATATTG
>WWET01000671.1:140559-153811 GCA_011038615.1 Limnodynastes dumerilii | reverse complement strand
GCCCGTTCATGTGAACGGGCTCCCCCTGCACCGCATATTTACACAGCGGTGAAGGGGTGGTGAAGCGGAGTTTCTAACTCCGCTCACCATGAAAATCTAAGGCCAGCTCAGGCTGGCGTTAGGAGCTGTTCGCAGGGAGATCCCTGCGATAGACAGCTTAAGCCCGCCCCCCTCTGTCCCTGATTGGACCAGAGAGGGGTGAGTGACAGGAATCAAACTGATTCCTGATTTCTTTTTTTTTTTTTTTTATTCTTAGCGATCCCCTGAACCATCAATGTTTCCCCCCTTTTATCCACTGAAGCACCAATGACAAGAGGAGATTCAGACCTATATAAAATGATTATATATACGGTATATATATAATCATTTTATATATATTTTATATAGGTCTGAATCTCCTTTTGTCATTGGTGTTTCAGTGGATAAAAAGGGGGGAAACATTGGTGGTTCAGAGGGATCGCTAAGAATAAAAAAAAAGGCATTAAGGAATCAGCTTGATTCCTTATGCCACCGCTCCGTAACGGGTAACCATTGCGCATGCGCCGTGCGTGTACGGCGCATGCGCGACTATTTTACTGCATCGTCGGCGCTTCACATACGAGTGAAGCGCCGGTGATACAGGGGAAACACTCACCGGACATCGTGAGTTTTCACGTTGAAGGTAAGTTTTTATAAATCTGGGGAGTGAAGTGTCCAGGCTCGCTGCGATGATAAGCGAGCCTGGATCACTATCACTCCCCAGATTTATGCGCTGTCCATAAATAGAGCCCAAAGTGTACCCACCCCAAATTTTTTATTTGGATAGCGCCCATTAAAGTAGAAACGTGTAAATAAATGTATAATATAATATCTCTACATTGCAAACTGTAACATGTTGGATGTGAAGTACTTTTACACTAGTTATGTAATTAAATGTAAACTACATTGGTAGAATACTGTTTCATATACAGGATTAACATTTCCCTAATAAGAATGTTTCTGCATTAAAAGAAACAAAGAAATCAAACAAAAGCTAAAGCAGTTCATTGCCTCAACCCAACAACTTTAAAAGAATGGATGGTTTGCATGTCTGTAATCTGTACTACAGCTGATGTGAGCATTATTATTAGTGTTATTTGGAGAGTGTTCAAAGTTACTGTGACCAATCAGTTTAGCCCCATATAGTGTGCAAAATATGTGTGCTCTAATCAAATAATGCATGCTCTCACATGCTTCACATAGATTGGGAACATATTTTTACAGTTAGGCAAAATATAAATCAACTTCAACAATAAATATTGCAATCTGAAAATGCAAAAGAAACCTTTTTTCCCTTTTTATTCCGGTTTGCTACAATTTCAATTTAATAGCTTTGAGACAACACAAGCCGCTTATACAGGACGTAGAGATTTTCGCTGAGGAAGCCTTTGACAAGGATCCCAAGGCCGGGACTGTGGAAAAAGGACAGATTATGCAGAATTGTGTTATCCAACAATTACTCAGCTGTAAGTACCCTTGAAATGATATAGGAGATAATGTAACTACAATATGACTCTGTTTATAAATACATGACTAAAATTTGTGAGTATAACAAGTTCCAAGGTAAGGGATAAAGATGCAAAAAGAAATATGCACTGGGAATGTGCTCTTGAATATATATTATCCCTAGCAGATACCACCCACCAAATAAAAAAAAAATAACACATTTTTCCCAGCAGTACAGGGTAAATGTTAAACTCATTCATTTGTTATCTTTATTTAAGTGTTTTCTGAACATTTGCTGGTGTTTACAGCAAGAGTTCATTTATTCACTGAAGGCTTGTTCCAGCTCCTGAATACACAAAACCAGGGCTGTTATTAAAGGGAAATAGGTCTCCCCATAATAAGTGATCATTTTATGATTGCACAACAATCTAAGCAAAGTATATCCTATGCAATCACCTGCATTTAGCTCATCACATAGTTCACCTAAACAGGTAAATGGTAATATCACTGCATTATATTTTTTACAGCAGTCATACACTTCATGATAATCAGAACGATCCAACAGATAGGAGCTCTCTTTGGGCAGTGTTATCACAAAGCAGATTTGACAGAACAAATGAAAACTGCTAAATATAGTCAGTGGTCATATGATCAGCTGAAGCCAACCAATTGTTATGATGTGTTTAGACATAATTCTGCAGTTTCCAGGGACATTGGATAATGATCACACACTAGTCTATAATAAGGGCTATATATCCACAGTACTTCAACATTTCTATTTGTTTTGTGCATACTGATTACTGCTGAAGCCCATTTTGAAAACTTTTATTAGGGTTACAACGCCACACTATAAACAATACAGGGGCCATGCAGATTATTGTCTGTTCTGCCTTAATATTCCATAGTGGGGGACATACTGTAGGTTGATTTGTCAGAATGACCCCCAAAAAACTGTCTAAAAACGGTGTGACCAATCCACTCATCAATTTTTTGGGATTGATTGTCCGATAGCTGTATGACTGACAGGTGCAACACCTTTTTGATTTATGTTTAAAGTTTGAATTAAGGCCTGGATGATATCCTAAATTTATTATCATTGTTATCATTATTAGTTATTGTTTTTTATTGTCTTTTACGTTGCAAAATAGTTACTAAACAGTAACAAAATAAATTTGTGGCCTCTAATTTAACTGACAGATAGGAGACATTTGTTGTAGGAAATAACAGTTATATTAATGGTTGCAGGATTTGGATCTAGACAGATGCAAGCCTTAAAGATTCAGCAGTACATGGAGTCCCCAGACAGCTACTACTGCAGAGCATTGCTGGTAAATTGCAGAAGGCAGTATGTGTAGAATAATGGCAAGGGAATTTTGGAATTCAGCTAGGCAGGATATCCTCTGTACTACAAATTCAAATGAAAGTGTATGACAAATGTTACAGGGGTGATCTTGCATATCATCTCAGTTTTCCTGTTAATTTTGCAGTCTGCATGTCAGTTTTTATCTAATCATGATGATGTGCAGACAGGCATTTCTGTTTATCAACCTTGCTAATTGACATGTCTTCTTCCTTGCTGTTCTGTCTTGTCAGAGCATCCATATTTTTCTCTCCAGCCATTTTGCCTTGGGCAATTTCTTCTTGTATTTTGGATTCATTGACTATAATTCATCCGCCAATTATTCTGTGTTCATAGTATTCCAAGACTGTCACACTTGGTTGTTTTCTTAATGACATCTTCATATAAGTAAGCATTTTCATGCAGTTACTTGGAAATTTTTATATATAATGAATGTGTTAAATAACAGCAGCAACCTATACAAATAGCAATTTAAATAAATGTAAAAATAAATATATATATATATATATATATATAATGCTCATGTAAATTCCACATAGCAATTATTTTGCCTCAAAACAACTTTTTATTTATTAACCAAAAAGTGCAACTTACAAGCTACACTTAACCAGTGTTATTTATGAAACGGCAATATATATGCCTCTCAGTACTGAACATATGAATGAAATATGGTCCACATAGTGTTCTCACTTGAGCATATGTTGCATGACCTTGCTATCTGACTATGACTGTAGCTCTGACAGCAGGTAAAGCTATTGTTTCCCTGAACTGTCTCTGGGTATCCTGAAGATTAAGGGTTTCTTCTGATCAGCCACTGGTCTGTCTGCTGTGGTTTTACTGTGAAAGCAAATAGAGAGCCAAAGAATGCCACAGTGTGATTTGTAAAACTGTTACCATTTATTACATTAAGATAGTAAGTAAAAATTTATAAGAACTGTTAATACTATTGTTTGGACTTGAGCTGAATAGATATGCTATCTGACTTGTCAGTCTGACAGCAAATCACACTTAATATTGTTCTGATACCAGAATGATTTAGCAAGCCTCCTGAGGAAACAGTTTAAATGTCAAAAAGAGGGTCCACAAAGCATTAACTGACCAACAATTTCTATCATACTGATCTTTCTCAAGGCTATGTGGATCATAAACAGGTGCACCCATTATGTAGGTCAGTTCTCATTAGTTAGTTACCAGCTGTCTATACTGCACCCATATAACACTTTTAAATAACATTTTTTATACAAAGTTTTGTGGCTTCCCTTCTGTCAAGATGTATCACAGGCTTGTTTTCTAAGCACAATAAAATCAATCTTAAAAATTTTCTAAAAGAGAGCTCTCACTATTATTGAAACGATAAAAAGTCAGTTTTGTTAAATCTTCTTACACATCATAATATCGACATAATCTCTCAATGCAAAAGATTTAATCATAATTCCATATTCCCATTGTTTTAACTTGATTTATACAACTGGACTGAACTTGATTACAACAAGAACTGTATTCCTGAATATGAAATACTTACAAAGGGTGAAAGAGCCAAAATAATGTCTATTTAAACTATAAGAACCACTTGATCTTAAAGTCGAGGTTCAAACCACCTGGAAATAAAGTATTTAAAATATATGTCCATTTAATTTCTTTGCGAGTTAAGATTTGACTTATATCTCAATGTCTGCTATTTGGGTTAATATTTAATACTATTTTTTCAAGCATTTGTGTTTCTCCTTAAGACTGAATGAAATTTCACATTTTTTATATTCCGCAGATGCTTTTCTAGATGGGTTTTTAATACCCGTGAGGTCCTCCCTATATATGTGAGTCCACACTTACACTCAAGTAAGCTGATAACATGCACATTATGACATGTTATAAATCATTTGGCATTAATTTGTTTTCCTTTGATTTCAAATGTGGTTCTATTAGAGTTTGTAGAGGAAACCGCCATTTGACATGACCCACATTTGTGGAAACCTATGCTGTCACACGTCCTTTTAGTTTTCTGTCTCCATGAATTCTATGTATCAGATGATTTAAGTTTGGTGCTTTTTTTGTAAATAATAAAACTAGGTTTTTCTAGGAGTATGAGAGATAATTGTGAATCCTGTTTTAAAATGTTCTATGCTCTGATTTTATATGCTCCTAAATTTGTGAGTATTTTGTTATAAATGCCTATTCTGCATACTTATGTTCTTTCTCTTTGGACTTTGGATTTATGATTGATTCTATATTCATAATTTTTTACTTTGTTTAGAGCATGATTTACTTTCTGTTTATTATGCCTTTTTTGTATGAATTTTCACTCATTATGATTAGCTGTGTTTTGAGAACATTCCCCTATAAGAATACTCTTTTAATTCTCTAAAAAAGTGTCCTGATGGTGGTTAACTGGTGGCTTTTATATACACATTCTGTAAGTTTGTAATATATTTTAGTTTGTGTCTTGTTCTCCACAATATATACTGAAAATTCTCAGATGTTTTTCTCATATTGAATGTTAATTAGAATTTTTTTATATGTATGTTTAGAGAGTCACAAAATGTCTTTAAGGGCAATTCGCCCCCTGCCACACAAAAAAGATGTCGTTAATAAATCTCTGCCGACGAAACAAGTTTGCTCCATCCAAAGTGATATGCCGCACAAGGCCTATCAATGCACCATAAAAAATTGGCATGGCCAGGTGCCAACTTTGTTCCCATGGCAATGCCACTTGTTGCAAGTTATAACATCCGTTGAAGAGGAAATATTTATTTTTCAAAATAATTATCTCAAAAAAACTTTGAACCAGCCAGTGCCTTCTCTATATTTTGTGGACAATTGTTTTTTTTGGTGAGGCGATCACCAATGGTAATGGAGGATGCATTGTTTAGAGCTGTGGAACCACTTCTTTTGTTGGTCTAGGTGCATGCATTATGTTTGTACTTTCATTCAATATTATATGGAAGACTGAGTTTTATATGTATTTTTCTTATTTCTATTGTATAACATATTGTTTATTAACTGGGTAACAAGACTCACACATCTGAATAACATTATAAAGGGATACAAATACTAAATTGTTTGTCTGGCTTATGTCTGGCATAGAGACACTACTTTGTTTCAAGTTTGACTTACCTGAAATACAAATGATACAACATACACATATAAAAGTCTGTCATTTTTGAGGCAGGGGACTTAATACACACTTCCATGCATTTCAATCAGATTATGGATGCTTTTCACATAGCTCTTAGTCAATTTATACTGCAGTATACCCTGACTTTCAGAAATTAGGCTGTGCAAGTGGGAGAGTTAGTGACCATTCGATTAGTGAGGTAATATTCTTGACAGGAGCTGGATGATTACTGATTTTATAGTCTCACTGGCAGACCGAAAGCATATTTACGTAAAAGGGTTGCTTTGTGAATACCTTATATATCACTAAGTATTTGCCACTGACTAAAAAGCTATGAACAAAGAGAATGCCTCTAGACCAGGGGTTCTCATCTCTGTGAGGTGGTACGCGGCAGTCCTCTTGCTGCAATGCTGCAATGTTGTTTAGTATAATAGAGCCAGACTTAAGCTGATTTTTACTTACTGTTTCAGTAAAGATCAGTTTAAGCCTGCAGCCTGTCACACTAAACAACATTACAGTGTCCAGGAACATGAGCGAACTGCGCATGCGCACCGACTGGCACTGCAGGAAGAGGATCAAGAGAGCTGAAAGAAAGAAGGAAGTGCTGGAGGCTGGATCAGGTAAGGTAAAAGAGGTGGAACTGGAGTGTGTATTGTGTGGAGAGGTAGATGCCAGAAAGGGGGAAATAATATGCAATGTGGAGAGGGATATAAAAGAAGGGCAGAGGTGATAATGTGTGGAGAGGGATATATATATGAGCAGGAGAGTGTAATGTATGGAGAGGGATATATATATGAGTAGGAGAGTTTGTGTAGAGAGGGATATATATGAGTAGGAGAGTGTAATGTATGGAGAGGGATATATATATGAGTAGGAGAGTTTGTGTAGAGAGGGATATATATGAGTAGGAGAGTGTAATGTATGGAGAGGGATATATATATGAGTAGGAGAGTTTGTGTAGAGAGGGATATATATGAGTAGGAGAGTGTAATGTATGGAGAGGGATATATATATGAGTAGGAGAGTTTGTGTAGAGAGGGATATATATGAGTAGGAGAGTGTAATGTATGGAGAGGGATATATATATGAGTAGGAGAGTTTGTGTAGAGAGGGATATATATGAGTAGGAGAGTGTAATGTATGGAGAGGGATATATATATGAGTAGGAGAGTTTGTGTAGAGAGGGATATATATGAGTAGGAGAGTGTAATGTATGGAGAGGGATATATATATGAGTAGGAGAGTTTGTGTAGAGAGGGATATATATGAGTAGGAGAGTGTAATGTATGGAGAGGGATATATATATGAGTAGGAGAGTTTGTGTAGAGAGGGATATATATGAGTAGGAGAGTGTAATGTATGGAGAGGGATATATATATGAGTAGGAGAGTTTGTGTAGAGAGGGATATATATGAGTAGGAGAGTGTAATGTATGGAGAGGGATATATATATGAGTAGGAGAGTTTGTGTAGAGAGGGATATATATGAGTAGGAGAGTGTAATGTATGGAGAGGGATATATATATGAGTAGGAGAGTTTGTGTAGAGAGGGATATATATGAGTAGGAGAGTGTAATGTATGGAGAGGGATATATATATGAGTAGGAGAGTTTGTGTAGAGAGGGATATATATGAGTAGGAGAGTGTAATGTATGGAGAGGGATATATATATGAGTAGGAGAGTTTGTGTAGAGAGGGATATATATGAGTAGGAGAGTGTAATGTATGGAGAGGGATATATATATGAGTAGGAGAGTTTGTGTAGAGAGGGATATATATGAGTAGGAGAGTGTAATGTATGGAGAGGGATATATATATGAGTAGGAGAGTTTGTGTAGAGAGGGATATATATGAGTAGGAGAGTGTAATGTATGGAGAGGGATATATATATGAGTAGGAGAGTTTGTGTAGAGAGGGATATATATGAGTAGGAGAGTGTAATGTATGGAGAGGGATATATATATGAGTAGGAGAGTTTGTGTAGAGAGGGATATATATGAGTAGGAGAGTGTAATGTATGGAGAGGGATATATATATGAGTAGGAGAGTTTGTGTAGAGAGGGATATATATGAGTAGGAGAGTGTAATGTATGGAGAGGGATATATATATGAGTAGGAGAGTTTGTGTAGAGAGGGATATATATGAGTAGGAGAGTGTAATGTATGGAGAGGGATATATATATGAGTAGGAGAGTTTGTGTAGAGAGGGATATATATGAGTAGGAGAGTGTAATGTATGGAGAGGGATATATATATGAGTAGGAGAGTTTGTGTAGAGAGGGATATATATGAGTAGGAGAGTGTAATGTATGGAGAGGGATATATATATGAGTAGGAGAGTTTGTGTAGAGAGGGATATATATGAGTAGGAGAGTGTAATGTATGGAGAGGGATATATATATGAGTAGGAGAGTTTGTGTAGAGAGGGATATATATGAGTAGGAGAGTGTAATGTATGGAGAGGGATATATATATGAGTAGGAGAGTTTGTGTAGAGAGGGATATATATGAGTAGGAGAGTGTAATGTATGGAGAGGGATATATATATGAGTAGGAGAGTTTGTGTAGAGAGGGATATATATGAGTAGGAGAGTGTAATGTATGGAGAGGGATATATATATGAGTAGGAGAGTTTGTGTAGAGAGGGATATATATGAGTAGGAGAGTGTAATGTATGGAGAGGGATATATATATGAGTAGGAGAGTTTGTGTAGAGAGGGATATATATGAGTAGGAGAGTGTAATGTATGGAGAGGGATATATATATGAGTAGGAGAGTTTGTGTAGAGAGGGATATATATGAGTAGGAGAGTGTAATGTATGGAGAGGGATATATATATGAGTAGGAGAGTTTGTGTAGAGAGGGATATATATGAGTAGGAGAGTGTAATGTATGGAGAGGGATATATATATGAGTAGGAGAGTTTGTGTAGAGAGGGATATATATGAGTAGGAGAGTGTAATGTATGGAGAGGGATATATATATGAGTAGGAGAGTTTGTGTAGAGAGGGATATATATGAGTAGGAGAGTGTAATGTATGGAGAGGGATATATATATGAGTAGGAGAGTTTGTGTAGAGAGGGATATATATGAGTAGGAGAGTGTAATGTATGGAGAGGGATATATATATGAGTAGGAGAGTTTGTGTAGAGAGGGATATATATGAGTAGGAGAGTGTAATGTATGGAGAGGGATATATATATGAGTAGGAGAGTTTGTGTAGAGAGGGATATATATGAGTAGGAGAGTGTAATGTATGGAGAGGGATATATATATGAGTAGGAGAGTTTGTGTAGAGAGGGATATATATGAGTAGGAGAGTGTAATGTATGGAGAGGGATATATATATGAGTAGGAGAGTTTGTGTAGAGAGGGATATATATGAGTAGGAGAGTGTAATGTATGGAGAGGGATATATATATGAGTAGGAGAGTTTGTGTAGAGAGGGATATATATGAGTAGGAGAGTGTAATGTATGGAGAGGGATATATATATGAGTAGGAGAGTTTGTGTAGAGAGGGATATATATGAGTAGGAGAGTGTAATGTATGGAGAGGGATATATATATGAGTAGGAGAGTTTGTGTAGAGAGGGATATATATGAGTAGGAGAGTGTAATGTATGGAGAGGGATATATATATGAGTAGGAGAGTTTGTGTAGAGAGGGATATATATGAGTAGGAGAGTGTAATGTATGGAGAGGGATATATATATGAGTAGGAGAGTTTGTGTAGAGAGGGATATATATGAGTAGGAGAGTGTAATGTATGGAGAGGGATATATATATGAGTAGGAGAGTTTGTGTAGAGAGGGATATATATGAGTAGGAGAGTGTAATGTATGGAGAGGGATATATATATGAGTAGGAGAGTTTGTGTAGAGAGGGATATATATGAGTAGGAGAGTGTAATGTATGGAGAGGGATATATATATGAGTAGGAGAGTTTGTGTAGAGAGGGATATATATGAGTAGGAGAGTGTAATGTATGGAGAGGGATATATATATGAGTAGGAGAGTTTGTGTAGAGAGGGATATATATGAGTAGGAGAGTGTAATGTATGGAGAGGGATATATATATGAGTAGGAGAGTTTGTGTAGAGAGGGATATATATGAGTAGGAGAGTGTAATGTATGGAGAGGGATATATATATGAGTAGGAGAGTTTGTGTAGAGAGGGATATATATGAGTAGGAGAGTGTAATGTATGGAGAGGGATATATATATGAGTAGGAGAGTTTGTGTAGAGAGGGATATATATGAGTAGGAGAGTGTAATGTATGGAGAGGGATATATATATGAGTAGGAGAGTTTGTGTAGAGAGGGATATATATGAGTAGGAGAGTGTAATGTATGGAGAGGGATATATATATGAGTAGGAGAGTTTGTGTAGAGAGGGATATATATGAGTAGGAGAGTGTAATGTATGGAGAGGGATATATATATGAGTAGGAGAGTTTGTGTAGAGAGGGATATATATGAGTAGGAGAGTGTAATGTATGGAGAGGGATATATATATGAGTAGGAGAGTTTGTGTAGAGAGGGATATATATGAGTAGGAGAGTGTAATGTATGGAGAGGGATATATATATGAGTAGGAGAGTTTGTGTAGAGAGGGATATATATGAGTAGGAGAGTGTAATGTATGGAGAGGGATATATATATGAGTAGGAGAGTTTGTGTAGAGAGGGATATATATGAGTAGGAGAGTGTAATGTATGGAGAGGGATATATATATGAGTAGGAGAGTTTGTGTAGAGAGGGATATATATGAGTAGGAGAGTGTAATGTATGGAGAGGGATATATATATGAGTAGGAGAGTTTGTGTAGAGAGGGATATATATGAGTAGGAGAGTGTAATGTATGGAGAGGGATATATATATTAGCAACCAGCCCTCATGTAAACAACCACCAGCAATTTGATACAATTACCCATCAAAATCAAAGCTTTTTGATTTTGGTTATAGTGTCAGGTGACTAAGGTTATAAATTGGGTGGGTGGGATAGTGTCAGGTGACTAAGTTTATAAATTGTATCAAATTGCTGGTGGTTGAAAGGTGGGTGGGTGGGTGAACTAACCAATCAAAATCAAAGCTTTTTTTTTAGATACTTCCAGAACAGAGCTAAACTTAAGCTACCTTCTTTGGAATGTGGTCTAGTTGGTTGTTTACTGTATATCACCTCACACTTAATCAGTGCTTGATTCCTCTGATTGATTAAGCAATTGTTATAAAACATTAGTAATAAAATATTTATTAGAAGAGTAGTTGCTACTATACTTACGTCCATAAATCTATCTATACATAATTCATCAGTTTTGTAAACAATTGAATACCATCTAAACTTCCAAGTAATTGTAAACAGTTCATATACAAGTCTCTAGCAGCGCTGCACTAAATTTTCTTTTTTTGGTGCTCTTGATGAATAGGGTGCATTATATCAGTTCTGCCTCTTTTATAACAGTCTAGTTACTCTCAGCTAAAGATCCATAGAAGGGGTATAGCTGAAAGCCCATTCATTCAATGTGGTACTGGGAATGAATACATCTGCCATGTTATCATAAGTAATAGATTATTCAAATTCAGTATATAACAACTGTTCCTCTTCAAATGAAGATATACAGTTTTCTGCAAATTACTTCACAGGTTTTCACATTTGTGTTACTTTTTGTTAGGTTTTCTTTCTCGCTCAGATGTTAATATAATTTATGCAACTTTTCACTGTCTCTATCTGTGTATATGAATATTGCACTCTCTTTTTTGTTAAAAACTGTCCCCTTCCTCTGATAGTTTACACCTTGCTGCTCTACATCTTGCTGACTCTTTCTGATTTTATATCATACAGGATCTTTGTCTGACTCCTTCCATCCTTTGCTCTTTCTCTCCTCTCTGACTCTCTCGCTTGACCCCCCTAACCCCTGTAACAGCTGGCTCCCTCTAGAACATTCTCTGCTGTCCTCCTGCTCCTCTTGTGCAAGCAGACTCCCAATCACCATGGGCTGAATCCAGACTTAAGAAGGAGCTTAAAATTAAGGGCCATATTCAGAGATCCATCCGAGAAAAGTATGCAATTATTCGCACGGATGTAGCAAGGCAACACCCCTGACACTCCCCTCACACGGATGGGTTTTCTGTGACTTACGAGTGCCTGAACTGCTTTATCTTTACGTAGGCATTTCCGTGCGTCGAGTAGTACCGTACATGCGTATCTAACTAACCGCGCCCTAACTGCGTATTTAACCACGTGCGATTCTCAAGTCCATCCGTGAGGTACTTCCACTTGTATAGTCTACGTGAACTACGTAAATAAATTTACTACACATGCGCAGTTCAAACGTACCTAAAAATACGCACGGAACTCGCCGCGAAAAAGGTCCTCTGAATACGACCCTAAGAGAGGAAAGTTACTCCTGGGCTAAACCCTGTTGATTGCAGGGGAGTCATATTTCATCTGTAGCAAACAGTATTTGAGTTGAGAGATAATGTTTGCTATCCAAGTCTAAATAACAAAGTAATAGCAACGCTGGTCAGTATTTGTGTGCAGTAAGCAATTCAAATATATCTCTCCATGCAAATAATATAATTCTTCTCTTAATATCAAGCTCCTTCTTCAGTCTGGATCCAGCCCTGTGGCAAACTGTATGCTGGAACTCTGTATACTAGCAGTCTCTGCATCAAAACTGGGGCTACATATACTTTTTCAGATAGTACAGTCTTTTTTATTGTGACTATTACATGCCCTGTAAAAAAGCATACTTCTATCTAAATGTATTCATAACATATCTAGAATTAAACTCTTTTTTGCTGATTATTGTAATTTCTGCTTTTGTATGTACATCATGTTAGAGGTATAACTACAGTTTGTGTAGCGTTTGTAAATGCTACAGGTCCTGGAGATGCGGTGGGGCTACAAAGCTACATGTATATCAACTGTATACTCATTGCCTACTTTATTCTCTAAAAACAGAGCAGTGGACCCTTTTGTCTATGCACATCATGGTCGAAGTAAAGAAGATGCCATTGCTGTATTCTTTTCAACGGACAGGGGGACAGAAGGACAGAGCTGCATCAGAAGTTCACTATTGGGCTATTAACAGCCTAGCTCCAGTCCTGTACATACACAGAATTACCAAAAATAGTTTGAGTTCTTATCTAAAGCAGCTTTTGCAGCTTTCCAAATCTTTTGGATCTATTATATATATATATATATATATATATATATATATATATACTTCCCAAAAGAGGTTGCTCAAATCAATCTATAAGGTAATTATACAGCAGGTGCGCAAAGCAAGGGGAGTTTGCACAAAAAACAAA
>WWET01000671.1:116173-133309 GCA_011038615.1 Limnodynastes dumerilii | reverse complement strand
TAATAATAATAATGATAACAAGAAGAAGAAGATCATATCCTCTTTCAATTTTCAGCTCTTTATCAAATAAGCTCTTTGTTGTTCTTTATTTATTTTTTGTTGCTTTATGCATCTGCTCCTATTCTAAGGGCTCAATAAGACAATTGTATTCTAAATATTTGCCTATAAATGTATCCAAATAAAACACAATGTGAGAAAACTGTTCTAAAAATTGTGCAGGCACTAGATAATCAGGAATAAAGCTGGCCACACACTAGGACGATTATCGTCACAGCGTGAATTTCTCAATAATTGTACCAATTTTTCCTCTAGTGAGAAGTAACGATATTGATGCCATACACAATGCGATTGTCGGGACGAAAAAAAAAAGATGTATGTCTGTGTGTATGTGTGTATGTATGTGTGTATGTATGAATGAGTGTGTATGTTAGTTTGATTTTCTGTGTTTGTATGTATGGTTTTATATGTATGTATGTGTCTTTCCATGCATGTAAGTATTTGTTTTTACACATCTAAATGTATGTGTGCATGTTTTTACCGATTGTGTTAATGACAACACTGCCTACACACCATTTGATTCATGTTATTATTTCACTAACATGTTTATTTCCAAAACTATGGATGTTCTTCAAACACAAGCGCGCCCTATGCTTGGCCTTGTTTTGATTGGTGTAGAACATGACCTAAGGATAAGAAGGAGGAAGAGGAATACGAGGCCCCGTCGTTTCTGCACCAAGGATTGGCTGTTGCAACGTGACTTGTTGTCTCCTATGCCGTTGCTTCGTGAAATACATTAAAACAATACAGATGATTTCAGAAACAACGATGAAACATTTGCAAAATTATTAAATATTGTGACTCCAGCAATACAGAAGCAAGACACCAAGATGAGGCAAGCTATTACACCAGAGCAGAGTCTAGTCTCAACCTTGAGGTTCCTGGCAACTGGGAGGTCCTTTGAGGACCTAAAATTTAGCTGTGCCATTTCAGCACAGGCTTTGGCACACATCATACCGGAAGCCTGTGATGCTATAATACACAAACTGAAAAATGAATATTTAAAGGTAAGCAAATATAGTTACTTTTATCCATTGACGACACAACAATAGTAAACAATATAAATAACTTTACTTAAATAGCAACATACAAAAACAGTTAACATAACAGTTAAGCAAAATGATAGTACTGTGGAGTCTCAACAGGTGAAGGAATGGATAATCCACCTTCAATGGATGAAGATTTAGATGTTGACACTGCTGGGGAGTAGGAATAGCGTGGGGGTACATATTGTGTATTTTGGCATGGTGGATTATATATAGGCTGGAATTAGTGCTGAGGGGGCATTGAAGGCAAAGTGCATTATTGTGCTCCTTTTATCTATCTCTCCTCTTCTGCCCTTATAAAGAGCCTTGTGTATAATCTGCTCTGTTTCGTCCCGGTATCTTGGGTCCATTTCACGGAGTTTAGCTGCAACATTCATTCCTATAGCATCATAATGGTCCATTTTTCTAAACACTTCTGCGCTGTCTCCAGAGATGACTTGGTTAAGGTCTCCTGACTGTCAGTTTCTGGTCGTGGTCTTTTTTTTCCCCTTGACAACTGAAGGTCTTGTTTTCCCAGTAATTGCAGTGGGGGTAACACAACTGCTAGCATCAATAGACTGTGAACAGCTTGCCTGTGAAAAGCTTGTATCATCCATAAGTAAAGATGGCTGTAATAGAAAAAAAAGAAATAATGTCAACATGTTAATGCAAATCATGAAATATTAATATTTCATGATTTAGCTTTTTTTTCCTACAGTTTCCATCAACACAAGAATGGTTGGAAATAGCTGATGGCTTCTACCAGAAGTGGAATTTCCCAAATTGTGGAGGAGCTATTGATGGGAAACATGTTCACATTGCACCCCCTGCTAACAGCGGATCTTTCTTCAACTACAAGGGCTTTTTTAGCGTTGTTCTAATGGGAATAGTTAATGCTCAATATGAATTTATATTTATTGATGTTGGAAAAAAAATGGTAGGGTGTCTGATGGAGGTGCCCTAGATCAGATGAAATTTCATGAGCGTCTGAGGCATCAACAATTGCAACTACCGAAACCTGCAGAGACAATCAACCATCTCAATTTTGTCTTTGTTGCCGATGAGGCATTTGCGCTCCATTGCAATGTGTTGCGCCCTTTTCCTCAGTAGCTACTTAAACCTGAAAGGCGTATATACAACTATAGTTTGTCCAGAGCTAGACGTGTTGTTGAAAATGCGTTTGGTATCCTTAGTAATAAGTTTCACATATCAACATATCACATAAATTATGTATGGTTGTCATGGCTTGCTGTGTCCTCCACAACTTTTTGCGTAAACATGTAACACAGGGTATAGCTTTGGAAGCGTGTGACACTTTAGATTACCATGAGGAGTCAGAACGTTGGACAGCACTTGACAATGGTTCTGCTAGAAAAAGCAGCGAAGAAGCAAAATTAAATAGAAACAAGTATGTTGAATATTTCAATGGTGATGGTGCTGTTCCCTGGCAAAATGACATGGTTGTTTAAAATAAAAAAAACATGTGTTGCTCTACAAATAAAATGTATGAAAACTAGATAACGGTGTGGAGTCAATTATTCTTTGTTAACTTACCATTCCACTGTCTTCAGTACTGTCGTCAGTATCATCAAGGCTACCAAGGGATGGGCTTGGCGTCTCTGTGTCCGCTGTGAAGCTCAGCAGACTGTAGTACCACAGTTTGGGGGTGTACACTTCATCAGTTCCTGCCCTAGATCTTTTGGACTCCTGCACTTTGTTCAATTCTTTTTTATATACAGTGCGGATGTTGGCAATTTTTGTTTTCACAAATTCCACATAAGCTTTAGGGTAATATGGTTTGCAAACATCTATCATTGCTTGCATGGCCACAGCCCTTTTTGTTTGAATAGTCTGCTGACTTAGATTGCCACAAACAGGGGTGTGTCTTATAAGCTTTAATGAATTCCCTTAGGATCTCTCTCTTGTCAGAAGCCATATCTGTGAAAAAAGAAAAATATTATATTAACTTGATTACTGCATTGTGACACTACAGATAGCCTACCAAAAAAATGCAATACAACATACATACATACATACATACATACATACATACTGCATTGCCACATAACAACTGGCCTGCCTAAAATCTGGCATACAACATACATGCATACATACATACTTCATTGTGACACTACAGATGGCCTACCAAAAACTGCTATACAACATACATACACACTGCATTGCCACATAACAACTGGCCTGCCTAAAATCTGGAATACAACATGCATACATACATGCATACATACATACATACATACATACATACATGCATGCATACATACATACATACATGCATACATAGTGCTTTGTCACACACTTTTCAAGCTCCCAACATACATACATTCTGCATAGTGAAAAAACACATGGACTAGCATATAAAATACATAATGTATGGTTTACCACAACTGATGAATTACCTGATAAAAGGAAAGGAATACGATTTTTTTCCAACACAAGATCGACAAATGTTCTTTCAAATGTTCTCGATGGCGTTATACAATACACAATGTGATTTCAAGTGATTTTCAACTAGCTTTACACACTGTAGCGTATCGGTGGTGTGGTGTATCGGAGTTCTAGGTGTATACGCCGACTTTCTTACAGCACTCACGTGCAGATCAGGTTCGCTGCATACATCGGTTAATACAACCTGAATCTCTTCACGGCCGGAGGATTTCCACAGAATTAGCTTATTGCATATGGGCAGAAAACAACTAACTGTAAGCTACTTTATCTTTACCCATCCAGTACAAAGAGACAACTAGGATTACATATACTGGTTTCCTAATGACATTACTGGAGCTGAACATTGTTTAACCTGAAATTTGAAACAACACAAGGTGTAAGAACTACAATATTGTTTCTTTCCCTTTGTATGTTCTTCAGAGACTCTATCACTGTGGGACTAGATATCTACATCACTGTGTTTTAATCACAATAGCGCTAGTATAGGATTGTGCATGTACAGTATTATTCATATTGCAGATGTTTTGTCTTTTTTCTTTTACAATTCATATATAAGCGGCTTTTGTCTTTGTGGCGCCATCCTGTGTCTTCCTATATTTAAAAACAGCCCATTACACACTGTAGCGTCTAGCTCCTCCTTAGCTCCGCCTAAGAATGAATATTTGACAAGAAAATCTGGGAGCAACGGCAGCCATGTTGAGTGATTTTACAATTGCCGAAACACAATCCCCAGAAGATATGGAGTCCAAAATGTCATCAAAAAACGAACATCATGCTGCAGGGAGACCAACAGATGCTGCAAGAAGAACTATTCCAATGGGGAAGGCAGAAATGGAGATCTAGGCACGATACGTCGACAAGTGGGACTTATGTGGGAGTTATGAAGAGGGTAATGGAAATTATCCATCTCAAATTCAGAATAGAACGTAATAAGCAGCAGAAACAAAAACGATGGTCAGACCTCAAAAGAAAAGAACAAAGAAAACTAGAGAAAATTTGTCGAATTATCAAAAGTGAGTACATATCCCACGATTCCTTGTGACCATGGCCAGTGATTATACTTATTTGGTCCATCATAAAACAACATTTTTATCACATTTTAGGACATCAACAACCGAATAATGCTGGAGAGAAAGTTGCTAAAGAACACAATGTCCATTCCACAGAACATCCCATGCAGGAAGAGGAAACACATGGGGCTCTATTTACCTTTTCTTCGTTCCTCAGAGGATAGATGCTACTCTAGGCTCGCTTGCGCTCGCGACAAGCCTTGGCAGCTTACCCTTTAAAATTTACTAATACTCACCCCTCCGCCGAGGTCCCTCGAAGTCCCGCAATGTGCTCTGCCCGCATCGCAGACCACTTCATATCGAATGAAATCCTGCGCATGCGCAGTGACTACACTGCCAGACTTAGAAAATTTCAAGCCCAAATATGAAAAACCACTGCATATGCGTAGGGTCTTCATATCGGGGCTGGAATCTTCTGAGTGTCGGACACGTGAGTTTTATCTTTTTTTTAACCTTTTTTAATGTTTTTAATGTTTTCCTTAAGTTTTTTGGTTAAAAAAATACAACACATTTTTTTTACTTTTTTTTTTAATGACTGCATCCTCCTTTATGCCAGCAGTCTCCCCATATATGCCCCCCTTTTCCTCCCCCTAGTAACAGCTATTAGGGGGAGGAAAAGAGGGGAATATGGGGAGATCGTTGGTATGAAGTCACTAACACCATCCTGAGATGGCGTTATTTTTACCTCTTTATCATTCGGCACCGAGGGATAGTAAATTGCAATGTAGTGCCGGCACCCGTTAAGATCAATGGGCCAACGAAGACTTAGGAAGTGTGTATGCATCGCCATGGAAACATCAGATTTCCATGGCGAATGCAGCTTAGTAAATTGTACAAAGTTCATTTTCAGGTGATAATGAACGTTTTAATGTTAAAACAGGCATTATCACCTGAAAATCAAGTTAGTAAATAGAGCCCATACTTCCTTAGATACGTGATGCTCAAATACATCTCTTTGTTGGATTACTGATATCTAGTACATGGAATAGTGAAAGAGTTAACCTGTTAAATTGGCTATATGTGTATTTGCTGCAGAGTAATCATTACATCTGTCTATTCTTCTAAAAGATATTCAATGTACCAATGAAGATTGCAATGAAGAACACATGGTGACAATTTCAGATGCAGATCAAGGTAAACAGTTGTGATGATAGTCTTTTTAATAGTTTAATTTCCTTGAACACGTTTTTACTCCAATCTATTACCTTTTTTTACAAAGGATGTTCTATGATATCTGCAGAATCACAGTCAGATATACTTGAAAGGAATCAAAATGAAATTATTTCTAGCACAGCACAAGGTATTAATAAGCAAACAAAGAAGAAAGGCAAATAAATAAATATTTACTCATAATTCATAACTAATAAATCTTAAAATCTAATATAGTGCCTACAACTATTAAACTGGCTACAACAATTTAACTTTTAAACTATTAAAACTATATACATAACATTTCTCTATTATTATACAGAACCTATTGTCATATCTGATGGAAGTACAGAGGGTGAAGTGATGGATGACAATTCTGAATTAAAGCCACAAATCACAGTGAAAAGCAAGCTGCAAAATACTGCACAAGAAATACTGACATTGATCTGGGAATGTATCTCTACAGCCAACATAATAAAGAGAAAGCATAATGGGCCTGATCCAGAACTACGCATTTTCGCGAATTTACGTGTGGCGGACACGTAAATTTGCAGATTTGAACGCACTGCGCATGCGCACCACAGAAAATACGCACATTCACGTAGCGTATTTTTGAACGTATGGGTGATTCACGTATGTCACACGTAAATACTTACGTGTGGGCGTGAACAAATTTACGTTAGTGAACAATACGTGCGTTTTACGTGAAGTAGGCGGGGGGTGGTATTTAAAGTGTACAGTATGGGCGTGCTAAGCTGCGTACGTTCGCGTAGTATGTACGCCCGTTAGCGGACGTATTCTGTTACGTTAGGAAAAGTTAAGGGAGGGTGTGGGTAGCGTAATTTGACAAAATACGTCCGTGCAAGGGGTGTGCCGAGGGGAGTGTAGCGAACTTACGTGTACGAAAATACGCTTCGCGAATATACGTACGCACACACGTAGTTCTGGATCTGCCCCAATGACCTTAATATGAAAATGTCACGCATGCTGAAATTGTGCAATAGTCTTTTTGAAGTGCAATTTTTAACAATAATGTTCATGTTTAAAATATTTGTACAGTTTTGGATTGTTCTTGTACAGTTCACAAAGTATTTGTAAGAAAACTGCACCTCAGGTCTTTGGTTTACGGATAGAAATTTGTCTTTTTTGTGGAGTAATAAAAAAATAATCTTTGGAAAACCAGTTCTCTTTCTTTCATCTGCATATACAGTCACTATGGGCCGGATCCAGAACTACGTCCGTCTTCCATAGACGGACGTAATTCAATAAACAATAGCTACTGCGCATGCATAGTATCTGCGTATCTGCGTATCGTTTTCAGACTATCCTCTGATGGTGAGAATAGTCTGGGCTGCAGGTTTCCCCGCAGGTTGCGGCCCCTGGGGTGACGTCCGGGAAAAGAAGGTGAGTGAAAGCAGGGAGAGAGCCAATGGAGGAGAGAGAATGGGAAAGTAGGTAAAGTCAGTACCAGAAGGAACTGGACTGAGACAAAACAACAATGAACAATAAACAGACAAGACCAGGAATAACTTTACAGTACATACAAACAAAACAAACAAGGTAACTCACTCACTCACTTATACAGGTGGAAATCCCCTAAGGGATACAAACACAGTCACACAGGAACAGGAATGGTTAACACAAGGAAGGATAAAACGGCAAGGAGAAGAGAGGGAAGCTCAGACAATAGGGTAACAGGCTGGAACAAGGCAGAGCAACGATGGGGCACTCAAGATCAGAATAAAGGACAAAAAAAAGCACAAAGCAAAAGGGAGCAAGTTATAAGCACCAAACAAGAAGCTATAACCGGAACTGGGGAGAAGCACCAATCAAACATTGTGGAGAGAGCGCCAAATGAGCTGATAGGCAGGCGTCCAGGTTGCTAGGAGACGTCCTGGACACCAGAGTGGGAGCGAGGCTTGGAGCGCAGAGGGGAGGTGCTAGCGGGAGAGAGACCGAAGTCTATGGGGAGACGGCAGCAAGCCACTGATAGGCTAACATCATGGTTGCTGGGAGACCCTCCAGACGCTGGTCCGACCAGTGGGGAGGAGGAGTCTCCCGGATTGTTGACAGCTGGCCCGGAGGACACGGGGTAAGTGCATGTGGTAAGGGACAGCAGAGGCACACAGAGACGGCCATCTGGCATCATGTAACACTTTCACAGGGAGCGTTAACGGACGTCTTACATGTCTTGGCAGTCAGATAGTACAACCATGGACCGGATTCAGACTTAAGATCGTCAGGTGATTTACGTACGCAAGGTGCCCTCCAGATGTTACTCTAGGATTACTTTGTTCCCTCCGAGCCCATTTGCGTGCATATGGGCTGTGCTTCCCTTCCACCCGCTAAAGCGGGCGGGGGGAGGCATGTAAAGAGTACAGTGTGGGAGGGGGCTCCCACACTGTAGCGGATCAGTGGTCGTACGGACCGCTGATCCGCCCGTCGCATTTAAGGCAGGGGTCTGGATCCGGTCCCATATTATCAGTATTGTCATTTTACTTATGGTTTTTTTTTAACAGTGCCTCATATTAAGTAATTCTTTACAATTTTAAACAGTCTTTCAACCTCTGCTGTTTAATAACAGTTTAATTCCCTAACACACACACACACCCTCACAGGCTAGGGGTAATTTTTGCCCCTTGCGGCATGACAGTGGGGGCAGGAGCAGAGCTTGGACAGGACGGAGCTTATTTGTCCTGTTTTCAGGCTCTAAAATGTTAGCAGCTATGCTAATATACCCCACATGTATTACACACATTGGAAACCCCCCCTTTCAAAATTCTGCGTTTGCCACTGTAATGTGCACCTTTACTAGAATATTAGAATTTACCCACCGTCACACATACTTGACATTGCCCAATTCCATTATAAATAAGCTTGCTTGTGAGATATATGCTAGTTATTACTGCTTGAATTACACTCACATGGCTTCATATAAAAACAAAACATTTACACCATAGGTTCACTCTTGATTGTTACAGGTTTCTGTTTGGTGTCACAGTGTTCTACATGTCAAATACAATTTTTCAGTTTGGTTTTCAAAACTAACTCCTTATGCTGCTAATTCAGCAGCAGGTCACTGCACTCCCTCTCCACTTTCATTAATTAACTTAATGCAAATCCCATTCATTATACATAAGCAACCTACTTATTCCTACAATAACAAGGACAATGCCACACACAATCATATGTAATTGTAATAGTATTTAGGATGTAAAATATGATTCACATGTTCACTTACTAACCTAACAAATTGTGTGCTTATATGACATCATGTTCCATACACCTTTTTACACAAGTACAGTTGTTACTGCTGAGTAACATGGTGGGGTACTTTCAATTCCACATCAAAATTAACCATGTATCTTTCTGTTACATAGATTGCGTATATGCAATACGTCCGGTGGTGTGAATCTCGACACTATATGTCACTGACATACGGCTTGAATTTATTTTGTTTTTCTACATCTTATCAATACAATGAGTAGCTTACCTTGCAAAATTGAAGTCAATGTCTGAAAATCTATGTTGGATGAGAGGCCAAAGACCCCAGAAAAAGTGAGATGCCTGTAAGAAATGATAAAATGCATTCAATTATGTGATTTTAGCTGATAGAGATAAAGTGAAAGAATCGCAATGCATAAGAAGGGACATTAAAGCTACATGTGTATAGTTAAGTGTTTAAGACAATCCACAGACATATCATTAGTATTCCCATCATGTGTCCAGTTCCCCCCAGTATTCCCATCAGATACATGTGTCCAGCTCCCCCAGTAATCCCATCAGATACATGTGTCCAGCTCCCCTCAGTATCTCCATCGGATACATGTGTCTAGCTCCCACAGTATTCTAATCACATACCTGTGTCCAGCTCCCCCCAGATTCATGTGTCCAGTTCCCCCAGTATTCCAATCACATACCTGTTTCCAGCTCCCCCCAGATTCATGTGTCCAGTTCCCCCAGTATTCCAATCACATATCTGTGTCCAGCTCCCCCCAGATTCATGTGTCCAGTTCCCCCAGTATTCCAATCCCATACCTGTGTCTAGCTCCCCCCAGATTCATGTGTCCAGTTCCCCCAGTATTCCAATCACATATTTGTGTCCAGCTCCCACAGTATTCCAATCACATACTTGTGTCCAGCTCCTACAGTATTCCAATCACATACCTGTGTCCAGCTCACCCCAGATTCATGTGTCCAGCTCCCCCAGTTTTCCAATCACATACTTGTGTCCAGCTCCCCCAGTATTCCAATATCATACTTGTATCCTGCTCCCTCCAGATTCATGTGTCCAGCTCCCCTAGTATTCCAATCACATACTTGTGTCTAGCTCCCCCCAGATTCATGTGTCCAGCTCCCCAGTATTCCAATCCCATACTTGTGTCCAGCTCCCCCCAGATTTATGTGTCCAGCTCCCCCAGTATTCCAATCACATACAATAACATACCAGATTCATGTATCCAGCTCACAGAATTGAGAATACTTACCTAGGCTTTGCTGCGTCACTCCTTCCTCTGCGCTGTTTCATTTCTGCCACTGTATGTCAAAACCCTGCGAGATGCGACACGGGATTTTAACGTTAGGCCACGGTGACGTCATTGGAGGCGCACAAGAAGGTCGGAGGCCTTGGATCTTTGATCTCCTTGCGTGCAAAGAAATCTGGGGCCTCGGATCCACAAATTCGTTTTGGGCTCGGTTCTATGAGACACCGCGCGGGAGAGAGGGAGCTCCAGACAGTGTGAACGCCATGGAGGAAGGCAGAAGACATCAAAGGTAAGTAAAGAAAAATTAATGGTCTGAAATAGAGGCTGGCACTGGCAATATAGGGGCAGATGGAGGCTGGCACTGACAATAAGGGGACAGATGGAGGCTGGCACTGACAATAAGGGGACAGATGGAGGCTGGCACTGACAATAAGGGGACAGATGGAGGCTGGCATTAATGGGGCAGATGGAGGCTGGCACTAGCAGTAAGGGGGGCAGATGGAGACTGGCAATTAGGGGGCAGATGAAGGATGGCATTAAGGGGACAGATGGAGGCTGGCATTAAGGAGGCAGATGGAGGCTGGCAATATGGGGACAGACGGAGGCTGGCATTAAGGAGGCAGAAGGAAGCTGGCAATAAGGGGATAGATGGAGGCTGGCTATAAGGGGACAGATAGAGGCTGGCATTAAGGAGGCAAATGGAGGCTGGCAATAAGTAGGCAGATGGAGGCTGGCACTGACATTTGAGGGCAGATATGGAGGCTAACACTGGCATTTGGGGGCAGATATGGAGGCTGGCAATAGGGGGCAGATGGAGGCTGGCAATAAGGGGGCAGATGGAGGCTGGCAATAAGGGGGCAGTAGGAGGCTGGCAATAAGGGGGCAGATGGAGGCTGACAATAAGGAGGCAGATTAAGGCTGGCAATAAGGGGACAGATGGAGGCTGGCAATAAGTGGACAGATGGAGGCTGGCAATAAGCAGGCAGATGAAGGCTGGCAATAAGAGGGCAGATCGGGGCAGACATAGAGGCTGGCACTGGCAATTGTAGGCAGATGGAGGCTGGCACTGGCAATAGTGGGCAGATGGAGGTTGGCTCTGGCGATAGTGGGCAGATGGAGGCTGGCTCTGGCAATAGCGGACAGACAAGGAGGCTGTCAATAATAATAAGGGGCAGACATGCAGGCTGGACATATAACCAGGGGCAGACATGGAGGCTAGATATTATAATAAGGGGCATACATGGAGGCTGGCCATAATAATAAGGAGCAGCCGTGTATACTAGCCATAATAATAAGCGGCAGATATGGAGGCTGGAGATTATAATAAGGGGCAGACATGGAGGCTGGACAAATAATAAGGGG
This sequence comes from Limnodynastes dumerilii, assembly GCA_011038615.1. Lineage (NCBI taxonomy): Eukaryota > Metazoa > Chordata > Amphibia > Anura > Limnodynastidae > Limnodynastes > Limnodynastes dumerilii. The sequence continues at coordinate 121,696 of WWET01000671.1, read as the reverse complement.
CAGACATGGAGGCTGGATATTATAATAAGGGGCAGACATATGGATGACTAAATTATTAAAAGAGGCAGCCATAAGGCACGCTATCTGGGCATGCCAGACAAGACACACCCCCTCTACAAGGTCACGAAAATGTGTCCCTCTTTCCAATTCTCAATTGTTGGGAGGTATGGTTAAAGAGACAATACATGAAGAATATGATTAATACAGCAAACCATGGATTCAGAAAAATTCAGCATCTCATATGGGACCACTGTATTAAGTCAGTGAATCAATTATGTCTACCTTTTGAGGAGTAGTACTTCCCAGTTACCTCCTTTGGCCAAGGGTGGAATGTGATCAATGATTTTGTATTTTAGAGTTCCCATACTATGTCTATGTGCCACAAAGTGTCTGGCGACAGAGTTTTTTTTCCAATTGCCACTTATATGGTGGAATGATAGAGCACCGTGTGCTCATTAAATTGACGGACTGTTTTGCCCACATAATATAGCAGGGCCTAAGAACATTATATAAATTACATGGATAGTAGTACATGTTAGGTAATGTCTAATGTGGAATTTTTGGTTAGTATGAGGATGTATACTGTAAATATTAATTCATATTATTTTATTTTTTATTCTGTTGTTCCCATTTTAGAGTAAAAAAATATATTGGATGTTTTTTGTATATCTTTATATAGTAGTTTTGCTTTCTTTTCATTTTTCTTTTACACATTAATTAATTTTTTGAGAGAGATATATATACAAAGTAAAAAAAAATAGGTAAAATATAACAGTGCAAACTTGAAAAAAAATATGTAAAACTTAGAACTTACGCATGCGTAGTAACTATTTTACGTAATCTATGTATCATTTTACCTAGATTGCGTATATGTGGTCTTTAAGACCGCATATACACAATCTACGTAACAAAATGATACATACATTACATAAAATAGCTACTACGCATGCGTAGTGGCTATTCTTGGTAATTTACGGACGTATGTGTAATATGCCCGCGGTTGTGAATCTGGGCCATAATTAGTTACCAATGGATGGCATTTTTTGTAGACATACAAAATATCTTATGTTTTTATTCTATAACTGGTGAAACTGTATACAGCAATAATATTTGAAACAAAATGGCTATATATGAGGATTTAATTAAAAAAATGTTTCTTTGTTTATTAAGGCAAGCTATTCCCTGTCACCTGTGCTGCGGTATATGTTGTCAGTTTAATCTGTTCCATAGGTTGAGTTGTCAAGGAAAAGTTGGTGGTTACAGTAAGTGCAGAATAACGTAAATAATTCAACAGCCATCAAAAAGTGACTCCCATTAACAGCAGAAGCAACAGACAGCCTCTGTGAAGGGCCCTACGTCCTGTCTTAAGAGAATTGTGACATAGCTATTAACATTCTGCCTTCTTTTTACTTGTATTGGACAAGAGTTTGCTTTGAACAACTCTTGTCTTGACAGACCAGCGCCATTGCTGTTATCAGTGACCCAGAGCAGTTCAAAAGCTGTTTCTCTACGTCTGCTGATTCATTCGGTAATACATTTCCACATCAGGCCATAGATTGCACATACTTACAGTACTATTTGTCTGTTTGTGGTATTTTATATCTAGACCAACTTGCCTGTTGATGAAATCATCTTTTATACACTGTGTCTAGAAATCCTTCTACACAATTTTTTATTTAGTATATCAGCACATACCAATATTCATCATGTTATATTACAGTGTCTTGTAATTAGCATTATTATAGCAATCTTATTTTAAAATATAGCCAAACATGTAAGGTGCAAACCAATGGTATTCTGGTCCACTGTCCCACTTCTTCTCCTAATATGCTTTTGTTTTTTGTTCTAACATGATATTTCAGCTATTATGTCTTCATTTCAGTAGTGAAATTTACATTTTTTTTTCTCTCTGTCTCCCTCTATCTCTCTCTTCAGTATGGTGCTCATTGGTGATATTCTGGCAGATTTTTCTTTATTTCTGTGACCATCAGCTTATGTGGTGGTACTGTAGTACATCAAACCAGGGCCTCCATCAAGGGGGACAGCCGGTCCTAGTGTCTGGCCCCTGGCCTCCTCTCTGTCCTGCCCAGGACACTAAGCGCTACGTAATCTGTGGGCGCTATATAAAAACCTGATAATAAATAATAGTTTGCGAGTCGCATACTCACCCATTCATTTTTAAAAAATTCTGAGAGGGCTCGCATTTGAAATAGGGACAGCTGAAAAACAGCTTTCGGCTTTCAATAATTTGCAATGCGAGCCTTCACAGTGGGGACTTACAACGCTAGAAATTCCACTATGAACACAGGGGATTTGTAATAAGCAATAACAGCAGTAACATTTTGAAGATGGCATCAGTATAACTAAATGAACAAAAAACTGAAAAAGATAACAAACAAGACACAAAGTGCTTCGGAAATAATTTTCTCAAGTTATATCATATTGTGCACATTGTTTCTGCATTGTTTTATAGTATTGTTTCTAAAGCAGAATCCATTAACCTTGTTTTCTTTTACGTATTTCCAAAGGTATGTTTTGATTTTCAAAGGTTTATTTTCTGCAGTGCTTGCAAAAAGTAAAATAAACATAGAAACAAGATGTTTTAATTCACCAAAAAATGCTTGATGTGTTCAGAAAAACAATCCTAAGATCTTTTTTCAGGTGGAAAAATGCAAATTAGGTAAGGATTTCTAGCCGCCAAGTAATGCATATGTGCTTTTGAAGATACCATGTTTCTATAATGCTTTCCTGCTATGCACAAAATAGGAAAGTTATAAAAATATGAAACAAATCCCATTTCTATCACTTTGTTTCTAAAACAATATCAAAGTGATCACAACTATATTACCTATATTTTAAGTTCATGGCAATACGCATCAAAATATTACACTGTGTCCCTGGAGTTTGCTGATTTCTCCCTTCAGTTGCCACAGAAGTTGGTTTTAGAGCTATTGACGTAAAGTATAGTATAGTATTGAAGACAGTGGGCCCTATATGAGGGTGGGTCACTGTAGCGAATGACCTAATGAAACCCTAAGTCTCCCCCCCACGCTGCCTAACCCTAAGTCCCCGGCGGCGTCTGGGTGAGTATTCAAATGGCATACTCACCCATTCATAAAAAAAAAAATTCTGGGCTCCCATTCAAAATAGGGACAGCGGAAAAACAGCTTTTGGCTGTCCCTAATTCACAATGCAAGCCTTCGCAGCGGGGACTCACAACAGGCCAATACAGAGGTAAGCGGATGCCAGCTTACACAGTATATCGGCATGTTTTTTTTACTGTGCATGCTCAGAAACTAAGCACACGCAATTATGCCACATTCAGAGCCCACTGTAAATTAAGCTGTGTCCGCATGTTGTGGGAGAAAAGAGGAGGAGGCACATAGTCAATGTACGGTAAGGGTGTGCCCAAGCAAGTGAGCCCTCCTCAGATCTGAACACAGACAGAAAAACACACTGTTTACATCAAAATATTTGCACTTGCAACAGGTTACGTCTAAGTCCAGGGGGCTTCAATACAAAGGTAATCCAGATGTGCCTCAATTTTCCAAGCTCATGTACGCATTTCATTAGAGATGAGCATTGCTTTTAATTCGACAGATACGAATTCTGGGTTTTCTGAGTTTATGAGACTTGGTTTCTGCCACCAAATTTGAATTTCAAAATGAGGAAAAACACAATTTTCCTGGAAATGTCATATCTTGTGGTTTTGGATTGTGCAAAAAAAAAGCAGCAGATTAAATCCATATCAGATAGGAGTGCTGAGAAGAATGGTTGCTTGTTTAGCTTCCATACGTTCGCCAAACCCTACCCTAACTTTTGTGTTCGTACTGTCCGTACGTTCATTGCGTATTAACGACCCTTAGCACGCCCATACTGTAAAATTTAAATGCCTCAACCCACCCTCGGTGCGTGGTATCGGCTTTCGTATGGCAGCCACGCCCCCATGATTGGTAATACAAAGCGGTTACGATTAAGGCCCATACGCAAAGATTTTCAGACCGTAACATGAGCATATCATCTGCCACACGCATGCGTAGTAAGTACAAATGGCAGTTTTTACGTTTATGATCAGCGTAAAACCGCATCCAAGCGTAGGTCTGGATCAGGGCCATTGAACCAGATTCTCACTTCCGAAATTTTCTTCATATGAGCGTATTTATATGTGCCGAGCTAATGCACATGCGCAGTAACTCTTTTACATTATCTACGAAACCATTGCGTTACATAGATTGCGTACATGCGGACTTTAAAGACCACATGTACGCAATCTACATGAGCAGTGTGCGTTCATGTCGGATCTGGAGTCAGCCGCGTCACACGGACAGGTAAGTCCTGACTTCTATTTTTTTTTTTTTATGGCAACAATTTTTTTATATATTAAAAAAAAATGTTTTAAGTTAACAAAGTTATTATTTAAGTTAACAAAGTTATTAGACATTGGCTGAGATCCTGGGCTCATTTAAATGAGGGGACAGAACGGGGGAAGCCCCATTATGACAAGGTCCGGCAGCAGACAAGGTTGTAAATGTTAAGATCGGAATCTGGACATGTAAGTGTCCAGAATTTACTACCTTGTCCTTGTGCAGGGGGCGTGCACTCCCCACTATGATACCATACTTAATGACCTTGCACATCCGTAAGACGTCCGTAGGTCAGTATCTAGCCCATTGTGTTTTCATTTACTGTAATAACAGCTCTTAGGGGAAGGAAAAGAGGGGTATATGGGACATCGTTGGGATACTTACCCCTAACGCCTGCCTGAGCTGGCATTAGTTTTACGCCGGAGCAGAGAATGAAACTCCGCTCTGACATTTTGTAAATATTAAAAACTTCATTTTAATGCAATAGTGCCTAGTTTTTGCTTTAAAACTAGCACTTTTGCATTAAAATGGGCTTTGTAAATAGACCCCTATGTGTCATAGATGTGCTTTATTGGGTTTGTGCTGCTGCTCTGTTGGTTAGCTTAGCCGCTGCATCCTTTAACCAGTGCTGTCAAACACAATATCCTGAGCTGTGTGGTGCAGCTGGAAATGACTGGAAATAAATGTTATATATTTTTTTTAAATTGCAGATCCAAAAGCAAAGCATGGGAGGAGGATTTTGACAAAACCGGAACCAAAATACAGGGGGTTGATTTGCATGTGCCTCTGAACCAGGCCCAGAGTGTGTTTAGCTTTGATTAGGTGGTATGGTGAATGGAAAAGTGCTCACAAGAAAAGAAAGAAAAGAGAAAAAAAGAATATGAGAAAGACAAGGCCTAATTAGGAAAAAACCCTTATAAGGTTGCATTTAATTATTTCTCCTAGAAAAAATGGGAAAAAAGCATTTCAAAAGACAAGGGTAAATGGGGGGGTGGACGAAAAAACTAAGTGACGTGTAGGGGAAGTCCCACCAAAATCCCCCCACGGGGAAAAACGTAACTTAATTTTATTTAATTTAACAGGTGTACTCAAATCTTAATAAACTGTAAGAGAACAGATAAAGATACCATATCATGGAAACCCATCTGGGCAATGATAT
>WWET01000671.1:100195-115952 GCA_011038615.1 Limnodynastes dumerilii | reverse complement strand
ATAGTTATCAAACTAGAGTCTATGTAATAGACCTAATTATGATATGAGTCTGAAAAGACATAAAATCTGAATCTAAAGACAAAAAGGTGTAACCTTATAACTCATTCCTATCAGATTCGAAATGTATTTCACACCTAAATCAGATTAGCCAAAGTAATCTTTAGATGATAGGAGTATAATAATGTCGTTTACATCAATTCCAATCTGATTGAACCTAAAGACTATTCCATCTATTATAAACTGATATATGGTTAAGAAACCATAAGTACTCCAGCCTAGTTTAATAAAATAATGTGAAATAATAAGTACTCATCTACCGAATGAAAGTATGTGTAAGGTATCCAATAACAAATGTTACTTAAGTTGAATACTTCTATTGTAATATTGTAATATGAAGACCCAACTGGGTGATGATATTTCTGTTTCTGACAAAAATCTAAAGTATAGCTAGTGTTTGAGCCTCATAAGATATAAAATTGTACATTAAAGCCTTAATAAACTGTAAATAACAGAAATATTATTTATACAAGTACCAACCCTTATGACAATAAAAGTTATTATATAAGTTATTGCCTTCAAACAGACCACTGCGCTAATTTAATTCCAAATAATGAGTATTTAGCACTAGCAATATTCATAGAGTGTAAAGTGAGGTATCAAGTAAATCAGAAACATTTAACAATTAATCTATCTAGAAGTTATGTATAGATTGATAATATTTAGTTATTAAACAACTAAAACAAGGAGGGCAAAAAGAGTGCAGATCAAAAAACTTCTAGTGAATTTACAATGGCAACAGTTACTTGCTTGATTGACGCGGTTCCAGGAACAGAGTGAGAAATTCAGAATCTAGCTTCAAGCATTACCAATGAAAGAAGATAAGTAACCATGAAGAAACACCAAAACAGTCATCTTGTTCTGGTAGCTGGAAAATACACTACAGAGGAGAATCATCTGACATCCGTTCAAGTCGGAGGTGTAGAAGCTCGACGGTTCCGAACCACTGTTGACCATTCTGCTGAGGGTGGCCTGAGTCGAGGAGGTGTAGGAGAGGAAGAGGAAGGAGTAACGGAGGACTGTGCTGGAAGAATTCGCAAATGATCCAAAAGTTCTTGGCCCTGAATTAGGGTTTTGATGGTATGAGTAGAGTTGTCCGCAGTAACTTGAAGGTGAAATGAAAAACCCCATCTGTATAATTATGTTAATGGAGAATTTTTGTAATGGGGATAAGGTCCTGTCATTTCTAAAGAGTAGAAGGGGCCAAATCTTGAAAAAATTGAAGTAACAAACCATTATATCAAATTGCTTCCATGTTTCTTGTAAGCAGTAAAATTTTCTTCTTAATCCAGAAGTAATGAAATCTGACAGTCACATCCCTGGGTTGTTGATCTGAAGGTAGACGGGCTCTTAAGGCCTGGTGGGCCCTATCCAGGAGCAATTCAAATTAGAGATTTCAGATTAAACAGACTATTTAGCTGGACTCTTTATTTTTAAAAAAAAATGTATTTATTCAGTTTTTCCTCTTTTCTTTGTTGCTTTCTTGTCTCCTTTTTGTTTGCAACTATCTGGAAAGTCAATTATTTCCACCACACCACTCAAGTATATCTGTGGTATGTAGCTTAGGCAGGTGGAGGTAATATAAGCAAGGTAGGCAATATAGTGTGGATTTATAGAAATATATAGTTATAGTACTGTTTTGGACGTATCTATAGCTCAGACTGGCAGATTGTGGAGTTTCAGCACTATAGTATAGTATAGTTAGTATCTTACTATCAAGATGGCGCCGGATGCAGCGAGATTTTCACGCCAAATAGCGCTATGGCGGTAGGGGACCCGGGAGCAAGGGCAAAAGCCCGCCCACACCGGTCTTTATCTCACCCCTAGTTTCAGGAGAAGCCTTGGAAGCTATATAGCGCCCCGGTCCAGGTATCGTGCCTCAAGTTGTTCTGTTTGTCCTTTTCACCGGGCTGAAACGGAGGGGAGACCAGACAACCATTTTCTTTGCCATCAGGACACCGCCAGGCACCAGAGCAGCACCAAAAGGTAGTGCTTTAGCGATGCAGGGTATAAACAGACAAAAAATTGGGTATTTTGGGAACCAAGGACGAGTGCTAGGAAAAGATGCTGCTCACTCCATCCCACTGCAAGCCCTAAATTATTTTTTATTTTAAGGTGAAAGAAAACATTGAGAAGGAAAGTGCATATTCAACAACACAAAATCTTATTACAACAAGGTTTACAAATTATCAAGTAAAAATACTGATAATCCGGTAATACAACATTAGACTATATTTCATATTGTACATTTGAACGGAAATGACTTAATCAAATAAATGTTTGCAAGTTTTTGCAAGTTGTGGTATGAATGTTTCTTATATTATATTCCTTATATTTCTTATAAATACCATTGACAATAATGCTTTTTTTTATCTATTTGTTCACAGAATATTTTCTTATTGCATAGTTATTTTTTTTTATGTTTGGTTAAATACTTTTGTATTGTAAAAAACACTGTTCAGAATGGGAACAAAATGGATATAATACAGGTAAACAGTTTTCACTTTTTTATATAGATTTTGGTAATCTTTGTTGTAGAAATTTGCCATTAATTAGTTGATCATACCCTTCACAAGAACATTCTAACCTTGCTTGGAAATCTTCCTTTCTAAATATGACTTTCTATAATAAGGAAGCAATCAGAGGTGAGATGTGAAATGTTCCTTATAAAATCATTGAGCTGAAAATATAATTATTACAAATGAGAATGACAGCTTTATTTCAAATCCCTATGGTGCAGTCTATGTCAGTCATATTTGAACTTTAGAACATTTATATTCACTACTGTCAGACAAAGATAAAATGTGAGGAATATAGAAGAATAATAGGATGAAACAGAAACTGGTTAATACATAGATAATGGACTTCACTGGACAAAAATAGAATATTTAGTATATGGGTATAGAAAGTGTTGTGTTGTAAAGATTTGGTGAGAAGTTTGTACTGTTGTTGATACTTTATAGCTGCATCGTGCACAGTAACAAAAGTTTTTGCTTAGGAAATTTGAGGTATATACCGTATATAGTAAACGGTTCAGTGGTAGCTATCATAAAATAGTTGTATCTCCAGGAATTTCAAGAGTTTATGCAGAGTTTGAGAATAAAGGTGGGTACATACTTTCCAGATTTTGCAAGCCACGCCACTGACCTAACAACGTACTCTTGGCAAGATTATTTAAGAGAATGTTTAATATGAATGTTGTTTGCCAGTTCAATGTAATGATTTTCAACAGTCAACATGCTAACATTGAAATGTCGACATCATTAACTGATTGCGATCAAACAGCACCATTACTGCGACTCCTGTCTAATCGAATATTGTAATGTGGACTTGCAACGCTTGTAAAGTTATCAATTTTTTGGTTTTAGTATATGAAGGTTTTATTTAACTTAAAATTTTGTGACCAAATGCCATTAGATTTACTGTATTGTTTGTTTTATTTAATTTTTAAGGTTTATGAAACTTTTTATTTCTAATGGATATTGTTTTTATTACCTCATGCAGTATGCATTTTGTTAAGTATGTCATGATTTTTTATATTTAATGTTGTATTTTGTAATACTATTTTGCTTATATATGTTAATGAGAGTACTTGTTATTTTTAAAAAAAACAATAAAAATATTTTCATTTTGAGAATCATAAATCAGTGTGTTTAGTTACGTATCTTTGAATCATAAGCAATTTTAAGCACCTAAAGGCACGGCTGATTCACAGCTAATAAAGTCTGCACATACTTAAATATACACAGTAAAGACCTACGTCCTTACACAGCCCTCACGACACAGGGGGAGTAGTTAATTGAGTTCTTTATTTTCTTTGAATCTGTATTGCAGATATCTCACGTGCGAATATTTAGGTAAGTTAATACTGTTAATTGTGACTATGGTCTATTATCCAGTTGTGTGGGTAGTATTGACATTCTTTTATCAAATAAAAACAGTAAAATAGCAGCAACTGTCACTAATAGTGAAATTTTCCTGTTCATTCACTAATAGTGTTACATGCTAAAAGTTACTAAATAACTGTTAATAGCAGCGTGATTCCATATAGCGTACCTATTCCTGAAAATCTTTGAATTTGTGTTTAAAAGCAAAATCTCACTAATAATTTCACGTGCTGTAACACACTATATAATTGTTAAGTTAGTACAAACAAATATCACATTACCAACATACACACCACACACACCACACGCAGTAGCAAGGAAAAGCTCAGATCATGGCCTAAATTTGTGAGTGGGATGTGAGACCAGCGCCAAAAATAAACACTGCTGTGATGTTGGCAATATATCTATAAATAAACTGTGTCTGAGAGTGTAATTACTTTCCAATTACTTTCCAATTACTTGGGGAAGAGACACCATAGTGTCTCTTCCCCAATTCATTCATCCAGCAAAGAGAAGATGAGCGTTAAGAAAAAAATACACATTTATTAGTATAAACATATTAAAACACTATGTTAATGTGCAAATGGGCAGAAATCAGTTCATACCCCGACCTGAAAGGAATGCAGCATGTCAGTCCTCCTGATGTTAGAAAAGTCCCGGGTTCTATGTGGATGACTCAACCGTCAGCCCAGGACAGACGGAGTATCAGCTGACGGTTGAGTCACCCACATAGAACCTGGAATAATTTTTATCAGACTAAATTTGTAGGTGTTGTTCCTGCTAGTGCTGTTACATGCACTGCCATCCCCCATGGAAAAGTCTTTGCCATCTTGTATGGGAGGCATGTATCCAAAGAAGATAGCGTGGAAACATAGAAACATAGAAAGTTACGGCAGATAAGAGCCACGTGGCCCATCTAGTCTGCCCATTTGTTTATTTAAACCTATACTGACCCTAGTATAATGTACATCAGTTGCATTGCTTGGGATTTGTACTTTTCACTCTGTGTATCCATTTTGCTATAAATGTTCCAAGAAGTGACTCAATCATGACAATCTGACAGGACCATCTGTGTCTGTGTTCGCATACTCGTGAGTGTGGATGTATATTTGTGCTTTCATTTTTTGGACGCCATGTGCAATCAGGATCCGATTGCTACAATGACGACAGGTAGTATTTTCCCCTTACCCTATCCCTCACCCCCTTCTATCAGCCTAACCTTAACCATCCATGTCCCTCAGCCTAATCTTAACCCTCCCCCTTCTATCAGCCTAATCTTTACCCTCTATCTCCTGCAGCCTAAACCTAACCTTTTTTACGAGCTGCTGCAATATTCACAGTTGGTCGAACTCTTTCACTTGGTAGTCTGTGGCAGAGACCCAGCTGTTGCTAGGCAGCTGGGACTCTGCTGACATCATAGGATGTATTACATCGGTCCCCGGCTGCTTAGTATTAAGCAGCTTGCCAGACAGTAGTCTGACCGGTCAGGCTTGGAGATTGGACTGCCTTTCCATGTTTAAATAACCAGCAGGGAAATCTCTCCCTTGTCAGTGATATTGCTCTGTTTGACTAGTTATCTCTGGTCACCTTGCTGTGTAGCTCTTTAGTGTGATCCTTGTCCTGCTTCAGTCTTCTCTGTCTGCTTTGTCTATGTCTGTCTGATTTCCTGGTAACTGTGTCTGTTACCTTGTACCTGTATACCTATCTGGACCCCTTACTTTGTAACTGTATACCTATCTGGACCCCATTACCTTATACCTGTATGCCTACCTGGATCAAATTAGTCCTTGTACTCCTACATTCTGTGTGTGTTTCCCTATGAACCTTTGTATCTGGATCCTGCATCTGTGTCCTATCTGCAAGTTCTGCTCTCCAGTTACCTGCACCTTACAATCTGGAACTACCTGTTCTCTAAGTACCTGTCCCTATCCTCTCCAGGAATATGTTGTCTGTATTCTGGATATGACTCTTGGCTGGGTTCTAGTTGTCTGTCATATATCATTATGTCCACTTCCAGTAAGCTCCTCTGACCTGGATCTAAGGAGATCATTTGGATCTGACACTATTAATGATAGTGGCTATGGTGTTGTGCAATTACCAGTTGATACAAAAGTGGAGAATTATTTGTTTTTTTAATGAAGAAAGACATACACCAGTGCCAACAGTTTGTGCCAGGGATTAGTTCTATGTTCAGCCTGGGCAAGAAGCAAGAAATCCACCTCCTCTGTAAAAATATTTTTACCCAAATCCTGCCAACAGTTGTTAAGGCATCTCTGTCAGGTGTAGTGCCAAAGAAAGTAGAGACAAGGACATTCAACATCTAGACACCTATTCTTGTTAAGTAATTTGCAGCAAGTTCATGCAACTTCCTTATTCAAATATGTAAAATCAAATGTCAAAACAAATAGACCAGCATCAGCTACCAGAACCATGGAGAGATCCCAGCACAAGGAATCTCCATCGGCCACACCCTCATCATCATCATCAGCAGCATAATAATTTCCAATGCGGATGAGCTAATATTGTATAATGAGGGTGATGATGAGGAGGATGACAATTTAAACCTTGAGGATGATCTTGAGAAACCTTGAGGACCAATGTTAGCCTTAAGCCCATTACTGTAGACAAATAACCTAAAATTTATCATTTTTTTAGCTATCAATTTTTTTATTTTTTTTACAAAAATGTATTCTTATGTGGGGGACTCAAATAAACCAAGCACTTCAGCCACAGAAGTATCAGTTCTAATTGTTAAATTGCTTAGTTTTTTAACCTGTATCTCCTTTATCATATGCAACATAAGGGTGGGTGGAGAGTGCAAGGACAATTCAATCTTGCACCACTTTTTTTTATTATGGGCTTTGCTCACTTGTTTGAACAAAAAGAATATGAAGAGTAACATAAGTATGAACGTTAACGATATGTTTAGTAGAGGTGGGGATACAAAAAAAGAAAACCTTACTACATAACTGAACAGATGGCTTGTGGTGGAGTAACTGCCCAGACAGGAACACCAAAAAAAACATACTCAGTGGAGAGATCATGACCACGATCCTATGGTTACAACAATAAAAACTAAAGGGAAAGTATGTACATGAACTTTATGTTTAGTAGAGGCAGTGCAGTAAAAAAAAACCTTGGTTAAAGGAAGAAAAGCTTATCACCCAGCTAAATAGATGACTGTGGTGGAGGAACTGGCCAGACAAGGGTGAATAATTTGCAAATGTCAAAGGTCATGCAGCTGTGAAACTTCATAATACACCACTACACAACTATCCATTTGACATTCTATACTGCTAGACCACAATCTTCTCAGGGAGCACATGATTTCCCTTGTGCAGGGAAGACACTAGACACAGCTTTAAGCCATCCATGATCTTTTAATCTAATAGAAAATCCCAATAGATCTTCACTCCTATCAAATGATCAATCATTTATACTGGGGCCCACAAGAAGTTTTTTCAGTTTCTTATTCAACTGATTGGCCTTTTCCTTCATTCCACTAATTAATTAACTTAATTCCACGTTTTCTAAAAAACATCTAAAAAAAAGTAGAGTCCAGTCCAGTCCTGATCCAGTTCAGTCCATTCCTGGGCCAGCCCAGGTCAAGTCAAGTCAAGTCCTGTCTTGGTCCAGTCCAGGTCAAGTCTAGTCTAGTTCTAGTCCAGCCCAGGTCAAGTCCAGTCCAGTCCTGGTCCAGTTAAGGCCAAGTCAAGTCAGTCCTGGTCCAGTCCAGGTCAAGTCCAGGTCTAGCCCAGTCCTGGTCCAGGTCAAGTAAAATCCATTTCTGGCCAAGTCCAGTCCAGCTAAGCTTGCCAAGTCAAGCCAAGTCAAGTCCAGTCAAGCTTATCAAGTCTAAACCCAGTCATGGTCAAATCAAGTACAGTCAAGCTTGTTAAGTCAAATTTAGTCCTAGTCAAGTCCAGTCAAGTTTGTTTTGTCCAGTCCAGCCAAGCCTGCTTTGCCCTTTCCAGAGAAGCTTGCCTTGTCGAGTCCAGTCAAGTTTGCCTGGTCCAGTCCAGTCAAGCCTGTCTTGTCCAGCCAAGTCAAGCCTTGCCGTATATCTTCAAACCCCTTGGCCACTAACAAATGAACAGATCATATATTAAACCTTCTAGCTTCCAATACTTTGCTGAATGCCTATCATATCCCTGGGAACCCAGAGCGAAAACCCAACCAAATCAGTCAGCTATAGTGCATATGTGTATATTGCATTGAGATAAATTGATAATTGGTATACAAGCAAAGTCAGCACTCCAAAAATAGTTGAGACATAAAATTAATTGTGTGCATCACAAAAAAATCAGTCCTCCTTGATTTACTATCTTTGGGTTTTCTTACGACCTTGTATAAATATTGTCTGTATAGACTGACGGTAGCACTACCCATTACTTTTCCTTAGCTTATTCTGATTTAAAAGTATGAGTGAGACCTCCTGCGCTTAAACAACCTATGTTAGCAGCTACCAGACCGACTACACCCCTAAAATAAAAGTAACGTAAGAAAGGTAAACTCTGACAATCCCCTAGTAGTGCTTTGTGTCTAAAATAACTATCAATATATTTTAAAAAACAGTATAAATATATATAAATATGTCAAATTGAATTCATATAAAAATTCATATAAAACAGCTAATATTAAAGAGTCCATAAAATGAATAACGGGTTTATAAGGTTATGGCTGGTGTGATATTGGGGATATGTAAATCTTCCACAGATCTCCAAACACTTGATTTAAACAATAAATGTCTACTCCATCACGCTCATCATATAAAGATAGAGGTAAAAGCATAACATCAAGTTTTAATAATACCAAAAATTAATAAAAAGACACACATTAAAAACATAAAACAGCAGTAATTAGGGATGATCCTACCAAGGGTGCCAGATGTAGAAGGTTGATCCTCAAGGTATAAGGACGCAGGTCCCGGGAAGCGTCCAATTCTTGGTGTTATTAAAACTTGATGTTACATATATGCTTTTATCTCTCTCTTTATATGATGAGCATGATGGAGGCTTGTATCGCTCAAATTAAGTGTTTGGAGATCTGTGGAAGATTTACATATCCCCAATATCACACCAGCCATAACCTTATTAACTTGTTATTCGTTTTATGGACTCTTTGATAAGAACTGTTTTATATGAATTTTTATATATTCTGATTTAAGGTGTATCATCTTTGAGGGGCATACTGTATGACTTATTTTGTCACATCTGATTTGAGCTTGTATCCTGAATATCCTCTATGGATTACTCAGTATACCTTTTGCTCCCAGTGCTTCCCTATGACTACTTCAGAATTCTCTGTGCTTTCAGCATTCTAGTGCAAATCTCCATCATTCATTTTGTTCCCAGTGTTTCCCTGTGAAATCTTCAGCATCCCCTGTGCTTTCAACATTCTAATACAAGTCTCCATTCCTCCTGTGTTACCAGCTTCCAATATAATTTTTTTTATGAATGCAGTTTAAACATGTGTACCATAATCTTAACACAGGACAGGTAAAAGGTTTTTTCTCATCTATTCAATATAAACCACTCTGTTTCCAAACATTCAATGTAAATGACAAATTTAGGACCAGATACAGACCTTTGTTTCTGTTGTGCTGACAAGGTAGTTATGAAAACAGGATCCTACTGTACATTTAGATTTCCATGCTGTCCTCACTAAAAATGGGTGCCTCGCATGACTGCTCTTCTTCAACAGCCATCTGTGCACCCCCTAGGCAGTGGCATCCCTACACTAGTACTACAGGTGTGTAGTGAGAAATCTGCCACTGGACTGGATTCACACCTAAGAAGCTCTGGCTTCTTAGGTGCGGATATCTAAGAATCAACCTACTATGCATGCATAGTAGGATAATTACGCAATCTACATATCAATTAGGTACGTAGATTCGTTTTCAGTCTCTGGCAAGAATTAGTTGTTTTATACAGCCGAAAGCTCATATTCGGTCTCTAATTAAAAAAAACAGCCATTTTAGAATTTTTTTTTGAATGGGTAAGTCTGCCAATTGGCAAACTTACCTATTCATTTTCAGAAACCGCCACCCGCCGGACCCTTTGCATCCACTGCCTGTCACAGAACCCACCAGAGAGATGGTTAACCTCATTGGGGTAAATCCAGAACTACGTTTGCCGTACGTTTATTCGCGGAGCGTATTTTCGTGTGTGTAAATTCGTTACACTCCCCTTGGCACACCCTTTGCACGGACGTATTTTGTGAAGATACGCTGCCAAACCCCACCTTAACTTTTTCACACGTAACAGAGTCCGTCCGCTAACGGACGTATAGACTACGTGAACGTACGCAGCTTAGCACGCCCATACTGTACACTTTAATTACCCCCCCCCGCCTCCTTCACGTATTTCAGACGTATTTTGGACTAACGTAAATTAAATACAGCCCCCCGCCTACTTCACGCGTAATTTGGACTAACGTAAAATCGGCACGCCCACACGTAAGTATTTACGTGAAATATACGTGCATGGCCCATACATTCATAATTACACTACGTTATTTTCTATGGTGCGCATGCGCAGTGCGTACAAAACAGCGATTTTACGTCTCAGACACGCGTAAATTCGCTCCGACGCGTACTTCTGGATCAGGCCCATTGTCCTGTACATCTCTTCTGTAAAACAAATACATTCATAACAAAAGATACATTTCTGCTACATCTGTATTTTATTCAACATAATACATAAAGCCTTCTGTCAGCATTTGAAGTTTAACATATAATATATATATTCTCCTACAGCTAAATACTATTTGTATCCATTAAAGTATATCCATATGATATTTTCTCTGATACAGCTAAATTTTGAGGTTTAATATAATTAATCCAATTAAATTAAGAAAACCATATTTTAAAAATGATTCAATTCAATTGAGTCATTTAAACCTTGTGGTATAATGGTATTCAACTTGTATATCCAAAAAGCCTCCCTTTAACACAACAAGAAAACGGAGAACCTATTGCCTCTCCGGGAATGTTTTTCATTTGTTCAATGCCTTTTACTTTCAAAATCTTTGTGTCCTAATTATGTTTTCCAGAAAACTGACACACAGTTGTCGAGAAGTCCTTTCAACATACATTTTACCGCAAATACAGGAGATTTGATATATAATATAAGTACTTTTACAGTTAATAAACTCCTTAATTGGAAATTACTTCCAATTTATCTAGAGAAAAGAATTCCTGACTTACTATTAAGTCTAATATATCCATATATTCTCAGGTAATACATCTTGCATGACCACATTTCCAGAAACCTATTTGTTTTGTAGATAATCATATTCTCAGTATTCCTATTTCTTCCTTTATTTATTAAAGAAAGCTTTTCACCACATAATCTTTAAGTTGTTGTTATTTTTTTAAATAACAATAACTTTTTTTAGAATAATTGTTTGCCACTTTCTTTTAATTTCTTGTGACTTGGAATTAGATTGTGTGGTGAAGAAAAATTTCCATTTTCTGCTTACTGAAGCCACTTTTTAAAGCAGCATCTAAAGACTGCTAATTCAGAGCTTGAAGATAACTATGCTGGATAAATGATTTTACAAGAATTTTGCTAATATGAAGAAACTGACTTATTGGGATACTGTCTTTTCAACAGCGCTAATGACAACTGATAGTTTAGATAATGACTGGTGTCAACATATTTATGGTAATTAAAAGTAGTTAGATTGTTATCTATAACTCGAACAGTCATGTCTAGATAATTAATTGTGACTTTATCACTGGAGTATGTTAATTTTATGTCAAGATTATTAGAGTTGAAGTAGGACATGAAAGATGAGACTGAAGCAAAATCCCCATTACAAAAAAAAATCAGTATACAGTATCTAAATTAGAAGATGAGGTTCACCAGAAGGGACCATTCCAAATACAGCTTTTTTCAGAAGTACCATAAATAAATTGGTATAACAAGGGGTGAAATTTGTCCCCATCACTGTCCCTAAAAGAAAAAATATGTGTTAAAATAAATTGCATCCCAGAAACTAAAAATTCCATCATAGAAGAGTTCTGCATTAGGAATTATGCATAACCTCTATCCTTAACATGTGAGAAATATCAGTATACAATGCTCCCTGTTGCAAATATATAATAGAACTTCCACTGATTGTATTTTGTGTAAAAAAAAACTTGCTGAATCTTTAAGAATTCTACATGGTGTTGCAACAAATTGTTTATATTTAACAAGTTAATTCCAGAGATAATTGGTGAACTGGGAGAAAATGTAAGTTTCTTATGGAGTTTAAGCAGATAATAAAGTCAGAGAATCGGATCCAGAACTTAATGTATTTGCGTAAGTCCCCTGACAAGTAACATCAGCACATGTGCATGCTAGATGTTACCCAAGCATACCTTCTACTGTTCTACCAATGAAGGGACTAATCCTTCAGTTTCACATGCCTTATCCCCACAATACAGGTGGGGAAAGGCAATCAAATGAAGGGGCAGGAGAGAACACTTACAAACTGATCCACGTTTGGATGGATGCAGATCACTGCGTAAAATTTAAGGTAGGGTTCTGGACACTTAGGTGTCCAGAACTACTACCGATATAGGGGAGTGACAAGGGTGTGCACTCCCCTCTACCTTGCGTTATTTCAGACCCCATGTTTAGGTTTAGAGACAGCGATGGGGACAAAGTTTGCCACAGGTTATGCCAATTTATGGGACATCTTAGGTCACATATATTGATGATTTGTTTTTGTTTTTGGAAGGGGGATTTTGCTTCAGTTACAAATAACCGTCTAACCAATTTTAATTACCATAAAGGTGTTGACACCAGTCATTATCTGAACTGCCATAAGCAACTGTTGAAGAACAGTATCCCAAGAGGTCAGTTTCTCCATATTAGGAGAAACTGTTCCTCTCTAGAGTCTTTAAAGGAACAAAGCTGAATTTTTTTAAAATCGTTAATCCAGCTTGGTTATCCTCAATCTCTGATTCATCAGTCTTTAGATGCTGCTATGAAGAGTGACTGGACATTATTGTTAAAAACTGAAATTATCAATAAGCAGATAATGGAAAATTATTTTTTATTCAACACAAAATTTAATCCCCAGTCGCAAGAAATTAAAAGAATGTTGACAAAGAATTATTCTCTTTTAACCTGAATCCTAAATTGAAATCCCACTTACCAAAATTTTCCTAAAGTTATTTTTTGTAAAAATCAGGAAGTCTTAATAATTATATGGTGATAAGCTTTCTTAAGGTACAACAAATAAAGGAATAAAAAGGAATACCACGGATATTATGGTTACCTACAAAACAAATAGTTTTATATAAATGTGGTCATGCAAGATGTATTATGTCTGAATATATTATGTCTTCAGAAAAATTTGAGAAATTACAATTAAGGAGTTAATTAACTAACTTTACTTATATTATAAAAGTACTTATATTATATATCAAATCTCATAAAATGTAGGTAGTGAGGACTTCATGAGAACTGTGTGTCAGATTTCTGGATCTTAGGTGTAACATCATAAAGGGAGTACATTACATCCTCTGGCAAAACATGTGTGCCAGGAACAGTAAAAGTCATTGAACAAATATAAAAAGCTGTCAAGAGGGGACAATAAGTTCTTCCTTTTGTGTAAAAGGAAGACTATTTGGATATACTGGTTGAATACCATAATACCACAAGGTTTAAATGACTCCTTTGAATTGCATAATTTTTAAAATAAGATTTTCTTTTTTTAGGATTTTTCTGTATCTAAATGGATTAATTATTTTAAACCTCAAAATGTATCAGAGAAAAGGTCGTGTAGATAGGTATACTTTAATGCAGTGTTTCCCAACCTTGGTCCTCAGGGACCCCTAACAGTGCATGTTTTCCAGGTGTCACTGCTGGAGCACAGGTGTGTTCATTACTAACTGACACATTTTAAAAGCTCCACAGGTGCTGCTCATTATATCACTTGTGATTCTTTAAGGAAACCTAGAAAATATGGACTGTTAGTGGTCCCTGAGGACCGAGGTTGGGAAACACTGCTTTATTGGCTCTTTTAGCTGTAGGATACTACTATCTGCCCAAATTATGTTTATTCAAGCTAAGCGTCAAATTTTGGGAGAAGGTTATATGTATCACATTCTATACAATACAGATGTAGCAGGAATTTATATTTTCTTATGAATGTATCAGTTTTACAGAAGAGATGGACATGACTAATGTCCAACTTTGGTTGCGGGCAATGACATAAGGCGATAATACCAAATTTCTGTTCTGCAATACATATATTTGACAGTGTTTTGTGGTATATGTTTTTATAGGTTGTGTCTGTTTTCCCTTTCCCTGTTCTCTTAGCTGTGCTCTCCCAGGGATGTTAGCTTGTCTTTGCTGCTCTAAGCCATGGACCAGTGCTGCTGATGTGAAAATAACACATTAGTTGACAGAAGGGATTTAAGTCACGTGAAGGCTATTGATTGTCAGACAATAACCATTACTGTTTGCAGCATGTGGACCTCTGTAAGCACTGTCAATAACATTTTATAGGAATGACATAAAGACGTGCAACAGGATTTTAAACTTTCATACTATAATAGTTACCTTAGTGGCCATACAATATGAAAAGAATAGAAATATCCGCTCTGAATTTATTTTCGAACATTATTGATAGCTGATTTCTGCTTCATACAGTATTAACGATGGACACCGCTGAAGTGATTGGCAGGCATTTCTACACTGAACAGATTGTCAGGTGTTTCTGCATGAGAAGACATTGAACTAAGAGGTTTTAAGAGCTGTCATATTTTGATGAACATGTAGAAAGGACTAACTATATAAGCCCAGAAGTAAGAAGGATTGCTAAATATTTATTTTTACTGTATATCTGTCATCTGATCTTATTTACAATATCTATTTGAGAGCTCTGTCCCAAAAGCAAAAGGTCAACAGTTTGGAGGAAGGTCCTGTTATGGAGGGGTAGAGGGTGGTGACGGCAACACTGCTGGCCATCGTTGATGCCTTCGTGGAGGTAGGCTTGGTGGGTGTTCTTTAATTACTACCATGTGGTCATCATCATTGCCCTACCAAAAAAAAATGAACATTTGAATTGTCTATTGTGTTATATTACAAAATACACGTGATTTTTTTATTTTTTTTTACATTTACAAATTTTTCATACAAAAAATGTCTATACATTTGAAAAAGAATTGTCAAATATTTGTTCAAGTTATTTTACACTTGTCATTCTATGACAATTCTGCAAATTTTTACTGCAGAAATGTAATAAGTTTATTTTAACATGAACATATAAAACTAATATTTCCTTCTTTTTATTGCAGAAATGGACAACACAGGAGGAATATAGTCCACTGCACAAACAAAACCCTGATATGTCCCTGATACCCTGATATGCAGCATGGGAAAACACAATTTCCATCGTGAGACATTGGCCATTTCCCACGCTGGCAGAGGGTATATATATGACCCAATGCCAGCCAACCTGTCATTAGCGCCGGGGATGTCCTGCTTGCAGGACATAGTAAGCGGCGCTCCAATAGGGTTTTTTGTTTTGCCAAGAACACCCCATCGGATTAAAAGCTTAGAAGACTGGACCGGAACCCCCATCAGAACAGGTAAGGTTCTTTTTATTTATTTAATAGACACTTTTTGGGGAATTTTTTTATATTTTACATTTTGGTAAAGGGGATTTATATGTCACGATTTTACTGTATATTTAATGTAAATTGGGGCATGTTTTTCTTTATTATGGGGCATTGGTTTCTTGTTTTGATATTTATTAGGGGGCATTGGTGGATTCTTTTTGTATTTATTAGGGGGCATTGGTGTTTTGTA
>WWET01000671.1:57866-80593 GCA_011038615.1 Limnodynastes dumerilii | reverse complement strand
TTTATTTGATTATTATTATTTTTATTATCATTATTATTATTATTATTATTATTATTATTATTATTATGGATGCAAACATCTGACTTTCTCTTTTTTGTGCATCTCATCTGGATTGTATTTCATACATTTTTGCATTATTACCAGGTTGTGCTCGCAAGTAGTTGGGATTTCGCTTTACAAGGTATAGGTGTGCTGATTATTATTATTATTATTATTATTATTATGGATGCAAACATCTGACTTTCTCTTTTTTGTTTGTTGCATCTGGATTGTATTTCATACATTTTTGCATTATTACCAGGTTGTGCTCGCAAGTAGTTGGGATTTCGCTTTACAAGGTACAGTATAGGTGTGCTAACAAACTGTGTACCAATCCAGACTTTAAACCACCCCACTGTTATGTTCACAAATGTGGTAAAACTTAAGGTAAGCTATAGGTTTTTTCAAGTCAATGCTTTTAAGGGAGTAGTGAGAAAAGCACTTAAAAGGATGTATGGTTGCAGCAGACCTTTCGCATATAGGATCGGATTCAGACCTAATAACATTTGGTCACTTACGCACGCTAGGTGCGTAAGTGACCTTACTTCATTGGAGGGCGCATACTATAGTAACCCTAGCGTATAAACAGAACCGCTAAAGCGGGCGGGGGAAAGCATGCTAAGTGTACAGTGTGGAATGGGGTTCCAACACTGCTGCGGATCAGAAGTCGCACGGATAGCTGATCCGCACAACATATTTAATGCAGGCTTATAGCAGCGTAAGCTACCATAAAGCCTGCATGAGAGAGGGGAATGACACAGGGTGTGCACTCCCCTCTCTGTAGCAGACGTACAGACCCCCGCAATAAATGAAGGTGGATAGATTGGAACAGCTATGCAGGAATAGATCATTTAAATATAAAAATTAAAGAAAGGAAAAGGATTTTTAAATAAGTGATTTGTTTCAGTAACTGATTAAATTCCACACATTGTGGACTATTAAGATGGTAAAGGGCAGGGTAATTTGTTAACCTTTCAAATTATTTTCCAGACCAGTTCTTTTGTACTATGCTATTCTATGCCAGCACTCCACTGGTGAAGAGATGTTGATGTTGATCTACTCAGTAGTCTTTCATGTATAAAACTGAAGAATGGAAAACATTAAGCTGCTATAACAATGCAGAGAGACTGGTGTAAGGTTTATGTGTGAAATAGAAGAGAGGGAGAAACATTATTTTAGAAGTAAAGTTGATTGAAATCTTAGAAAATACTTATGTTAATACTGACTGTTAAACAGCTGTTTTGTTAGGATTTTGAAGATAATTAATGCAAACAATTGATAAACTTAATAAAGAGTTACTATTTCAGTATCATAAGCAAAAAGCTTTCCACCATGGCTGCTATCAGTGCTAGAACAGTTACAAAGTTACCCTGTCCCATATATGTCCCTTATATATATAAGTTGGGACAGTTTTAGAGTTAGGACCACTAAAACAGAGAAGCCTTGTAAGTGTCTGGTGGCTCATCATATATTTGCAAATGTGACTGACTCTGACTTTTATTTTAATTATAGAATGTTACGGTTTGTTTTTGGTTAATTGCAAGAGTGCTGGGGTTCATTTATATATATATAGTTGCAAAAAAAAAATTTGTGAACCCTTTGGAATTACCTGGATTTCTGCATAAAGTGATCTTAAAATGTGTTCTGATCTTCATATAAGTCTCACAACAATAGACAAACACAGTCTGCTTAAACTAATACCACACAAACAATTATATGTTGTCATGATTTTATTAAACACACCATGTAAACATTCACAATGCAGGGTGGACAATGTATGTGAACCTCTAGGCTAATGACTTCTCCAAGAGCTAATTGGAGTCAGGAGTCAGCCAACCTGGAGTCCAATCAATGAGACGAGATTGGAGGTGTTGGTTAAAGCTGCCCTGCCCTATAAAAAAACATACACCAGTTTTGAGTTCGCTATTCTCAAGAAGCATTGCCTGATGTGAACCATGCCGCACACAAAAGAGCTATCAGAAGACCTATGATTAAGAATTGTTGACTTGCATAAAGCTGAAAAGGGTTCCAAAAGTATCTCTAAAAGTCTTGATGTTCATCAGTCCACGGTAAGACAAATTGTCTATAAATGGAGAAAGTTCAGCACTGTTGCTACTCTTCCTAGCAGTGGCCGTCCTTTAAAGATGACTGCAAGAGCACAGTGCAGAATGCTCAATGAGGTGAAGAAGAATCCTAGAGTGTCGGCTAAAGACTTACAGAAATCTCTGGCACATGTTAACATCTCTGTTGACGAATCTACAATACGTAAAACACTAAACAAGAATGGAATTTATGGGAGGACACCACGAAGGAAGCCAATGCTGTCCACAAAAAACATTGCTGCATGTTTGAAGTTTGCAAAAGAGCACCTGGATGTTCCACAGCACTACTGGCAAAATATTCTGTGGACAGATGAAACCAAAGTTGAGTTGTTGGAAGAAACACACAACACTATGTGTGGAGAAAAAAGGTACAGCACACCAACATCAAAACCTCATCCCAACTGTGAAGTATGGTGGAGGGGGCATCATGGTTTGGGGCTGCTTTGCTGCTTCAGGGCCTGGATAGATTGATATCATTGACTGAAAAATGAATTCCCAAGTTTATCAAGACATTTTGCAGGAGAACTTAAGGCCATCTGTGCACCAATTGAAGCTCAACAGAAGATGGGTGATGCAACAGGACAATGACCCAAAGCACAGAAGTAGATCAACAACAGAATGGCTTTAACAGAAGAAAATACGACTTCTGGAGTGGCCCAGTCAAAGTCCTGACCTCAACCTGATTGAGATGCTGTGGCATGACTTCAAGAGAGCGATTCACACCAGACATCCCAAAAATATTTCTGAACTGAAACTGTTTTGTAAAGAGGAATGGTCCAAAATTCCTCTTGACCATTGTACAGGTCTGATATGCAACTATAGGAAACGTTTGTTTGAGGTTATTGCTGCCAAAGGAGGGTCAACCAGTTATTAAATCCAAAGCTTCACATACTTTGTCCACCCTGCACTGTGAATGTTTACATGGTGTTTTCAATAAAAACATGAGAACATATAATTGTTTGTGTGGTATTAGTTTAAGCAGACTGTGTTTGCCTATTGTTGTGACTTAGATGAAGATCAGAACACATATTATGACCAATTTATGCAGAAATCCAGGTAATTCAAATTTTTCTTGCAACTGTATATGATAAATATAGAACAGGACAAAGCTAACTTCCATGTAGAGATTAATCTCACAACAATTTCCAACAATTTAGTGTAGTCAAGTTGCTTGCAGTATCACAAATTCAATACATGAGGCATGGAAAAAAAAGAGAGACAACCAAAACCATCATAATGTAGTAATTTAAAACGTAATTTTTACTTCCAAAAGTCTAAAAAATGGCATGTGTACCATCAATAAGAATAAAATAAGCATATAAGTCTTAACTGTCCTCCGGTAAACGTCACTCCTATTGCCTTAACTTAAATCCACTTAGAGTATCGGGGGTCGGATGTGTAGTCCTTCGGTGCAGACAGAGGCTGACTATGGACCAACGCGTTTCGTCTGGGAACTTGAGTTCTTTGTGACTTCCTCAGGGATCGATTAGAAAGAATCAGTGTGCGTCTCGCTATTTAACACAAAACATCCGGTATGCAAATTGCAATGAACAGCAGGAGGCTGTAACAGAGCTCTTGAATTGAATGTGTCCGTCTGGGGTTAATTGACCCATCTGTCTGCTGCAGACTGTCTAAAGAATCCTCCACTTGTGGATATCATTAGTAGAGTTAAAGAAAGTGTCAGTGGCATTATAATATTAGTTCATTTTAAGATATTTAATATGTTACATATCCTCCAGGACCTTGCTGCCCCACTCTATGTGGAAAGAGATAAGCTACTACTATTGAACTTATTTTCTTAAGTGATACCGTGGTTAATTTAGCTGAAGTCCTATTTATATATATATATATATATATATACCTCATTAACATGGAATATATAAACTCTATAGTCCTGCGCAGCACTGACATTAATGATGGCCATTAGTGGGGTGAAGGGTTCAACAACCACATAACATGTTAAACCAGCTGACAATGCTCTGCTTTCATCCAAAATGTTCCCAGTAATTTTACCTGTGGGAGGTTAATACAAATCAGCAGTTCAAAAAAAGAAAATCAATACACTGCATAATGTATATGGAGAAGGTGTACAGTATCCCTGTTTCTGATATCTTTCTCTGGCTACCCATAACTGAAACATTTATAGATTTTCTGAAGGGGGGGGACTCCACACAGGGCATATAAAGGAAGTGGGGGGTGGGACTCCACAAAGTGCATGTGAAGGATGGGGGGGGACTCCAGACAGGGCATGTGAAGGAAGGGGAGTGGGACTCCACACAGGGCATGTGAATTAAGGGGGGTTGGTGGACTCCACACAGGGCATGTAAAGGAAGGGGAGGGACTCCACACAGGACATGTGAAAGAAGGGGCGGGACTACACACAGGGCATGTGAAGTAAGGGGGAGGGACTCTACACAGGGCATGTGAGTATAATACGTTTAATGAAATTCATTGCCTGTATAACTGGGTTGCTTATTACATTTGCTGTCTAATATAGACTTTACAGACTTTACACACAATTTTTTGAGACAAAAGTTAGAAATAACCCTATCTCCAAAAACCATTTAAATGGTTTTAATATTTTTAATTTTAATAGTAAAAAGTGTTTTGAATAATGCTATTCCACATACTTTATTGATGCTGTCATGGAGGCAAAGGGAACTCCTGGAAACCTCCCGCTGCACTCTTCTCTCACAAGGCTGGCTGCATGTGGGGAAACTGGAACAATCAGAGGTGCTGCACTGAGCTGATGACACATCTCTGAGCACTGTGAATAAGCAGGCCGGCCCCCTGTTCAGTTGCCGATGAGACTCCAATAGTAGTAATAGTATAATGTGCCTCCCTTCCTTTGTCTTTCTTTACTGGCCATTGGGAGTATTAAACAAGCAATAAACTGCTCAGCTTTTGGGATCTTTGCACAGCTCACCATTAAAGCCTCATTCTAAACTATTACTAGCTGTATAGGCAGAGCCTTGTAGAACTCTGCACTGGCCCACAAACCACTTGTCACCATCATCCCTGCTGCCTGTTAAAAGCAACAGCTCTGCCCTGTACTAAGAGGAGCCCTTCCTTATAGGGTATATCATTGCTCCTACTTAACAGCCATGGTGACAACCTGATATGGCATAAATCCCACCACAAGGTGGAAGATGAACCTGGGAGACCGTATATCATTGTAACTATTGATTCTGTAGCTCACCATGAGCTGAAACCTCTTTCAAGATTATCCTCCCTAACCTCCCTCACCTTTACCAGCAACATATCTAAACTTATGTTGATATTCTACACTATCTTTCTCCTGCCTCTTAATCAGTGGATACAACACTCCCCCTTGGAAGCACACCACCATGGCTAAATCACCCTCTCCTGGTCTATCAAATCTTTAATCAAGGGATGTTGGCAAGATGGTCATGCCATTGCCAACTGAACATGATATTCAAGATCTAGAAATCAACCTGCTAGAAACTCTACACAGTCTGACAATATCTTTATGCTCTGACATCTCTCAAGCTACATCTAGGGTTGTGGAAACTGTGCAGGGAGAACAAGCTAAGACTATCACACATATTCAATGCACGCTGCATGCAGGTGGGTGCTATAGAAAATCTTCAGAGACACATGCAAGACTGCAGCCTCCTGAAGGATATACCTACACAAGGGCTAAAGGTGAGCTCTTTAACAGTGTTAGATGCCCCCTTCGATAATGATATTCTCTTTTACCATGCCCTCCATGATGTAAGACCCAGGGGCCCTGCACAAGACATACTCCTAACTAGATTATTTCTTTGTAGAGCACAAATATCAATCTCTAATTGTGACTTCATCTATTGGTTTGACAACTGCACCTATTTATCTCTCTTTGGCATTACATCATCCCCAGCCTAGAGAATAGACATGGAGGCTTAATGATCTCCTCCATAAACATCCTTATTGCAAACCTCAGCTAATATTAGCCATATCTGACAATATATCACCTTCAATGATATGCTAGAGACTTTGAGGTTGTGGGACGAAGCCCACAAATGTTTTGTGAGAGGTAAAACTGTTCAATTGGGCCCTTACGCAAATAAAAAAAGCCAATCATTTTTGAATAGCCGTCAGAAGGGCAACATTTTTGCCAGAGGGCTGTGCACTCAAAGGGCCCAATCTTACTTACAAAAAATGAAAACCAAGTCATAGTTCTTTCTAATCCTGATATTCCTAAAAATGTAGGCCCTCTATAACAGCTCTCTGCCCCTTTCCACAGAAGTTAATTAACCAAGTGAAGAGATATTTTTGAGCTTACCTAGAACAGTACAATTTACCCTATCTTACCCTAGAATCAAGGGAAGCACTACATACTCCCTTTATGCTACAGGAACTGATTGGTTGCCAGGGGCAACATCTTCACTTTTCCAAACCCACAGCTTAGTAAATCTAGCCCCTAGAGAGATGAAATCCCAAATCATTTTCATGGTTTGGGAGAATCAGTATACCATTAAAATAAACATACTTCCACAGTATTTATATCTTCTACAATGCTCCCTATTAAGATCCCACAATCACTCTTCTCTGAGTTTCAGCGGCTGTGTCAATTATTTATCTGGAAAGACAAAACACCACAATGTTGAATTTGAACTCTCTATAAACCTTAATATCAGGGAGGTCTGCAACTACCACACTTACAGACTTATTATCATGCCATCCAACTTAGTAGGATCATGGACTGGACCAGAGTATCAGCCCGGAAACAATAGATTGAGCTGGCAAACACAAACTCCTCCATGCCTATTTATATTCTACTTTGACTTGTGTCAATCCCAAGTTTATCTCACCCAACCTTAGGCCCAACCCTAGATTGCTGGAGACTTCCGTGGCAGAACAACTGAGACATAATCTCTCTTTCCTCTGCACTTACACCATTGACTAACAATACTAACTTGACCCAAGCTTTAAACCCTCATCCTTAAACACCTGGGTTTATGCTGGCATTATATGCACTTACAAGGGTACCTTGTTTACATTTGGTTATCTCCAAAATTAATTTATGCTTGAAAGGAAAAAAAACATTGGGTTTACCTCCCAATCAAACACTTTTTATGCTTTTCATTCAATTCCACTCATTATTGACATCCAAAAACCAATTTTGACCAATTGGCCTCCTCATCACCTATGCACATAGGACCTGATTCACACTTAAGAATCTTCTTAAAATAAGTCATACCTGTACTAAACCATGTTGATTGCAGGGGAGTCATATTTCATCTGTTGCAAACAGTACTAGTGCTGAGAGGTGATGTTTCCCAGCCCAAGTCTAAATAACAGTGTAATAGTAAAGCTGGTCAGTATCTGTGTGCAGTAAGCAATTCAAAAATATATCCTTGCATGCAAAGAATACAATTACATTAATTCCCCCTGCAATCAACATGGTTTTGCCCAGGAGTGACTTTAAGTTCTTATTTTAAGAAGATTCTTAAGTGTGAATCAGGTCCATAATTCCCAACTTTACCATCTTCTGACACTGATATGACACTCCCTTCATTTATGAAGGCTTGGAAAAAGGGTCTCCAACACTCTTTTACGGATGAGGATTGGGAGAGGATCTTCGAGCCACGCACTATGGTTCATTAGTTTTGAGCCTTACTGAAATGAAATACAAGATCATGGACCTGATTCACACTTAGGAATTAATTTAGGAATGCTCCTAAATATACGCACGGAGCAGAGCTGTAAGAACAATTCACAGATAGTAAAGAATCAAGATATCCACACCCCCAGCTTCAGAACTTAAGGATGTGCGGTTTTCTAGGTGCGTATATTTAAGTGTGGATATTTTTCTTTACTGTGAATCACATGTAGGTTGTTAGGATCTTAAAGTTAATCAACAATCAATGATCAGCCCCTAAACGCAATTGTTGTTTAAAAGTATTATATTAATGTTGGAATTGTTTTTGTTTAAATTTGTCTTGTTGTTTGTTTAACCCTTAATGTGTTGTGCAACAATGTTCTTCCTGCTTATTGTTTGTAAATAAGTTTATTTAGTATATTTGGGGTTTATTTTTTGTGGCCAATTATATTTTATTTTTACTAATGATGTTTTTTTTTTTTACTATTAACAGTCCTTTGCTTATGAAATCTAATTATTTAAAAAAATATTTTTAATAAAATTGCAAAAATTTGAAATAATATTAAAATAATGTAAGCAAACATGTTTCATAAAATGTACAGCGTCATTAAATTTGATAGACATTAATGCAAGACACATAGGCTAGCTAAGAACCATGTGGAGGTCATTAGATGTCATTCCATTCCGAAGCCTGAGTCATTCCTTAGTAGCTGTTCTTATCTATGAATCATTTGGCCATGGTTTCCGTGCGTAGTTTTTAGTTCTGGGCATGCTCAGTTTAAAAATTCTTAAAAATACGCACAGAGATTTTGTTCTTTCTTAGTTGTGAATCAGGTCCCATGTCACGATTGTACGTGACTCCATAACATTTCCTCAGCTCACTCCATGCAGTGCTGGTGCTGCTTGGGACAATAGGCACATATATTCACATTTGGTAGGACAGTCCATGGCTCAAACTTTTTTGGCAGTCAGAGTCACCACATTCTTGAGACCTGACTTCTGCCTCTGCCTTTTTAAAACCCCCCTTTTTTTACGATTAACCAGTGCTGTAAGGGATGTCATCCCAACACATTGGAGATCACCTCTACCATTCACTACACAGATGGTTCTACAGAACATATCACTGAATGACTATGGAGGATATAATCTACTCAACTGAGGATCATTCAGAATTTTTGTGGGAACATGATACCCTTGACTGTATTTTAATGAAAGCCATGAGTTCCAGTCCTGTAATAAAACTAACCCCCTGGTCTCACTTGTATAGCACTTTGAGTGCCTTCTTAGGGCCGTGTGGACACGTCATATATTGTTTCTTACTTTTACATTGTGTTAAACATGCTGCATGTACAATGTATTTGTCAGTACGATCTTCCATTCTATGCAGTGTGTATGCTAGTTATCAGGTGGCACTCTGCTGTAGTTTCGGAATACAATCATCTGACCATACTGTCTGCCATAAGTATGGGGCTTGAGTTGAGAAGCAACTGTTTCTTAATGCGTATCTTTAGTAAAGGACCTACTGCGCATGCATAGTAGGTTCTTTACGCAATCTGTGTACCAGTTCAGTATGTAGATTGTCTTTAAAGACTACCCGGAGTATTTTAGGTAAAAAGAGGTGGCGTAATGCCGCCTCGTGGAGCGTTTGGGTAAAAGGAGGAGGCCGGTAGCAGCAATGTCCATGTGGACATTGCACAAATAGTTAAGGTAGCCCTACGGCACTTGTAAGTGCCATAATGTACCTAAAAGGGGGGCAGGATGGGGGCAGGATGAGTGAGTTAGGTGCTGGTCTGTCCGCACTTAACTCACACCGGATCTGTGAATCCGGACCTTACTCTCGATTAAACCTCCAAGCAAGGAAATACTGATTGCTTCTACTTCCATCAAACACTTAATAGCTTTATATTTCAGAGCTAATTCAGGAAAAGTCACTTCTCAATTCTCCATGCTCATTTCAAATTGGCCTCCTCCGCAATTCAACATGGATTTACCAAGGGGTAATTTCGTTCTATTTTTGGGTATAACCACAGAGAGATTTTCTATGCATCAGTGGCTGTCTCTTTAATGTTCCTTGAGCCAGACTCCAACATGGGTTAGCCCCCTTCCCAAACAATTTTTAAACCAACTGTGCCCTTATCTATGATTTTTAAAATGACCTTGTATGAAGATTATACGGGAATATATAATAGTTTTAATATGTACAAAACCTTTTAGTAATCATGCAACACTGACTGAAAACATTTTTTATTTATCTGTCGTCAGTATGACTAAATAAATCTTTTATGTTGCAAAAAAAAAAAACATGTATAAAAATGTTTTATTCAAATCTGTACAATAACTATAATAAAAGATTTTACATATTTGAAAGTAAGGGGTGTTGTCATTAATTTTACTGTATCATAATACCTATGTCTTTTATTTTTATTCATAAATGTACAGAGGCTTTTATATTAACTCTATTGTGATTATGAGCATTGAAAAAGAAATCATGAAACACATGTGTAGCTTTCTTTTGATATCAATTTCTTTTCTGAGCAACAGTCATATGAAACTAGAGAAATCCTTTTGTTATTTAACCTTTATTACAAAGGGTTGTCTTTCCACTTGTGTTTTATCATACATTTTCCTGTCATATAGTGTGTGTTACTAGACACCCAACATGAGACTTAGATAATAAGAAACTGGTTTATTAAGTTTCCCATAGAAAAAAGCTGCTGAAATATATGTTAACGGAGTGAATATGTAATTCAGTAGATGCTATTATTCACATCACTGAGGTATCTGAAAGATCTCCTTTCCTCAAAGACTTCAGCTAAAAATATTCTGCTTGGGAACAATCTAACGTGTTTTCAACCCGCCAAATGAAAAGATGTGATGAAATTTAGAGATGGCAATCTGAGTCCCATCAGACAGAACCACCTTGTGTTAAGCTCCTGCCTCTTATCTCATTAATCTCGCAAATGGTACTGATTAAATATGGCAACACTTCATTTGTGGAATGGAATACTAAACTTTATGAGCAAACAAGAAATCCAAGAAAAGCTCTGCAATTTACAACAGCAAATAAGTTTGTTTTATGATAGCTAGTAAATTGCATAGAAATCGATGGCTTTGATTTTTTGGGGGGGGATGAAAGGGATGCCAATTATAAAGTATTGTATTTAACACTTTCTTGTAGTTTTCAACATCATATATTATCAACTGCACATTTCCAAAGCACAATTTATATAGTGTTTGTTTTTCAATACATCATTATTTATTTAGCTACTTTTCAATGGAGATTTGCAGATCTTTTTAAAGTCATATTTCATTGCAGAGCATGGAAATGCATTATGTCACCTGTTAAATCAGAGTAGAAGCAAGAAAGTGTCAGCTCAGATAACTTTCTCCTCACCAGAACATCTTTGTGGTGCTAAATGTAACCCACTCAGGCTGATTGACTGGAACTTTTAAATGTGGTCTCATTCTGTACATACTTGACTTTGATCTGGAATTTTAACAAAATTTCTGCATCTTTCTTTTTTAGACAACCTTATATATTATATTAATGTCCGTGAAGCAGAACATATTAGTAAGTTTTAACAAAATCCATTCAATTAAGGGGCATTGTATAAACACTCATATTAAACCAAGACTCCACTTCTTTGAAAAAGTCAATCATTCAAAACACATTGAGCTGACCTAATACTGTAGGTCTACTTCGTCTACAGTGTTAAAAACCTGGCTTATACTATCCACTGTGTACACATTGCAGTTCTTGTCCACCATAGGGGGGTTATTTTATTTATTTATTTATATTATTATTACATTGTCTATTTTATAAGAATATTTTTAATAATTGATGTATTTTTCCTTACTGTGATGGTTCAAGTTTTATTTACTTATTTTTTCATATCCCAAATTGAGAAAAATTGAAAGTTCAGCACGAGAGATATAGTATTTTATAACTTTTACAATAGAAATATTATAACAAGAATCCTCAAGAGAAACCAAGGGAAACGCACATTCGTTCAGACCCTACTTTTACCACAGCCCTGCCCCCTTGCAGCACCTGGAATCTGGAATATAAAAACTTTTATTTATATTTGTCCATCAGATCCTCTTCATATTTGGCTTTGGCAACTGTAAAAGTAAACACACCTTTTTTTTTACAAACATTTCTATACTGACACTTGAATTACGATTCAGGTTTATATCCTAGACAGACATAACGGGATGTGATATACAAATACACCTCCTGTGTAATGTGCTCAAACTGAGCTATTATATTTCTACTGTTTATTTATTGCCCTCAATTGCAATACCTTTTAAGCTTTTACATGTGAATCATTTAGTAATTGTCAATTTAGTATTTTAGATTCACAGTTAAGAGTTAAATTGCGAACTTACCTAAAAATATGCAGACAAAAAGTCAGCAAAATCGTTTCAGAGAAAATAAACAACCCGGTTAACCACTCCCCCTGTGTTGGGAGTGCTAAGTAAGGACGAAAGTCTTGCATATAATTAGGTATGTGTGGGCTTTATTAGCTGTGAATCTTTCGAGCGTTTATATGCTTAATATTGCTTATGATTCAAAGATTCATAAGTTTTTTTTCTAAAAGCAGCATGTACTTTAATTAATATGTAAACAAAAGTAACCATTAAACTTAAACAGGAATAATAATGTTATACTTAACAATACACATCAACGCATACTGCATGAAGTTAGAAAATACAATAATATTAGAGACTTTTATCAAACATTAAAAAAATAAACAACACAAAATAAACAACACAAACAAACAACACAGTTAAATATAAGTAATGGTGTTAGTGTTTGTTCACAAAATTTAAAGTAAATAAAAAAGTAATTAAAAATAACCCTACAAAAAAGCAAATAATGGCACCTTTACAAGGTTAAAGCCTTGCAGAAAATTCAAGATATCAGCATAGGATTAAATAAAAAATTATCCTTTATTTGTTTCATATAAAAACACACATCCATTGATTATAAACACGCAGCAGGTGTGGCCTGAACTAAGTAAGAGAAGACACATGGACTCACAGAAAACAACACGGTTCCTCAACTTACGAGTGGTCGAGGGCTAACTTAACTTTTTCTGTGCGCATGCTAGTTTCCGCAAGACACTCCTACTTGTGAATCAGTCATGACTCTGTTGTAACGTCCATACTATAAATTAGTAGCCCGTGTGCTGCTCATTAAGAGTCTTGCCCCTCTAGCCACGCAAGTGGGACTCATTCTGTGCTGGTGCATGCATCAGTCCTTAGTCTGACGTCCATGTATGTGAATTAGTCGGCCATGGTTCCCATGCGTATATTAGGTTCTGAGCATGCACAGTTTAATAGAAGCACTTACTTAAGTGTGAATCAAGTGTCCTTCTTGCACCTAATTTTCATTGTCAAGTTGTGTTGGATAGTGTGGGAAATGAAAGTAAAGCCATGTGTGAATAAACCAATGCATTAGGATATTTACAAATATTTCACAGGGCTTCATCAGGGATGGTCTCTTATAATAAACCTACCACATTTAACTAAAGCCCAGTCAGCTTTTTTACTTTTGCTTTTGTTAATGATGATAGACAAACTAAGAGGAAGAAATAAAAATAAATACAATAATGAAAGAGGGAAGTAACATAGTAACATAGTGTAATGGTTGATGAGGCTTAAAAACGACACCAGTCCATCAAGATCAATCTATTTGGATCTCCTGCAATCCCTATCTTCATTATTAAAATTGATCCAGATGAAGCAACCTCCAATATTTCGCAATCTGAAAAAATTCATTCATTTTAATTCATTTTAATTAATGGTGCTGATAACCCTGGATGCCCTCTTTTGCAAAAAATGTGTCTAACCCTTTCTAAAATATATCAAGTGAATCTGCCATCACAATATTCCCTGGCAGTGAATTCCACATCTTGACTGCCCTTACTGTAAAGAACCCTTTCCTTTGCTGGTTCTGAAACCTCCTCTCCTGTAACCTTAGAGAGTGACCCTGTGTCCTGTGTACAGTCCTTGGAGTAAAAAGTTTCCATGAAAAAACTTCATGAATTTGTATATAATAAGCATATCTCCTCTTGGATGCATGCTGGGAATATTAAGGGGAGCTGGACACATGATGGGAATACTTGGATGGAGCTGGACACATGCTGGGAATATTAAGGGGAGCTGGGCACATGATGGGAATTCATGGATGGAGCTGGACAAATGATGGGAATATTAAAGGGAGCTGGACACATGATGGGAATATTAAAGGGAGCTGGACACATGATGGGAATATTAAGGGGAGCTGGGCACATGATGGGAATACTAAGGGGAGCTGGACACAGGATGGGAATACACTACAGTTTTTTTTATATTATAGCATAAAGGTAAAAAACGATATATGTAGGGTTATCTTTATTTTAGATGTCAAAAGAGTTTTGTAGCTGCCGAGAATTTTTTTTCTGGGGGAAACGGGTCTAAATGGCTCTTTAAGTGTTAAAGGTTGCCTACCCCTGGGCTAGCCGTTCCTCATAGCTCAATGACTCCATACCCTTTATGAATTTTGCCGTACTTCTCTGAACCCTTTCTAGTTCCAAAATGTCTCTTTCATGGAGTGGTGCCCAGAACTAAACTCTGCATTTGAGATGAGGCCTTACCAATGATTTATATAGTGGCAAAATTACACAGTCTTCCCTTGCATCTCTGCCCCTTTTAATGCATGCTAATACTTTATTGGCCCTTGCAGCTGCTGTTTGACATTTGAGCACTCCATTGTCCACAAGAACCTTCCAAATCCTTCTCCATTAAAGGTTCCCCTAATTTTACCCAATTTAATTTATAGATTTCATGCTTGTTTTTGATTCTTAAATGCATAATCTTCCATTTGGCCGCCCAGTCCTCCAGTTTATTCAAGTCTCTCTGTAGAGAAGCTACATTTTTCTCTTATTCTATTTCCTTACATAGTTTAGTGTCATCTGCAACAATGGAAACTTTGCTCTCTAAACCATTACCAAGGCCATTAATAAATATATTAAAAAGAAGTGAATGCAGCAATTGGAAAATGTTCCATTTATCAAAACTCTCTGTTCCCTATACTTAAACCAGTTTTTGACCCACATTTAAATGTTGTTTCCTAGACCAAGTTCCCTTATTTTGTAGACCAACCTCTTGTGTGGCTTTTGCAAAATCTAAGTACACCACATCTACTGCACTACCCTGGTCTAAACTCAAACTAACTTCCTCATAGAAATTAATTAGGTTAGTTTGGCTTGACCTATCCCTCACAAATCCATGCTGATTCCCACCAATAATCTTTTTGCACACAAAGTAATCCTGCATATTATTCCTTAGTATACCTTCCAGCAGTTTCCCAACTATTGATGTCAGACTTACAGGTCTATAATTACCTGGTTGTAATCTCATTCCCTTTTCAAACAATGGCACTACATCTGCTAAACGCCCTAAAAGCCTGCAAATAAGGAAAGAAAGAAGGAAAGAAGCGAATCACAAATTTTCATACTGGGATTACCTGGGACCAGCGCTTTTAGGTTAAAGACCCAAAATACTTATTTTCTGGCAATTTAATGTAATGGGACATTTTTTTCTTATATTGTATTTTTGTCTGGTAAAAACCACTGCTTTAATCTAGATTTTTTTTATTTTGTCTTTTCAGGTAAAATTGTAATTTTTATAAATAAGTTTTGGTTTGCCTGCAAGATTTGGACCATAGTATCATCTTACAAAAAGATCTTCCAATATTTTTTTTATTAATTCTCCCACGAAGCAAGCATCTGTGCTGTCCTGGGTAACAAATGAAACATCATCCTTTCTTGGTCTAGGTTCTAGTAGATGGGATCTTCCTGCCTATTTTACTTTCAGGTAGGTTTTGTGAATATGTTACGGATTACAATTGCACTTCAAGGGGTATATTTACAAAGGTCGCCACGATTTTCCTAAGAAAAGCGCCCTTTAGTGAATCCCACGATTTTTGCAAAAAAAGTCTGCACAAAACATACAGTTAGACATTAATATGTATGTAAAATAAACATTTTTGCTGACTAATACTGTCCCCTAATGTCTAACCTTACCTCTGGTGGCCACTGTGTAGTAGCCTTTTATATTAATGGTGATGTAAGTTACATTAGGGGCTCTAGTGTTTCTGACGTCATCATTAATATAAAAGGCTGCCCTCTAGCAACCAAATGGTCATTAGGAGCACCACGGAAGAAGGTGAAGGAGCCTGTCGTCGGGTCAACTTCAGAAGAGGCCGAGGAAAGGAACAGGGGACCGGAGATGCCACTTCTAGCAACCGGAGAAGAATCTTCAAGCAAC
Organism: Limnodynastes dumerilii; assembly: GCA_011038615.1. Classification (NCBI taxonomy): domain Eukaryota; kingdom Metazoa; phylum Chordata; class Amphibia; order Anura; family Limnodynastidae; genus Limnodynastes; species Limnodynastes dumerilii. Next base: position 64,531 of record WWET01000671.1, on the reverse strand, counting down.
TGTAAGAGATTCCATGACAAGAAAAAAAAAACTCCAAGCAAATCGTCCCAAGAATGATGACAGCAAAATGGTGAGTGTCACTTTTTTTTATATAACACACAACCCATTCATACACAGTTAGTATACTACATGGTGGCCACCGAAGGTAAGTTCATACATTACGGGACATTATTAGTCATGAGAAATGTTAATTTTATGTACACACTTATATTAATGTCTAACTGTATGTTTTGTGCAGACTTTTTTATTTTCACGCACCACACACAGCGCAGCATGTTTAGAAGTCTTACCATACTGAGGCTGATATTACTACAAGGCTAAGCAATGCTGAGCCTTGTAGTTCTAGTTCTATCAGCACAGCATGGCTAAGCCTTTCAAGCATGCTGCGCTTGGCTTTTACATACAGAAAATCACATGTCAAATAGACTGACATGTTTTTCAGGTTATGTGTGAGGCAATTTCATTGAAAGAGCCACACACAGCATGCAATTTTTTTTCTGTGATTTGCCAGCGATCTAAAGGCGATTTAGTCAAATCGCCTTTAGTGAATCTGGTGAGCTGTATTTTTTCAATGCCAAACATCTGGACAATTTTTGTCCAGCGACGTTTGGCGAGTCGAATTTACTAAAGGCTAAAGTCCCAGGACTTTGCCTTTAGTGAATAAGGTGATGGCCAAATCGCCTCCAAACTCCCAGGATTAGAGGCGATTTGGCCAAAATCGAGCTTTGTAAATATACCTTGAGTGTTCTTGAGTATAGTGGCCTCATCTGTGTAGTTTTTTTGTATCCTTGTATACTTTTATCCTTGTATACTTGCTTTTGTAGCAAGGATTTTTTATGGTTTCTGGGAAAAGAGATAAATGAAATGCTATAAATTTTTTTGAAAAATGTTCCAAAAAAATTTCCTTCACGTAAACTTCTAGGTCAAGCAATTCAACCTTTGTTTCATTCATGTTGGCTTTGGTACCCTGTAGGAGATACGCATGGGGGGTGGGCATAAGCATTTATATTGTACAGCAAGCGTTTGTCTAAGCCCTTTTGAACAATTCAGTATTCCACACGGAATACTTAAGGTAGGGTCCTTCTGTTGGAATCAGCAGGTGGGAGAGCAGGGGGATTGCTCTGATCTTGTGGATCACAAACTCTAACTTGTATATTTTTCTGTTAGACTTTCTAGAACAGGGTAAATAGCCTTGTCTATAGAGTGTATAATAGGATTAGCATATTGTGTTGTTTCATGCATTTACTTTTCAGTGCTTCAAATGAACCTGAACACTTCACTTTACTTAATTTTCATTGTCAGTATATGCTTCAGACAGCTACATTTAAAAGTATTTTTCTAATGCTGGACAACATTTAATGTCAAAAAGACATTCCCTGGAATTGGCACTGAGATAAATGCTTTTTAAGCGGCCTTTAATTTCTATTGAATAGAGATGCAGAATAATACATATTTCCTTTCATTTATCCCTGTGTGTGTTTCTATTTAGCTATAATAAACTCAGAAACTTTTTTTCACAGCACAGTTCCAGACTTGAGTTTGTTCATTGTGTATGGAAGCAATTATATGGCAGGTCGAGCATTACTGAAATGTATTTTTAAGTGTCTCAGTTGCATATGTTTTGTACATGGCTTGATCTACCATCTATAGGTTTTAAAGAGAATAACTTTGACAGCCTGCCAAAGTGGGTAACAGCTGTGTTAATAGTTGCCATTTTTTTTTTTTACAAACTTCTAAGAAACATGAAGTATAAAAAAAGTAAATATCAAAAATTGTAGAAACATCTATGGGCAAAATATTTAAATTGCTTTTAAGTAGAATTAAGCACCATGGCGACATTTTGTTAATTCTTTTTATTTCTAAAATAATTGAAGCACATTGTGGGTCAAAACGAGAAATAGTGGTCATAATGATTTTAAGCACTACTTATACTCTATTGTGTGGTCCATTTTATATTTGCTGCTAAATGGGTTCAATAGTATTTGTCAGTTTGAAAAGAAATACACGTATAATGTGTATAATATGTAGTATTTTTCCATAGCGATTTGAATTTTGAGGTTAATGATGGTAATAAAATGCAGCATTTATCAGTGCAAAATGGTAACTCTTATTTATTTGCAATAAAGATCTTGGGTGGATGGCATGGGGATAATGATGCATTATATCTTAACCAGTTGGATGGTATATGAAGATATGATATTCCACCACTTCTATATCTTAATCATTCACATTTCAATGTCCACAACGTGACTTCTGAATTTTATCTTTAACCATTAGTCTTAACTTGATCACAGAGTGGCATATGGAAACATTGATTAATTTATCGGGAATTTCTTAGTTTGGGTCAGTGCTGCATATTCTTGCAGGCTCCTAAAGTATTATCATTATAAGTATTCTGCCAATGATAAACAGTCACTGAAAGACTAATCAGACTTTGCCTGGCGCATACTTTAGTCTAAAGCCATGTACACATTATACAATAATCAAGCATTTTTTGTAACACCAATGTTTTTGCCCAAATATCGTTTTTGCTGGATGTTTAAATGATTTGACCAACACAGTGCCAATCTACTCAATTAACAGGCAGTGTGTACACTGCAGGATTTCCCTGGCTTTTGAACAATTTTGTAGAGAGCTATGTGAAATTGTAAAGTATGTACAAAGCTTAAGGTGTACCTCGGATGTGGAGCTGAAAATTATCCTCAGACAGTTACACGTCACAATGTCACACAGTCACGCAGCAGCTGCAGAGGTCCACTATCGGGTGGCAGTGCAATCCCAATTTGCAGAAGTGAAAGGAGAGAACACTTAAGCACTTTCCTAAAGCAGGTAACCTTAACATTTACTCACCAGACCCACGGAAAAGGGGACATGTGCGTAATTCAGGATTGATACTAAGGGCTAAGCCAAGCCCTTACTGGTAAAGTTAAATACTTCTCCATTCCCATCTTGCAGACATGCTTTAAGCATTTAAAGATTCTCAAGATCCAGATTTCTGTGCTGCATGTTGGTAAAGTGTGCATGCTCACATTAAAAATCCACCCGTTTTCTGTACGCAGCATGTGGAAATGGCCCCATATACTACAGTTGGATTCAGCCCATTGTTAGGGAGTGCAGTTTTGGAATTTGTTACATCTCTCTCCCCATCACTGCCTTGTCACTTTTTATAATATATACTTATTTTGTCCAAAAATACCAAAATGACTTTCTTAAGAAAATTACCTACAAAAATAAATAATAAATAAGTCAATATAAGCCAATCGGCATACTTACCCATTCTAAAAAAAAATTGAAAATGGCGGCCTTTTCAAAATAAAGACTGACGAAAATTAGCTTTCAGCCTTTTCTACTTATAAAAGTTATTTGTGGAGGCAACTCCCACTGTGCATACACATATGCTTCATAGGCAAATAAAAGATTTTCACTTGATTAACAAAAATGAAAAAAAAAATGTAATTAAAATTCATAATTAACATTACATTTTCAGTAATCTAATCCAAAGTAGAATGCTGGATGTTAATTACACTGGTAAACAAAGATTTTGTCACAGGGCACCTCAGAGTTATTATATGCTTATTTTCTACACTGGTCATTGACACTTTATGTCACCGAACAAGAAAAATAGATCACCAAAGTATGACCCAAAGAAAGCTATTTTTTGGTGCACTAGTCTTAATTTATTGAGATTTAGATATCAACACACTGATTTAAAAGTAAAAACAATAAAGTTTAATATTAAATATAAAAGTACATGAATAAGGCAAAATATAGAAAAAATTACAAGAATGACACAAAAGAAAATGAAAAAATAGTAACAGCAAAAAAATGCAAATAATCTAATAAGAAGAAACCGCTGTGGACCCACTAACTAGGAGGAAAACTGGAACCTCTCCCTGTATTCTAACTAGCGGCCTCACGGCCAGCGCTTCACCTTTTCCAAGGTTAGTATCTCTCCCTTACCTATTCTTAAAGAAACAAGCTGGGTCCCATGGGGTTTGGAGGGGTTTGGAGCGGTCAGATAACTCGTTCAGAGGCACGGGCGACGCGCGTTTTGCCGGATGTCGGCTTTCTCAAGGAGCTGCAATGGCTGTCTTGTGTTGCAAGAGATCTCACTGATGTTGTCGATTTGAACCTATCTGATAGCTAAGCAGAACTTTTCAGCTCCAGATTGAAACACTGGAATCTCCTCCACAAAAAAACCAAAAGTATGTACTTTTATACCAGGGAATATCTCGGAGACTCCTGAAATTTGGGCCATTCTCCTGGTATCCCGGGAGAGCCAGCAAATCTTCTGCATGCCCCAACACCCAATCACTAGTGTAATCCCTAGAGTTACTAGGGATGGGCGGGACTTGATGATGTCATCAAGTCCCTTCCACCCCTTTAACATCTGAGATCACACAGGTGATTGACAGGGGTGGAGCTTAATGACGTGATTTGCATAATTTGCTACATTAAGCCCCTCACAGTAATATATGGCTTCCATCCGGGTTTTCCCGGAGGGAAGTTTTCCATAGTCGGCAACCCTGTTTTATACATAGGCAACATGGATTTCTATTCCCATGAAGATGGACTTGTTTTTTGCAATAATGTTAATTCTGTTATGTAAGCACTTGGTCATGAGTACAAAACAGAGGAATGGTGATTATTAATAGATTACTTTTAAAGTCGGCTTGAAAGCAGTGCTTCTCCACCACAGCAATATGTTTCCCTCAGTCCCACTAGCTTCATATGCTGATATGAAAGGAACTCTTGACAGATAAAATGAATTATAAAGAACACAAATGTCATGTCTGTGGTGACTTAAAAAGAATTTCTCTTTTGCTGGGACAACAGCTTGCTTTCACAAAGTACTACATTTTTCTGTGTGAGTGGGACAACAGAGAAAACACTACATTCAGAAGCAGCGGTCAAATAACACTAACCCCAGGAAAGAGTAATGTTTCCAGTGTACCTATTATTGATCCAGAAAAAGTGTATCTACCTCTACTCTATATAAAGCTTGAACTTATTAAGAACTTTATTAATGCAATGGATTAAAATAGTTGGATCAGTCATGCAAAAATCAAAGAGGGGTCTTTGTAAGACCTCAAATAAGAGTACTGATGCTTGATGGGAATTTGATGGTATGCTGAATTATGCTGAAAAAGCTGCATTGGCGTCCTTCAAGATCATTTGTCTATACTTCTTATGAAACCATAAGACAAACAACCGCAAAGAAATAATGGACAATCACAAGACCAAGGGGGGTGTAACCTGTCTTTGAAAGTCCATTTCTTGGACCTGATTTCTTCCCAGCCAAACTTAAAGCAGCTAGTTATGAACATGGCAAACTGTTCCATCAGGATACTTCCATAATAGATAAGTGAAATCAGGTAAGTGGGGTCCAAGTATGCTGGCTGACCACTGTTGGACCCTTAAAAAGGGAAGCAAGAAATCCTATACATCTGCTTTTATGTTAATTAATCATTTACTATGTCTATATTGTTAATAAACATAATATTGTAAACTTTAATTGGGCTTCACTCAAAATCATTATATGATAGAGAAATTTTAAAACAATGTCTGACTTCAGCAAACAAAACACTATTAGATTCACTTATTCACCCCTGTGACAAAAAGTAAGAACGATTTTGATTACCAGCATTTTTAACACAGCATAACGGACTGGATCCACCATTAAGACTGATTTATGTACGTTAGCCTCCGTGATCCTATATTCCATATATGTGAGGGAAGTGCACACCCCTACACTCCTCTCACATGTACAGATTTGTACAGAATCTTAATTCATCCCTTAAGCCTCTGTACGTGGAAAGTTCTCACATGCAAAGCAGGATTGTATTCAGGGCTTAGGATAGCATTTACTGCATGTCCCGCTTATCCGCCATGCCATCGGAGATCAGTGTCAGTTGTACTGCATTTCAACGTGTAAGTATATGGTTAGTGCGTGCACATTATAAATGCACAGCTAGCTTACACATGCGGTGCGTGTAAGTCAGTTGTCGTTCTTATGGACCGGATCCAGACTCCCACATGCTTCCATATGTACTGGAGTCTGTCCGTCCGACAGAGAGAGGGGAGTAAACTCCCCCTGTCACTAACGTAGAGTAGAGCATGTGCCCTCCAGTCAAATCAGTCCACTTACGCATCGGTCTTATGTCTGGATCCAGTCCAATGTCCCTATTATAATTTATCAATTATGAGCATTACATCAAAAATAGATCAACACAAAATAATCCTGGGAGAAAACGTTTCTAAATGTATTTGTATACAGGTGACTGTTTCAATGGGATTGAACTATACCAAAGCAGCTCATTTACATACCACAAAATCATGGTAAAAAGTAGAACACATGAAAAACTGTTATTGTCAGTTTGAACAGAAAGCTTACTCTGTGTTTGAAACACTGCACTCAGAATTTATATTGTTTTTGTCTTTATATTGCCTACTTATTTGGTTAAGTTATTTTGTCTGTTTCTTGTTTGTGTCTGTTTCAGACACAATGCTTTTATCAGACCATAATCTTTTATCATGGTGCGGGCTTATGAAAATGAAATGCATTTAATACATCCACTGCTTGATGTCACATTTTAAGAAAACAGTTGAAGCAAACAAAGAATTTCCTTTCAAGTGCTTTCATTTTGGGAGTAGCTCTGTGCAGT